>CM062293.1:190595269-190980269 GCA_031216915.1 Pictodentalium vernedei
CATCTACAAGCTGCCAAGCATCGTAATTTTGTTAACATGGGGCTGTTTTCAGACACGCACAGCACCCAATGTATACATGAGAGATAAACATAATCTCCTTTGTTGGAAGTGGAATTCACAGAGGACCATTTTTGTAAGTAATAAGGATATTCAAAAAAACAAAGCGTTAACCCCTGTTGGGGAGGTTAACACGGATACCCATCGATAGCTTAAAAATCGTTTTCCCTGGATTTCTTTACAAACATTTTGTGGGGTTTCCAAGAGAAAATGGCCGTTGATAGGTCTTGGTGTCATTTGACCAGTTGCATGGATAAATTATTCTGGTAGCCATTTGTTAACCCTCCATGGGCTGCTAAATTTAAAAAAAATTGAAGAAATAGTCTGTTTTGGACACCAACAAATGGAAATGCCACAGAGAAACGTAACTTCTTTTACCGGACGCAGAACTGATAGGGAAACATTGATCTTGATATTAACCCATTCTACCATTATTGATAGGTTTTACCTAAACATTTTTTTTTATCAAACCCAAACCGAGTCATTTGAGACTACTATACTGCACCTTTCTCATAACATTAATGAGGGAACTTCAGTGAGACAGTTAAAAACAATTCATCAGACACTGTGGGGTCATGAAAAATCATGGAATCTAATCGGGAAAAGCCATGATTCTCCAGAATCATAAAGTCTAGTGTTTTTTTTGTTTTTTTTTTCCACACATTTTGTCCGTACGATTCAGAAGCCATTTTCGAACCGATTTTCACGAAATTTTGCACACGCATAGAGGGGCACAAAATCTAAAATGTACCAAAGCGGAATTTTCGATTTAACGCTTAATTTGCCAGAATTGGCAAAAAACTGTCAAAATTGGGGTTTATCGGCACTTTCTCGAAACACGTCTTGTAGAATTTTTTTATACATTCGTCATTGCTAGACCTGTCCGTGACACGCCCTTTGATACACACGACATATCAGGCGATGCATATGGTAACCCTCCACAGACTGCCTAACATCGAAATTTTGATGAAATAGGCTGGTTTCAGGCCCCCACTGCACCCAAACAATACACGAGAGATAAACATAACTTCCTTTATTGGGAGTGGAATTCACCAAGGATCATTTTTGTCAGTAAGAAGGGTGTTCAAAAAACCAAGCGTTAACCCGTTTTGGGCTGGTTAAACAGCAATACCCTCTAAAATTTGTATTTTCTGTGGATTTCTCTAAACGAGTCTTGTAGATTTTGAAGAAAAATTTGTCACTCCCAGGCCTTGGTGTGACAATAGAAGTTGCATGGACAAAATACTGCGGTGAGCATTTGTTAACCCTCCACGGGCTGCTAAAAGTCAAAATTATGATAAAATGGACTGTTTTTGGACGCCAACAGCACCCACTTGGTGTACCACCGAGAAAGGGTCCTTCTTTTATCGGACGCAAAATTGATGGGGAAACATTTTTGATAGTGGTAAGGGTATTCAAAAGTCGAAGTCTTGACCCATTTTGGACTGGTTAAAGAGAGATACCCCTTAAAAGCTTAAAATTCCCATTTTCTGTGGATTTCTCTAAAAGCAACTTGTAGGTTTTCAGGAAAAATTGACTATTCGCAGGTCTTTATGTGACATTAGAAGTTGCATGGACAAAATATTTCGGTGAGCATTTATTAACCCTCTACAGGCTGCTAAGCATCGTAATTTTGTTGAAATGGGCTGTTTTCAGATGAGAGATAAGGGTTAACAAGTGCTAACAGGAATATTTATTCATGCTACTTGTAATTTCACACCAAAAACTGTGAATGGCCATTTTTTACTTAAAAATCTACGAGATGTTTTCAGAGAAATCCAGGGAGAACATCAATTTTAAACTGTTGATGGGAATAATTGTTTATCCAGCCCAACACGGGTTCAGGGTTGTTTTTTTAATACACTTATTACTTATAAAAATAATTCTCAGTGATTTCTACTTCCACCTTTGTTGATTTCTCCTCTTAACTTTGGGTGCTGCGGGTATGCAAACACAGCCCACTTTTTCAACATTTTGATGTTTGAGAACCAGCATAGGGTTAACAAATGCTTACTGGAATATTTTGTACATGCAACTTGTAAAACTAAGATCTGAGAATGGCCAATTTTTCTTGAAAATCTACGGGATGTTTTTAGAGAAATCCTTGGATAACATGAATTTTTAACCTTTTGAGGGGTATCACCCTGTAACCAGCTCTAAACGGGTTAATGCTTGTTTTTATGAATACCTTCATTACTTACAAGAATGATCCTCGGTGAATCCCACTTCCAATGAAGGTGGTTATGTTCATCTCGCAGGTACACATTGGGTGTAATGGGTGGCCAAGTACAGCCCATTTTCTCAAAATTTGCTGTCTCTGGAGGGTTAACAAACGCTTACCGGAATCTTTTGTTCATGCAACTTGTAATGTCACTCCAGGACCTGCGAATGGTCAATTTCTCTTGAATACTTACTAGATTTTTTGGAGAAATCCCCAGAAAATGGGAATTTTAAGCTTTTAAGGGGTACATCTCCTTAACCGGGCAAAAATGGGTTAAGACCTCAATTTTTGAATACCCTTACTACTTACTAAAAATGTTCCCTATCAGTTTTGCGTCCGGTAAAAGAAGTTATGTTTCTCCGCAGCATTCCCATTTGATGGTGTTGGTGTCCAAAAACAGACTATTTTTCTCGAAATTTTGACATTTAGCAGCCCATGGAGGGTTAACAAATGCTTATCTGAATATTTTATCCATGAAACTGGTAATGCGACTCTAAGACCTATCAACGACCATTTTCTCTTGAAACCCTACGAGACGTTTGTAAAGTAATTCATGGAAAACATGATTTTTAAGCTTTTGATGGTTATTGCTGTTAACCATCCCAAAAGGGGTTAATGCTTGGTTTTTTTAATACCCTTATTACTAACAAATTTGGTCTTTGGTGAATTCCACTTCCAACAAAGTAGATTATGTTTATATCTTGGGTATTCATTGGGTGCTGTGCGTGTCTGAAAACAGCCTATTTCAGCAAAATTACGATGCTTAGCAGCCTGTAGAGGGTTAATAAATGCTCACCGGAATATTTTGTCTATGCAACTTGTAATGTCACACAAAGACCTGCGAATAGTCAATTTTTCCTGAAAACCTACAAGTTGCTTTTAGAGAAATCCACAGAAAATGGGAATTTTAAGCTTTTAAGGGGTATCTCTCTTTAACCAGTCCAAAATGGGTTAAGACTTCGACTTTTGAATACCCTTACCACTATCAAAAATGTTTCCCCATCAATTTTGCGTCCGATAAAAGAAGGAACCTTTCTCGGTGGTACACCAAGTGGGTGCTGTTGACGTCCAAAAACAGCCCATTTTATCACAATTTTGACTTTTAGCTGCCCGTGGAGGGTTAACAAATGCTCACCGCAGTATTTGGTCCATGCAACTTCTATTGTCACACCAAGGCCTGGGAGTGACAAACTTTTCTTGAAAATCTACAAGACTCATTTAGAGAAATCCACGGAAAATACGAATTTTTGAGCTTTATGGGGGTATTGCTGTTTAACCAGCCCAAAATGAGTTAACGCTTGGTTTTTTGAACACCCTTATTACTGACAAAAATGATCCTCGGTGAATCCCACTCACAATAAAGGAAGTTATGTTTATCTCTCGTGTATTGTTTGGGTGCAGTGAGGGCCTGAAACTGGCCTATTTCATCAAAATTTCGATGTTTGGCAGCCTGTGGAGGGCTACCATATGCATCGCCAGATATGTCATGCATATCAAAGGACGTGTGACAGAGAGGGCTAGCGATGACGAATGTATAAAAAAAATCTACAAGACGTGTTTCGAGAAAGTGCCGATAAACCCCAATTTTGGCAGTTTTTTGCCAATTCTGACGAAATAAGGGTTAAATCGAAAATTCCGCTTTGGTACATTTTTAGATTTTGTGCCCCTCTATGCGTGTGCAAAATTTCGTGAAAATCGATTCGAAAATGGCTTCTGAATCGTACGGACAAAATGTGTGGAAAAAAAAAAAAAAAAAAAAAAAAGAAACCCCCCAAAAAAATAATAATCCATAGAAAAACAATAGTCTTTTCCAGAGGGAAAAGCCTAAAAAAAACTAGACTTTATGATTCTGGGGAATCATGGCTTTTCCCGATTAGATTCCATGATTTTTCTTGACCCCCACAGTGTCTGATGAATTGTTTTTAACTGTCTCACTAAAGTTCCTTCATTGATGTTATGAGAAAGGTGAGTATAGTAGTCTCAAATGACTCGGTTTGGGTTTGATAAAAAAATGTTTAGGTAAAACCCATCATTAATGGTAGAATGGGTTAATATCAATATCAATGTTTCCCTATCAGTTTTGCGTCCGGTAAAAGAAGTTACGTTTCTCTGTGGCATTTCCATTTGATGTTGTTGGTGTCCAAAAACAGAATATTTCCTCCATTTTTTTTACATTTAGCAACCCATGAAGGGTTAACAAATGCCTACCAGAATAATTGATCCATGCAACTGGTCATATGACACCAAGACCTATCAACGGCCATTTTCTCTTGAAAACCCCACAAAATGTTTGTAAAGAAATCCAGGGAAAACGATTTTTTAAGCTTTTGATGGGTATCCCTGTTAACCTCCCCAACAGGGGTTAACGCTTGGCTTTTTGAATACCTTTATTACTTACAAAAATGGTCCTTTGTGAATTCCACTTCAAACAAAGGAGATTATGTTTATCTCTCATGTATACATTAGGTGCTGTGCGTGTCTGAAAACAGTCCCATGTTAACAACATTACGATGCTTGGCAGCTTGTAGATGGTTAAAAAACGCTCAACGGAGTATTTTGTCCATGCAACTTTTAATGTCACATAAACACCAACGAATAGTCAATTTGTCTTGAAACCCTACAAGTTACCGTTAGGGAAATTCACAGAAAATGGGAATTTAAAGCTTTCAAGGGATATCTCTCTTTAGCCTGCCCAAAATGGGTTAAGACGTCGACTTTTGAATACCCTTACTACTTACAAAAATGTTTCCATATAAATTGTACGCGCGATAAAAGAAGGCACTTTTCTTTGTGGTGTACCCTTTGGGTGCTGTTGGTGTGCAAAAACAGCCCATTTTATCGCAATTTTGACCTTCAGCAGCCCGGGGAGGGTTAACTAATGCTGACCGTAATATTTTGTTCATGCGACTTGTAATGTCACACCAAGACCTGCAAATAGCCGATTTTTCTTGAAAACCTACAAGATGTTGTTAGAGAAATCCACAGAAAATGGGTATTTTAAGATTTTAATGGGTATCTCTATTTAACCAGCTCAAAATGGGTTAAGACGTCAAATTTTGAATACCCTTACCACTTTCAAAAATATTTTCCGATCACTTTTGCGTCCGATAAATGAAGGCCCCTTTCTCTGTGGTATATCGTTTGGATGCTGTTGGTGTCTAAAAACAGCCCATTTTATCACAATTTTTACGTTTAGCAGCTCGGGGAGGGTTAACTAATGCTGACCGGAATATTTTATCCATGCATCGTGTAATGTCACACCAGACCTGAGAGTGACCAATTTTTCTTGAAAATCTACAAGACTCGTTTAGAGAAATCCACGGAAAACATGAAGTTTTGAGCTTTTTGGGGGTATTGCTGTTTAACCAGCCCAAAACGGGTTAACACTTGGTTTTCTGAACACCCTTATTACTTACCAAAATGATCCTCGGTGAATTCCACTTCCAATAAAGGAAGTTATGTTTACCTCTCGGGTATCGTTTGGGTGCTGTGGGGGTCTGAAACTGGCCCATTTCATCAAAATTTCGATGTTTGGCAGCCTGTGGAGGGTTACCATATGCATAGCCAAATATGTCGTGTGTATCAAAGGTTGTGTCATAGGCAGGTCTAGTAATGATGGATGTTTAAAAAAAATCCTAAAGACGTGTTTCGAGAAAGTGCCGATAAACCCCAATTTTGGCAGTTTTTTTCCAATTCTGGCGAAATAAGGGTTAAATCGAAAATTCCGCTTGGGTACATTTTTAGATTTTTTGCCACTCTATGAGTGTGCCAAATTGTGTGAAAATCGGTTCGAAAATGGCTTCTGAATTGTACGGACAAAAATGTGTGGGAAAAAAAAAAAAAAAAAAAAAAAAACCCAAAAAAATAATAATAATAATCCGTAGAAAAACAATAGTCTTTTCCAGAGCAAAAAGCCTAAAAAAAAAAAAAAAATAATAATCCGTAGAAAAACAATAGTCTTTTCCAGAGGGAAAAGCCTAAAAATAATTATCCGTAGAAAAACAATAGTCTTTTCCAGAGGGAAAAGCCTAAAAAAAAATAAAAATAATAATCCGTAGAAAAACAATAGTCTTTTCCAGAGGGAAAAGCCTAATTAGACTTTATGATTCTGGAGAATCATGGCTTTTCCCGATGAGATTCCATGATTTGTCATGACCCCACAGTGTATGATGAATTGCTTTTGACTGTCTCACTGAAGTTCCTTCATTGATGTCATGAAAAAGGTGAGTATAGAAGTCTCAAATGACTCAGTTTGATAAAAAAAAATGTTTAGGTAAAAACCATCATTAACGGTGGAGAGGGTTAATATCAATATCGTCGTCCAACAAGTTAATGACCGACAAAAGGAGTTATGTTTGTTTGACACATAACCACTGAGTGCTGTATCTATTTGAAAATGGTCCGTTTTATCTCAAATGTATCCAAAATATTGATGTCTGGCAGCGTGTTAAGAGTTAACAAGTGCTAACAGGAACATTTATTCATGCAACTTGTAATTTCACACCAAAAACTGTGAATGGCCATTTTTACTTAAAAATCTACAAGATGTTTTCAGTGAAATCCAGGGAGAACATGAATTTTAAGCTGTTGATGGGTATAATTGTTTATCCAGCCCAAAACAGGTTAAGGATTGTTTTTTTAATATGCTTATTACTTACAAAAATAATTCTTAGTGAATTCTACTTCCACTTATGTTGATTTCTCCTCTTAACTTTGGGTGCTGCAGGTATGCAAACACAGCCCACTTTTTCAGCATTTTGATGTTTGAGATCCAGCATAGGGTTAACAAATGCTTACTGGAATATTTTGTACATGCAACTTGTATGATTCACACTGAGATCTGAGAATGGCCAATTTTTCTTGAAAATCTACGTGATGTTTTAGAGAAATCCTCGGATAACATGAATTTTTAACCTTTTGAGGGGTATCACCCTGTAACCAGCTCTAAACGGGTTAATGCTTGGTTTTATGAATACCTTCATTACTTACAAAAATGATCCTCGGTGAATCCCACTTCCAATGAAGGTGGTTATGTTCATCTCGCAGGTACACATTGGGTGTAATGGGTGGCAAGGTACAGCCCATTTTTCTCAAAATTTGCTGTCTCTGGAGGGTTGACAAACACTTACCGGAATCTTTTGTTCATGCAACTTGTTATGTCACTCCAAGACCTGCAAATGGTCAATTTCTCTTGAATACTTACTAGATTCTTTGGAGAAATCCACAGAAAATGGGAATTTTAAGCTTTTAAGGGGTACATCTCATTAACCGGGCGAAAATGGGTTAAGACCTCATTTTTTGAATACCCTTACTACTTACTAAAAATTTTCCCTATCAGTTTTGCGTCCGGTAAAAGAAGTTATGTTTCTCTGCAGCATTCCCATTTGATGTTGTTGGTGTCCAAACACAGACTATTTTTTTTCGAAATTTTGACATTTAGCAGCCCATGGAGGGTTAACAAATGCTCATCTGAATATTTTATCGATGCAACTGGTAATGTGACTCTAAGACCTATCAACGGCAATTTTCTCTTGAAAACGTACGAGACGTTTGTAAAGAAATTCAGGGAAAACATGATTTTTTAAGTTTTTGATGGGTATTGCTATTAACCATCCCAAAAGGGGTTAATGCTTGTTTTTTTTAATACTCTTATTACTAACAAATTTGGTCCTCGGTGAATTCCACTTCCAACAAAGTAGATTATGTTTATCTCTCAGGTATGCATTGGGTGCTGTGCGCGTCTGAAAACAGCCTATTTCAACAAAATTACGATACTTAGCTGTCTGTAGAGGGTTAATAATTGCTCACTGGAATATTTTGTCCATGCAACTTGTAATGTCACACAAAGACTTGCGAATAGTCAATTTTTCCTGAAAACCTACAAGTTGCTTTTAGAGAAATCCACAGAAAATAAGGAATTTTAAGCTTTTATGGGGCATCTCTCTTTAACCAGTCCAAAATGAGTTAAGACTTCGAATTTTGAATACCCTTACCACTATCAAAAATGTTTCCCCATCAATTTTGCGTGCGATAAAAGAAGGAACCTTTCTCGGTGGTACACCAAGTGGGTGCTGTTGGCGTCCAAAAACAGCCCATTTTATCACAATTTTGATTTTTGGCAGTCCGTGGAGGGTTAACAAATGCTCACCGCAGTATTTTGTCCCTGCATCTTCTATTGTCACACCAAGGCCTGGGAGTGACAAATTTTTCTTCAAAATCTACAAGACTCGTTTAGAGAAATCTACGGAAAATACGAATTTTTGAGCTTTATGGGGGTGTTGCTGTTTAACCAGCCCAAAACGGGTTAACGTTTGGTTTTTTGAACACCCTTATTACTGACAAAAATGATCCGCAGGGAATTCCACTCTCAATAAAGGAAGTTATTTTTATCTCTCGTGTATTGTTTGGGTGCAGTGGGGGCCTGAAACCGGCCTATTTCATCAAAATTTCGATGTTTGGCAGCCTGTGGAAGGTTACCATATGCATCGCCTGATATGTCGTGTGTATCAAAGGGCGTGTCACGGACAGGTCTAGCAATGACGAATGTATAAAAAAAAACTACAAGACGTGTTTCGAGAAAGTGCCGATAAACCCCAATTTTGGCAGTTTTTTGCCAATTCTGACGAAATAAGGGTTAAATCGAAAATTCCGCTTCAGTACATTTTTAGATTTTGTGCCCGTCTATGTGGTTGCAAAATTTCGTGAAAATCGGTTCGAAAATGGCTTCTGAATCGTACAGACAAAATGTGTGGAAAAAAAAAAAAAAAAAAAAAAAAAAAATAATAATCCGTAGAAAAACAATAGTCTTTTCCAGAGGGAAAAGCCTAAAAAAAACAACAAAAAAAAACAAAAATAATAATCTGTACAAAAACGATAGTCTTTTCCAGAGGGAAAAGCCTAATTATGTGGAAGAACAATACCGTCGTCGTGCATATCATATTTATATAACAATACCCTTCAGCAGCAATTTGTTCAATATCGCTTTTGTGAAAAAGCTTGCTAAAAACATTAAACACCTTGCATTTCTGAGATCGCCCTCCCGCAATTACAGACGCATCTTTCGCCGTAAGGAAAATCCTCCTTGCCATTTTTCGTTTATAGCGTGCATTGCGAGAGGAAGAATTGTGGGATAAATGTAATGTGTCGAATCATTTTAACATGGTACATATTGCATTGAGATATATTAATAAGCATGCAGATGATAGAAAATAATTTTAAAATTGACCCGAAAACCCTGCATGCAATATGATACCTGTTTATCTTACCACATGAATAGTTACAATACTTACTGTTAATGGAGGTTGTGATGTAATTAGGCTTTTCCCTCTGGAAAAGACTATTGTTTTTCTACGGATTATTATTATTATTATTTTTTTTTTTTTTTTTCTACACATTTTGTCCGTACGATTCAGAAGCCATTTTCGAACCGATTTTCACAAAATTGTGCACACGCATAGAGGGTCACAAAATCTAAAAATGTACCGAAGCTGAATTTTCGATTTAACCCTTATTTCATCAGAATTGGCAAAAAACTGCCAAAATTGGGGTTTATCGGCACTTTCTCGAAACATGTCTTGTAGATTTTTTTTTATACATTCGTCATTGCTAGACCTGTCTGTGACACACCCTTTGGTACACACGACATATCAGGCGATGCATATGGTAACCCTCCACGGGCTGCCAAACATCGAAATTTTGATGAAATAGGCCAGTTTCAGGCCCCCACTGCACCCAAACAATACACGAGAGATAAAGATAACTTCCTTTATTGGGAGTGGAATTCACCGAGGATCATTTTTGTCAGTAATAAGGGTGTTCAGAAAACCAAGCGTTAACCCATTTTGAGCTGGTTAAACAGCAATACCCCCATAATGCTCAAAAGTTCGTGTTTTCCGTGGATTTCTCTAAACGAGTCTTGTAGATTTTCAAGAAAAATTGGCCACTCTCAGGTCTTGGTGTGACATTACAAGTTGCATGGATAAAATATTCCGGTCAGCATTAGTTAACCCTTCCCGAGCTGCTAAACGTAAAAATTGTGATAAAATGGGCTGTTTTTAGATGCCAACAGCACCCAAACGGTATACCAGAGAGAAAGGGGGCCTTCATTTATCGGACGCAAAATTGATCGGAAAATATTTTTGAAAGTGGTAAGGGTATTCAAAATTTGACGTCTTAACCCATTTAGGGCTGGTTAAATAGAGATACCCATTAAAATCTTAAAATACCTGTTTTCTGTGGATTTCTCTATCAACATTTTGTAGGTTTTCAAGACAAAATCGGCTATCTGCAGGTCTTGGTGTGACATTACAAGTTGCATGAACAAAATATTCCGGTTAGCATTAGTTAACCCTCCCCGGGCTGTTGAAGGTCAAAATTGTGATAAAATGGGCTGTTTTTGGACACCAACAGCACCCAAAGGGTACACCACAAAGAAAAGTGCCTCCTTTTATCGAGCGCACAATTTATACAGAAACATTTCTGTAAGCAGTAAGGGTATTCAAAAGTCGACGTCTTAACCCATTTCGGGCAGGCTAAAGCGAGATATCCCTTGAAAGCTTCAAATTCCCATTTTCTGTGAATTTCCCTAACGGTAACTTGTAGGGTTTCAAGACAAATTGACTATTTGTAGGTCTTTATGTGACATTACAAATTGCATGGACAAAATACTCCGGTGAGCGTTTATTAACCATCTACAAGCTGCCAAGCATCGTAATTTTGTTAACATGGGGCTGTTTTCAGACACGCACAGCACCCAATGTATACATGAGAGATAAACATAATCTCCTTTGTTGGAAGTGGAATTCACAGAGGACCATTTTTGTAAGTAATAAGGGTATTAAAAAAACAAAGCGTTAACCCCTGTTGGGGAGGTTAACACGGATACCCATCAATAGCTTAAAAAATCGTTTTCCCTGGATTTCTTTACAAACATTTTGTGGGGTTTCCAAGAGAAAATGGCCGTTGATAGGTCTTGGTGTCATATGTCCAATTGCATGGATAAATTATTCTGGTAGGCATTTGTTAACCCTCCATGGGCTGCTAAATGTAAACAAAATTGAAGAAATAGTCTGTTTTTGGACACCAACAAATGGAAATGCCACAGAGAAACTTAACTTCTTTTACCGGACGCAAAACTAATAGGGAAACATTGATGTTGATATTAACCCATTCTACCATTAATGATGGGTTTTACCTAAACATTTTTTTTTATCAAACCCAAACCGAGTCATTTTAGACTACTATACTCACCTTTCTCATAACATCAATGAGGGAACTTCAGTGAGACAGTTAAAAACAATTCATCAGACACTGTGGAGTCATGAAAAATCATGGAATCTAATCGGGGAAAAGCCATGATTCTCCAGAATCATAAAGTCTAGTTGATTATATGGACTGGAGCCCGATGGACTGTATCACGAAAGACAGAGCACATCGTGCACTTTCAGACAGGATACAGTCGATCGAATTCCTAACTAAAATGAAAAATATTGATTGATTACTAATACCATGGCGGATACGATATATATTTAAAAATCAGAGTCCCCCCCCCCCCCCACCTTCGACAGAATGCAAGTATTTGACCAATTTGAAATTAAATGCCTGTTGAAAATCTCGAAAGCCAAAACATCTGTTCCCCATACATGTATCTTATATTTTGTTATTTCATGTAATAACAACCACGGACCTGCGCGTTCTTATTTTTTATATTATTGAAAAATGTACTACACGACGTTTACACTTTACGCCATAGGAATGGTTAAAAGTGGAGAAATAAATTGAAATTTAAATTGAACTAAGTAAAATCTTATTTAAAATTTTATTACTATAAATAGTGTCACAAGCTGCCATCTAATCACTACCTCTCTAATCGGCAAAAATCACTTAGCTCGTCTCAACAACAGTCATTCCAATTTTCTGGCTTAATGGGTTTTTGTCGTCCGAACCAATGCTTGTGACACTTCGTTCCGGTGAGATCTTTTACACTTTGAAAAAAAAATTATTAGGGTTTAACGACACATTAACAGCCAAGGTCATATCGTGTCAGTGACAGTTTTACGGGTGGAGGAAGCCGGAGTACCCGGAGAGAACCACCGAGCCACGATGAGCGGTTGCCCGCTCCCAAACATTGTAATTCCGCACAGCAGCACAGGCAGGGTTAGATTGGCTGAAGACATGCGCACCATCGACGTGCAGTACGCCTTAGTGCACGGCGTCATCGTGCCCCCATGTGGCAAATCGGGGTGAAGTGCCTTGCCCAAGAACACAACGCGGGAGTCCGAATCGATCGCTGAGATGGTCACCCATCCAAGGACTAACCGGACTCCATGTTCCTTAACTTTGGTGATCTGACGAGAACCGGTTACCACCGTTTACACTATGGTTACTCCGATATTTAGACATAATATTGAGACCCCCTCCCCTGTCAGTTAATGGGGGAGCCCTTCCCCTAACATTCTCCCCGCCCCTAAAATCCTAAATTCTGCTATCTACATGGGCGTCAATTAATGAAATTACAGATCACATACCACGCTTGCGTTTTTTCAAGTCTCAAAATAGCACCAAAATTTCTCTAGAGATGCCAAGGCAAAAAACCACCCCCCCCCCCCCCGACTCGACGAATGCGAGAGGGACACCATCTTGATATCTTTCCTCAGATCAATATTCTCGTGATATGACTACGACATAAAAATGCTTCCCCCACCCAAAAAATAAATAAACAAATAAATAAATAAAATAAAAAGATCCCCGTGTTCCCCCAAAATTGATTCCTGGCTACGCATCTGAATGCATCTATTATTATGTGACAACACGCTAAAAACTAAAGTTTTAAAAACTACACTTGAAGTGCTGTATTTAACACTTACTAAGTGCTGAACTAACTTTTGTTCAAGTGTAGGTATCCCAGAACTTGACAGTTGTTACAATAATACCACTTGACAAGTGTAATGTCGCGACACTTAAAAGGAAACAACGCGATCCGCGTCATCTGCGTTGTGTCCTTTTAATTATGTACCCACCGAGCACAAATCAAATTATGGACGATTCTGGAAGAACCACCAATGCTAGACACATGGGAAGTGCCATCCATTCAAGTTTCAGATGTCTGACGATTGTAATGTCTAAGTGCTTAAAGCATTGCACTTTGAGTGTTAAAATCAAACCCTATAGAGTTAGAATGGGTTTAACACCTTGAAAGTGACAGTTTTAACACTTTAGTTTTTAGTGTGAACCACGAATTCCATCGGCAGTTTGGCCATCAATTCTGGCGCCGCCAGGAAACGAGAGTCTCTTCCAAATCCGTATCATGCATTTCAAACGAGCCCGTCGTGACATCACACTGATGTCAGTGTCGTTTGAGATTTTCGAAGCGACAGTTTTACAAACACGAAATACAAACTCGACCGTCTTTTTTTAACACTTTGTAAAGATCCACGATCATATAATAAACAAATTATTACAACAGTCAGTTAATCTGGGTTGTATTCTGTATCGCTGACGAAATCAAACTAACCAGATCAAACACGATGCCTAGTCTACGACATCTTGCTTGATCTGGCTGATCTTATCGAATTTTTACAATTGTATTTTCTAAAATTGTATATTCTAGTCATGACTGAAATGGGTTAAAATGACCCATTAGCATTTTCAAAGATGTGGCAAGTTCCCTCCTGGAGCCAATACTATGAAACTTTTACAATTGTAGTTTCTAGAATTGTATTTTTTCGTTACGACTTTAAATGGTTAAAATGAACTATTAGTATTTTCAAATATCTGGCAGTTTGTCCGGGGGCCAATACTATAAAACTTTTGCAATTGTATTTTCTAAAATTGTATTTTGTACCTAATCATATAAATGACTAAAATGAATCATTAGCATTTTAAAAGATATGGTAATTTGCCAAATGGCAAATTGCCAGATCACTGAATATGCTTATGTTTCCTTTCAACCTATTTAAAGTCATAACTAAAAAAATACAATTCTAGAAAATACAATTGTAAAAGCCTATAGTGTTGGCCCCTCGTCTCGTAAACTCTGCGGAATCCAACGACCCAATTAACTGACGTCTGTTGCAATAATCTGTATTTAATTATTCTGTTTGATCTTGATCCTCAGCTGTGAGATGAGCTTCCAACAAAAATGGAGAAAATACAGTCACTTCTGACTTAGGCGAACTGGGACAAGAAGTCAACACTCTCGTGCTTTACACTCTCATGCATCTTGCATGCAATCACGAAATTTGAGACTATTGCTGAATTACACCGGTTCAGCTTACCCCCCACCCACCCCCACTCCCCCCCACCCCGCCCAGACCCCCCCCCCCCCCCCCACACACACACAGACTCTCATGGGAACACTGACAAAGGTCAGCATAAACCCGACATATCCCCAAAGGTTCAGTTTCAAAGGTCAAACGGTGATCTGAACGGAAACAAAATAATGTAGAAAGATTTCAAAATAAAAAGCGTATTCCATTCACTTTTACTAAAAACTGATGGCAAATGTCTCTTCTTGACTCATCATAGTCCTGCCTCCGCTGATCTCAAAAGGAATTGACGGCGCCTTACGATAGCCCACATAATCCGTATTTTCTGTCGGCTGGGCACCTTTTTATCCTAATTATTAAAAGGTCAAACGCCCCTATTGAATTTTGAAAGCTCCCAAAACGGAAATGGGATGTATTTTAGCTTCAATTCGAGAAAAAATCCTTGAAAAAAATTGAGTGACGAACTTGGGAAAGGCATCATCTACCCCCTCTCGCCCCCGTGGTCGTCCGAAGGCGGGGGGGGGGGGTTAGCTGCCCCCTCTGCCCCCGTCCTTCCGGCATCATTGACAGTTGGTATCCAAAGGAAAATAATAGATTTGGAACCTCCGCTGTTTGCATATTTATGTAATTAATCAAAACAATTTTCTACTTCTGCATTGATGGCTTACCTAAAGTTTTTTCAATTTCTTGTTCATCCAACTGGACATACCATGAATCACCAACGCAACATGCGTGGCGGGCGACTTTACCCTTCCTGTGCCCGTTTCGCACCATTTGCAAGCATCCGTTTTCGGGTGTTGCATCCAAAAATGGAATCCAAGCTGTAGCTATCATGTGGTCGTATGCTTCAGTGCTGAAATACCCATTATCTGTTAGAAAAGAGTAGAAATACAAGATATATGGCTGTTCTACACGTAATATATCACCTTAACCCTTTGAAACTGAGGGGCCACTTTTCCGGCCCAAGAACATGGTGCGTCATAATTTCGGCAAGTGGGATGGCTGCTAAGAGAATGTGTCGGTAGACCACTCAATATTTTCAACGTTCTGCATGTTAAAAATATCGATTGGTCTACCCCAAATATTGAATATGGACTCTTCCAATTGCTGCAATTGAACTGATGTGGAACATACCACCAGGGTTTAAAGGTTAAGAAGCGTCAAAATCAGCCCTAGGCCTACCGAACCATCGGACGACGGAGCAATTTCTTGAAATATGTATTTTTAGGTGACTTTTACTGGTTACTGTAAGTTTGTTGTTGGGTGGTTTCGGGACTAACTGACATGAATTTAATATACTGAAGAGGTAGAAGATTATATGGAGAAAACACCCAAGATAATGACGGATCCAGTTTCCAGAAATGAGGCTAAGCCCGAAGGATGTTCAACGGGAACTTTGCTTGTCCCATTTATAGTAATTTTATAGCGTTATCGTTTTAACTGAAACTTTACCCCGCGGGTGGTTTCGTCGTTGATCCGCCCCCCCCCCCCCCCCCCCCCCCATCCATTGTAGATGTAGAAAACTTCAGAAAAATATTACCCGGTGCAAGCATTAATTTAAAATGAAAATAAAACTGTACATTTTGTCAAATATTTCCAACGATTCTTACGGGAACAAAGACCCGCAAGAACATTCCAACAAGAGTTAACCTTTACCCAACGTACCGCCAAAATCGGTCATTGCTATTCCAAAAGTTACCATTAAATTTTCATTATTTTTTTCATTTTTTGTCTCTAAAACATAGCTTAGGGCCCCTCATTGGAACGAGCTCGGTGAGCTCGTTCCAATGAGGGTCATAAGCAATATTTTTGCCGCAAAAAATGAAAACAATTATTTATTCAAGAATTTTCTTTGCAAGTGTCGTCTGCCTTTCGTGTTAGGTAAAGGGTTAAGAAACTATATACACTCAATAAGAAAATAACAGGAAAACATCAGATGCATTTTACAGAAAAGATTCGGGTGCATTTTATATATCACTGTGTCCTCGCATGAGAGCATAAAGGTGCTAGCAGCAATGCTTGAACATAGCAGCAGGCACTCTTATGCTGCCAAGTGACGGCATCATTGTGGTCATGCTCGTTTTGATGACTATTTTATGGCGTCAAGCCTTAACTGTACTCAATTTAAAAGTAACCGTTAACATCACACAATACTGCACCGGAAGGTTCTGTTTCAGTGTGGTTGGTTATTGTCTTTGTTTTACAAAAAGGTGAAAATACAGATGTTACATTGCAATCTGAAAAGAAAGAATTTGATTTTAGTTTTATCCTGTGATTTGCATCGCGCGCGAGGCATGCATTACAAGGATTCTTTGTGGTTCGTAATGACTGGTGGGTTATGTATATCATCATTCGGGATTTGTGCACAGTCAAAATGACAGAGGTTTGGGAATGGCTCGGGTCAGTTTTCGTGTACAAGTGTGCATTTTCTACAATGACTGGTAATACTTGACGATTTATATATGAAGCCCCAACCCCTCGTAGTTTAACTACTTGCATGAAGCTTGCGGATAGTCCGACACAGGACAGGCCTATTTTTGTCAGTGGAATAACTAAAATTATTTGGGACCTTTAACCAATTTTCCCCGTTCATTGAATCAACTTACTGACCAATGTTTTCCGGAGATAAATTCAAAAAAAAAATTCCTTCAAATATAGTCATGGCTGCTTTGAATCAGCCATGACTAGATTTGATGATTTTTTTAAATGCTCTTTAGGTTAACTGATAGAGTGCTGGAAGCCCATATTTGGGCTTTATTCTGAAGTACAGGTACCGCATCTTGAAGGCTCATATTCAGTGGATGTGCTTTGTATTCTATTTGAAGTGATATTTTATTAAATCTGTAAGGGTTTGCCTTGTTACAGTTTATTGGAGAGTGTCCATAGGCACTCTCCATTACATTGTGACGATGCAAAGACATGTGTAGAAGATTTGATGGCAAAAAATAATTCAGCACTCCACCAGTTAAGAGTTAAGCAAATACTTCGACCAATATTCGGCTCCTGATCGAATGCGTGGGTTTTTTGCTCACCCCCTTGGACCTGCGTTTCCTGGAATGGTATCGCCTTTGTGTACACTTACAGTGAGAATGGTCAGTCCAATATCATTATATAGGGAGGATAAAATAAGAACTGCAGTCTGCAGCCGTTTGGCTGCAGACTGCAGTTATTATTTTATCATCAGTGCCCCGTGTATAGACCTCTTACAATAAGACAAAAATGGGACAGAATTATGCTTTTGAAATAATATAGTACGTTCGACGGACGGAACACAACGTGCCGCGTTAAGAAAAATCGGTCTCTCGGGTTCAAATAGTTAATGTGAGTCGTAGGGTGTTACCAGTACTTGTAGTTGTTCGCTTAGCTCTGTAAATATTTGTGAAAGATTCCTTTTAATTGGACAATAAATCCTCTAATGTCAGATGGTCATACTTTACCTTGGTGCCATGGAATATTAAACAGAGTGCACTTTGGAACTTTGGTTCTCAGATTCCAAACTGGATGTCCGGAGATATCAGGCCCAAGCACCTGTTCTATGGCATTCAACAGACGCTCGTTACTCCACAAGTCCATAAAAGCCTGAAAACATCAGATTAAACACGTTGGTCTTTAGCTGCAGTTAAAATGCCATAGGATGACATGAGGTAATTTTGTATCAATTGCATACACATTCGCGTCTGTGCAATGTTGGAGTTACTTCAGTGGCGCGAGGACTTGAGATGTTACTCTTAAACACCTTGCCACTGTGCGTGGGGATGTTCTGCAACACAAAAAGATTGGCGTTTGTCGAGTTGTTGTGACAACTTCAGGCAATAGATTGAAATAACAACATTGCCTTTTTCACATTCCCTTTCACGTGCCGTAACGCATGGATGACGTTGATGTCAAAGTGAAAGAGCCTTCCACGCGGCATAGACGATGTGGGTAATATTTAAACAAATGTTTTGTTCACCTTCAGGCCATTACGTACCGCAGACGATGAAAGCTACGTTAAAGGTGTACTGAACCCACTATCAATAAACATTCCTCACCATTTGCAACTTCGACGAAGTGGAATGCCTATAATTTCGCCTCACTGCAAAACGGAGGCAATAATCACGCAGACTCAAGCCATCACCCAAAACATAAAATCATTATCGTCATTTCAGAGCAACGAACTTTGTGTTGAATCCCAACTCGTTTTTTTTAGTGCTACACGTTGTCATCTGCAATGCTTTGGCATTGCATATGGCAGCTTGTTGCACTCAAGGGACGAATTATAACCAGTGACTTCATGTTTCAGTTTGTACTTTCACTCTGCAAAATCAGTGGTTATCTTTCTTTTACAGCACGCATTTGTTTATGCACTATGTCCAAATTTCAGGACCAGAAAAGGTTGATAGTATCGAATTGTTTGCAATCGCACATGGAGTGAAAGGAGTATGCAATGGTGCAACGCTGCATGTGATACGTGCTATGATTACGATCCGAGGTAATTATCATTAGTTTTTTATTATTATTATTATTTCGCAATTTGGACACAGTGTTATGTCTGTATTTTCACCCAACAGTAAAACAAGGGAAATATTACCACACTGAACCCAATACCCAATTTAAAAATGTTGACGGAGAGAGCGTGTCTAAATTATGATCCTGATACCATTTGTTCATATTGCACAACTGGCAGTAGTGTTTATGTCTTCGCTTTACAGCAAGGCAGGGAGTTGCTGAGATCAGTCTGTGTCCGTTTGCAAGCCTCGGATTTTTTTTCAATCGGTGAATGCCACAGATTTATTTGTACAAGGTTCCAATTAATGGGAAAATTGATTAGTATCTCTAAAAAAGTCAATCGCATTGTATACATACAAAATTATGCCGATACACAGTCTTGGTCTCTTTGAAAAACAGCAATCTTTTTCGTACATGCGAAATGAATAGTAAGGGTGGATTCCTTTTGTTTTAGGAACTGTTAAAAACAATAGTTTGAAATTTAAAAAGGGAACTGAACAATAGAATGTTGATTTAGTTGCTTGCTTGGGAAATAGCGGTCTTCGCGGAAGAAGAATAGTCCACTCGCCGGAGGTGGGTGGACTCTTCTTTTTCGTTGACCACTATTTGGCATATATATAGCATTCAACGACATGCCATCCAATAATTATTATATTATATCGAACAAACAGAGGAAGAATGTTACGATCTCTCAAGATTGTAACTCTACGTGCACAGTGGCGGCGCTACGGGGGGGGGGGGGGGGGCATGGGGGGCGCCGCCACTGTACGTGCACTGCCTATTGTCAAGGGCCTTGCCCAAAGGCACGCATTTTTCATTTTATTCTTGAACTTGAAAATTCGAAACAGAATTCCCTCCAAATCTCTTAACGAGGCGCGTTGTGTTCCGTCAGTCGAACGTACTATATCCAAAAACTGATAACCAAACAAATTTACCATCATACAACTGTAATTTTCTTAGGCAAATGAAATTAGCAGACCGCTTTAGAAACTCCAGCAGTCGGAAACTTCCTTTTACAGAATCATCTGGTTGGTCACCTCCAGATAGTGAAGTAGATCCCGAAGTTATTGAGGCTAGCAAACGAATCATCCAAAAGGTGTTCAGCATGAACATACTCTCCGATAAAGACAATTTAACAGCTGGTGAACGGAGAGCCCTCACGAAACTTCGAAAAAATAAGAAATTAGTAATTAAACCAGCCGACAAAGGTGGGTCGGTAGTTGTTCTATCTCGAGATAATTATATAAAGGAAGTCATGAGACAACTCAGCAATACTAAACATTATAAGAAAATAGATTCACTTATTTGGCCTAGTAATATCGAAAAATTCAATAAGATCTTAAAATTTCTCCTCGACGAAGGTCACATTACCAAAAAACAATTGAAATATTTAACAGCTAAGCTCAGTGCTCAAACAAGACAATTTTATATCCTACCAAAGATCCACAAGGACCGTTCTTCATGGACGGATGACTTAACTCCACCCGGGAGGCCAATTGTATCAGATTGTAATTCGGAATCTTATGCGATCTCGGAATTAATTGATTATCATCTGAAACCTATAGCAAATAGACATCCGAGCTATCTAAAAAATACACAGGATTTCTTGTCAAAAATTTCGAAATTGAAAATATCGAAAAATGCAATTCTGGCTACTTTGGATATCGACAGTATGTATACGAACATTGATATTGATAAAGGTGTTAAATCAGTTAAAAATGCATTTGAAAAATATCCGGATGCGAAACGCCCGGATGAACAAATTTTGGATCTTTTAGAGCTGAGCTTAAAAGGTAATGACTTTCAATTCAATGGAGAATATTTTCTGCAAATAATGGGTTGTCCTATGGGCAAAAGATTCAGTCCTAATTTTGCAAGCATTTATGTAGCGGAATGGGAGGAAAATGCCTTAAGCAAATGTGCAAAGCATCCTCTCGTATATCTCAGGTATTTAGATGACATTTTTATTATTTGGGAACATTCAAAAGAAGATTTTGATGAATTTTTAGAAATTTTAAACAATCACGATCCAAATATTAAATTGAAAGCTACTATCAGTGAAAATTCGGTTGATTTTCTCGATGTGACCGTGTATAAAGGCAAGCAATTTCAGGCGTCCGGTCATTTAGATTATAAAGTGTATTTTAAACCAACTGATTCACATCAATTGTTGCACACAAAATCATTTCATCCTCAACGTACATTTAAAGGTATCATCAAATCACAACTCATTCGTTTCCACCGCAATTCAAGTGATAAGGTAAATTTCAATGAGGCTTGTTCTACTCTATTTGGCGCCCACAGATCGAGAGGGTACTCGCTGCGCCTCTTGCGTAGCCTGAAATCCCAAACCCTGAAAAAGCTCGAAAGTCTAGCTGAAACTACCGATTTCGAACCACTCAAGATTGAACACAACAGACCGTTGCAGTATGGTAGTGGCGCGGTATTTAATTGCAAAAAGCCTCGTTGTAGACTGCATACTTTTAAGCCTGATCAGATAGAGAAATTTTCCTCCGAACAAACGAAAAATCATTATCAGATCCGTAACCCCCTCCATTGTGATTCACCAAACATTATTTACCTTATCACTTGTAAGCGATGTCGGAAACAGTATGTTGGTCAAAGTCAAAATCCTTTTCGAGAGCGTGCTACTAGACACAAACAGGATATAAAACATAATGCTGATGCCCCAGTAGCACAACATTTTAACCTTCCTGGCCATTCTTTGGACGATTTCGAAATCCATCCTATTGAACAACCACCAATTAAAGACACATTAGAAGAAACGGATTAATTTAGAAAAAAACGTGAAGCTTTTTGGATCAATACGCTTCTAAACCTCTGGCCATTTGGTATGAACATATCAGAGGGCGAATGCGAAAGGAGGTCCATCATTCCTTTCACTTTAACGTACAACAGAATGAATATCGAAATAGCAAAAATGTTAAAAGATGAATTCAATTTTACCAATGCTAAATTAAATGAACCTTTGAATCTTCGACCTGTCATCGCCTATAAGAAAAACAAAAGCTTGCGTAACATCCTTGTAAGGACTAAATTAGAGCCCATCAATGAATAACATCAATTTTTGCCAGTCAGTTTAACCAGTTCCTAAGCTCATCACTTAGTTTAAATCAATTTTATGTAATTTTTTGTCATGTTTGAAACCCATCAGGGTTCAGTAGATGAAAACAATTTTTCGGCGGCATATTAAAAGAAAAAAACGTTTCAGTAGGAAATGTCTGTGCCAGTGCGATTTTTTAACCTCAAACACACACAGGCGAGTGCCAGAGTTCATATATGCCCAAAAAACAAAATAGGTTCTAATTTCAATCATGTGTATGTATTTCCTAAATAAAATTATTATTTATATATTTATTTATTGATTATTTTAAATTTTTTATTAATTTTTATTTATTTATTTATTTATTTATTTATTTATTTATTTATTTATTTGGTTGATTCATTTATTTAAATTATTATTTTTATTTTTATTTTTAATTTTTCATACCTTTCACACAATGTAGAGGTTCAGAAGGTAAAACACACAATTTCTACGTGGTGTAAAATATTTTCCGTCATAAACCTCCGTCGGGGGATTTTCATTCCAACTGATAACATTCGTGCGGCATCATGATCTTTGGCGTTATTTTTTCATTTATTTCTTTAGTCTCAATATATTTTATCAAACCATTTTTTCATATTATTTTCACATACTTCTGAAGCCAGTAAAGCAAACCGCTCCCGATTGGTTTTACTTAAATCAAAGCCAACCAATAGGGCTTCATGGGGTCAGTAAAGCAAACCACTCACTGACTGATTAAAATTCAATGGAAGCCAATCAATAGAGCTTCATCTAATTTGTTTGGACGACACAAACTGAGTTGTGAAAAACAAACTTGGGACATCTCAGATTGAAAAGAATTAATTAGATGAGTGACATTTGTCAGCTTGTTACCGAGTTTAATTATATACTGAGCTGTGAAAAACACCCCCAGCCCACATATGGATATATATCATGCATGCCCTCCCAAAGTTGGATAGTCCAGTGGAACGCTCGAAGCGTTAATCAGAAAAATTTGCAAATGTCACATTATTTAAAAAATAGGGACGTAATTGGAATTAGCGAAACCTGGCTTAAACCAAACAAACAATTCTCGTTATGTGGTTTTGATATTATTAGAAGAGATCGCCCCGCCCAAAAAGGCGGCGGTGTCGCTCTGTTAATAAGGCAGGAGATTAAATACAAATCAATACCATGCGACCACCTCAATGCTGAAGTGATTGCAGCTGAAATTGAACTTGACCACAAACACGTGGCCATCATATCATATTATAACAAGCCGCAAGCAACAGTAGACAGTAAAGTATTTGAATTTTTTACCAACAAGTACAAGCACTGCATATTCTTGGGTGATTTCAATTCCAAACACCAGGTATTCGGTTGTCATAAGACTGAGCCTAATGGTGACGCCCTTTTCCATATCATTGAAGAACTCGATCTATTCGTGGTAAATAACGATCAAGACGTAACATACATAAGCAACAACCCACTCCATCAATCAGATATCCTAGACTTGATTATCACCAGCAAATCACTAACCAGCCAAATGCAAGACATATTTGTAGGAGACGATGATCTAGGCAGTGATCACCTGCCGGTTCACGCCACTCTGAAATGTAATACTGGTCCCGCAAGGTATCCTCCCGTGAATAGGAGGAACCTATCAAAAACTGACTGGAACCTCTTCAGAAACATTATCGAAGTAAAAATAAAGGCAAATGACCCCTCAAATGTTCATGAACTAGAAAAAGCCTGCACCCACCTTAACGACGTTATCAACAGTACGCTAGATGAAATCTGTCCCAAGCAAACAGTAAAGACGCGGATAAACAGAATAACCCAAACAACTCTTCAAATAATCAAACAAAAAAGAAAAGCCTTCCGGGCTTACCAATCAGAGAATGATCAAATGAAAAGAGCAGAACTTAAAACCGCGTACAATCGCCTTCATGGGGAAGTAAAAAAGGCCATAGCTAACGACAATCGCGTGAGATGGGAAAAAGCAACCGAAAACCTAAATGGGCTGAGAGAACCTAAGAGGTTCTGGGATACATTTAAAACTCTTACTGGCCAAAAGAGCAAAATTGCCAATAATAATGCGCTAAAGACTAGCGACGGATCTATGGCCATAGACGACAAGGCAAAGGCCAGTGCTTTTGCCGAACTTCTAAAGAAGGCACATCGTCCACAAGAAGGGAACAGATATGACAACGATTTTAAGGTACGAGTAAATAAATTTGTCCAAGATAACAACTCAATCTTCAATGAACCGAACTTCGACAAAAGGCATGAAGACGGGGACGACCATGAATTAACCGAACCAATAAGCGTAGAAGAGGTCATGGGTATAATCAGAAAATGCAGGTCATCTTCGTCCCCAGGAGAAGACGAAGTCTCTTACAAAATAATGAAACAGTGCCCCAACATCTTCTACTGCAGACTTACCAAACTCTTAAACTGCTGTCTCTCCTGTGGGTACTTCCCAAAATGCTGGAAAGTGGCCACGGGAGTCATGATACCTAAACCCGACAAAGACCTTACCAACCCTTCTAACTACCGCCCAATCAGCTTGCTTAGCTGTGTTGGGAAAATATTTGAGCGGATTCTCACTACGAGACTTCGCAGCTATCTCGAATCAATCAATTTTTTCAACAAATGGCAAAGAGCGTATAGGAGTCAGAAAGAGGGAATCGAACACGTATATAGACTGGTCGATTATATGAAAACAGCATTTAGTCAAAACGAAATCGGAACCGCGCTTTTCTTGGATGTAGAAAAAGCGTTCGACTCGGTATGGCACAATGGCGTGAGATATAAACTAGCGAAAATGGGATTACCCACTAAAATTCTAAGGATCATATCATCATTTCTAACTGACCGAAAAATCAAGGTGAGGGTTAATCGCGAGGTGTCAGAGGAAGTAATACTCGAAGCGGGAACACCACAAGGGTCGGTTCTAAGTCCGCTTCTTTTCATAATATATGTGAATGATATAGAAAAAGTAGGGAAAAACTTTGTTGAACTATCGCAGTTCTCAGATGACAAAGGCATTTGGACAGCCAGCAAGTCCAGAAACATAATTAAAAATCGTCTGCAGGATACCATTCGCGATCTTGAAAGCTGGTGTGCCCTGTGGCGCATCAAACTCAATGCCGCCAAAACTCAAAAAGTTACGTTCTTCAAAAAGCAAAGGAAAAAACCAGTCCCGAGTATCGATCTCCAGTTATACGATCACAAACTAGAAGCAAACAAAGAGGCCAAATTTTTGGGATTTATCCTAGATAGCAATCTCAGTCTAAACAGTCACGTAAACTCCATTACGGTTAGAGCTACTAAACGTATCAATTTTCTGAAGATGATCAGAGGTAGAAATTGGGGAGCAAACAAAGATGTGCTTCTGAAGCTCTACAAAACATTTATACGTCCGGTACTAGAATACGGTGCCATAATAACAAGCGACCTAAGCAAAACCAACATTCAGAAGCTACAGAGGGTTCAAAATTATGCCCTGCGAGTGGCACTATGCAAACCGAAATGGACACCGATAAAGGAACTTCACGAGCTAGCAAAAATAGAAACTATTGATACGCGATTAAAAGACCTACAAACCAAAACCCTCAACAGACTCCAAGATAGTGAATTAATGGTTGAGTTGAACGAACACCGATCCCTTAACAGAAAAACAAAATAAGTTTCCAGAAAATAAAAAAAAAAAAAAAAAAAAAAAAAAATAATAAAATAAAATAAAAATTATACAATATAACTAAATCGCGTGGAGTCAGTGAGGATTGCCTCGCTACTCATTGGGAACTTTAGGATAGAGTCTGTGAGGACTGCCTCGCAACTCTGCTGAAGCGCGATTGAAACGCGTTTAATAAGATCTATATAACAAAACCCTCCACATACTCCAGGATAGTGAATCAATGGTGAAGCTGAACGAACACCGAACCCTAAACAGAAAAACAAAATAATCCACAGTAAATTAAAATTACTCAATAGAATTAAACTGCGTGGAGTCAGTGAGGATTGCCTCGCTACTCATTGAGGTCTTTAGGATTGAGTCTGTGAGGATTGCCTCGCAAATCTGCTTGTTGGGAGTGGACTCCGAAGAAACACACCCCTTACCCCATCCATAGCAACAATCACACAGCAGGCACAATATACAATAGCGGATACCTATCTTTCTCTCTACCTTTTACTTTTCTAACTGAACATTCTCAAATTTTCTTGCAACACTCTTATCAAGAAGACGCATGGAAATGGTAGACAAAGCGTAGGAGGAATTGGTGCAACCTACACAAGAAACCACCAAACGCTAGGCAAGGATTGAAACAAGCTTGTCTGGCTGGGAACGAGTGTACATTTGATATAAATAAACATTTGAATAAAGATTTAACAGCCCTTTTAAGGGCTTGAGGGTGTGTGTCAGTGATTTTTTTTTTTTTTTTTTTTTTGGGGGGGGGGGGGGGGTTGGGGTGGGGTGGAGGAGGTCATTTGGGATTCCCGAAGGATAACCAGATACCTCAAAATCACATACGGCATCCTATCTCCCAGAAGGCTTGATGGATGACTCCCGGTTTCTTAAAACTAAACTGTTGGAGCTTTCTCCACTTCTTTTTTGTAACCGCTATGGTCATATACCGGGGCCGCTACCAAACCGGCGTTGCTGTTTGGTTTTCTTTTCTCTTCTTCCCTTAAACTTGCCATCGCACAACATTACATTCTGGCTCGCCACCATGGTGGGACTCAAACCTCTACCATCGCCGAACTGGAACCGAACAGAGCTCGCTCTCTAATAGTTTTAAAGGCGTTGGGGGATTGAGTATTGACCATCTAACACTCCAGCTTAAACTGCCGGGTATTCTAACCGCGTGCATAACCCCCTCAGACTCCATTTTGGGCAATAGGAAAGCTAGGCCTGTGTGATCCAAGGAAAAAAAAATAAGGTTAACCGGGTCGCAAGGGATTTGTAAATCCCACATCGTCCCTGCGCGCCTTCGGCGCGCAAAAACCTTTCATTCATTCAAAGTTGGATTCATTTTCCTCAAAGTCTCTTTGAAAAAGCCAAACCAAGCGAAACGCGTCGAGACAGACGGATTATTTTCTACCTTTGCTGAAGACTACAACCAATCCAGGTATCTTCTCTAATAGGTAATATCTAGATTTCATTTTAATTTATTTCATTTCTTCATTTTAATTTCATTTTATTCATCTACCTATTCTTCAAATGGCTCAAAAAAGACAGAATCATCAGGGAAAGAGAGTTGCCCAGTCTGGAAGAGGCCAGGAACAATCGTTCCAGGCCTATTCTAGATTGGTCAAGGCCCTTTTCCAGGTGATTCAGTGTATGCACCATATTGGGCTCTTAGAGCAGCATTTGGCCAACCGGGATTTCCCGAAACAGTTGGAGAAGAAAGTAGATGAGTTAGGTGGCTTTCTAAAGCCGGCTCTTCCCACCCCACACATTTTTTCTGTTTTTCGACAGATTAGTGTGGGATGGGCCAACCAAACGTTAAATGCTTTAGTTGAGCATTACAAGATAAATTTAAACCAGTTGAAGTCTAAGATAACTTTGGCTATGCGACCACCTCCTGGACTCGAAAAAATAGACTTCAACAGCGCTTCGGCGCGTGCCTTGATCTGGGCTCAAAAAAACTTTAAAAATAAGTTGACAGATAAGACGATTTCGGCCTATGAGTCTTACATTTCGGAACTTCGCCCAGCGTCTGGAGTAAGGAACAATACGGGAGGGAGCAAGCAAACTCCGGCCCGTGTTGTCCCTCTACCCCAACGCGAAAAGCAAAATAAGAAAAGATCAAGGCAAAGCACTTCTCCCTCTTCTTTTCCTTCTACTTCTTCTTTCTCTCAGAGTAAGCGCCTCAATTTGCAAACATCTCCGGTCCATATGGTGACTGAAGATGCTCGCAAATTGAGTAACGCTGTCTCGCCTCGTCTTGCTCCTCTACCTCCTACTCCTCCTCAGCCTTTCTTCTCTGGTTCTCCTAGTGCTCTTACTAGAACTCCTCCTTCTGTTTCTTCTCCTGCTTCTGTTTCCTCTCCTGCTTCTGTTTCCTCTCCTGCTTCTGTTTCCTTTCCCCCTTCTCCTGCCTCTAGTGTGGTTCAACCAGGTATATCGTACTCAGAGAAAGTCAAATCACCGAGCCGCAACTCGGGCCGCTCATTTGATTCTAAATTCTCCCAATTTCGGCATAAAAGCGGAGTTAATTTTGACAAAAGGAATTGGCGCCTCCCCGATGTTTGTAAAAACATCCTTATGATTGGAAGTTCAAATTTAGGACGCATTGATCGAAATCCCCATCCGGACATCCAGGTGGAGTGTTACCCCGGCGCCAAATTCAATCATCTGCGCTCTATGTTTAAAGGGCACAGGGGCCAGTCCAGTCCCCAAAAAATATTATTAAATATTGGCGTGAATTCTCGAAACGATAATTCTGATCTCGTAGTTAAGCAGTTGCGGAATATGCTTAGCGATATCAGGGTCAAGTTTAGATCAGCAAAAATTTATTTCGCTGAACTAAACTTTTCGCAAAAACTCCCTCAGGCTGAGAGGAGAACCCTGAGCATCATCAACGAAACCATTCGGAAAGTGAAGGACGTTAACGTTATACCTAAAATTGATGACGCGAAGTTTGATGTTGCTCAGGATTTAATCCATTGGACCACGAGAACCGCCAATATTATGTACGATCACTGGTTGAACCACCTAAATTTAAACTAAGTAAAGGCAAAGGTAACAGCCGCCTAACAGATGTGGGATTAGGAACTAATGTGGTTAACCTGTCTGGCACCAATGACCTAACAACCCAAGAGAAATCTCTTTTAGATCGCGGTTTAACTTTTGTATCAGCACCAAAGCCTAAAACTGATAACCAAACAAATTTACCATCATACAACTGTAATTTTCTTAGGCAAATGAAATTAGCAGACCGCTTTAGAAACTCCAGCGGTCGGAAACTTCCTTTCACAGAATCATCTGGTTGGTCACCTCCAGATAGTGAAGTAGATCCCGAAATTATTGAGGCTAGTAAACGAATCATCCAAAAGGTGTTCAGCATGAACATACTCTCCGATAAAGACAATTTAACAGCTGGTGAACGGAGAGCCCTCACGAAACTTCGAAAAAATAAGAAATTAGTAATTAAACCAGCCGACAAAGGTGGGTCGGTAGTTGTTCTATCTCGGGATAATTATATAAAGGAAGCCATGAGACAACTCAGCAATACTAAACATTATAAGAAAATAGATTCACTTATTTGGCCTAGTAATATCGAAAAATTCAATAAGATCTTAAAATTTCTCCTCGACGAAGGTCACATTACCAAAAAACAATTGAAATATTTAACAGCTAAGCTCAGTGCTCAAACAAGACAATTTTATATCCTACCAAAGATCCACAAGGACCGTTCTTCATGGACGGATGACTTAACTCCACCCGGGAGGCCAATTGTATCAGATTGTAATTCGGAATCTTATGCGATCTCGGAATTAATTGATTATCATCTGAAACCTATAGCAAATAGACATCCGAGCTATCTAAAAAATACACAGGATTTCCTGTCAAAAATTTCGAAATTGAAAATATCGAAAAATGCAATTCTGGCTACTTTGGATATCGACAGTATGTATACGAACATTGATATTGATAAAGGTGTTAAATCAGTTAAAAATGCATTTGAAAAATATCCGGATGCGAAACGCCCGGATGAACAAATTTTGGATCTTTTAGAGCTGAGCTTAAAAGGTAATGACTTTCAATTCAATGGAGAATATTTTCTACAAATAATGGGTTGTCCTATGGGCAAAAGATTCAGTCCTAATTTTGCAAGCATTTATGTAGCGGAATGGGAGGAAAATGCCTTAAGCAAATGTGCAAAGCATCCTCTCGTATATCTCAGGTATTTAGATGACATTTTTATTATTTGGGAACATTCAAAAGAAGATTTTGATGAATTTTTAGAAATTTTGAACAATCACGATCCAAATATTAAATTGAAAGCTACTATCAGTGAAAATTCTGTTGATTTTCTCGATGTGACCGTGTATAAAGGCAAGCAATTTCAGGCGTCCGGTCATTTAGATTATAAAGTGTATTTTAAACCAACTGATTCACATCAATTGTTGCACACAAAATCATTTCATCCTCAACATACATTTAAAGGTATCATCAAATCACAACTCATTCGTTTCCACCGCAATTCAAGTGATAAGGTAAATTTCAATGAGGCTTGTTCTACTCTATTTGGCGCCCTCAGATCGAGAGGGTACTCGCTGCGTCTCTTGCGTAGCCTGAAATCCCAAACCCTGAAAAAGCTCGAAAGTCCAGCTGAAACTACCGATTTCGAACCACTGAAGATTGAACACAACAGACCGTTGCAGAATGGTAGTGGCGCGGTATTTAATTGCAAAAAGCCTCGTTGTAGACTGCATACTTTTATGCCTGATCAGAAAGAGGAATTTTCCTCCGAACAAACGAAAAATCATTATCAGATCCGTAACCCCCTCCATTGTGATTCACCAAACATTATTTACCTTATCACTTGTAAGCGATGTCGGAAACAGTATGTTGGTCAAAGTCAAAATCCTTTTCGAGAACGTGCTACTAGACACAAACAGGATATAAAACATAATGCTGATGCCCCAGTAGCACAACATTTTAACCTTCCTGGCCATTCTTTGGACGATTTCGAAATCCATCCTATTGAACAACCACCAATTAAAGACACATTAGAAGAAACGGATGAATTTAGAAAAAAACGTGAAGCTTTTTGGATCAATACGCTTCAAACTCTCTGGCCATTTGGTATGAACATATCAGAGGGCGAATGCGAAAGGAGGTCCATCATTCCTTTCACTTTAACGTACAACAGAATGAATATCGAAATAGCAAAAATGTTAAAAGATGAATTCAATTTTACCAATGCTAAATTAAATGAACCTTTGAATCTTCGACCTGTCATCGCCTATAAGAAAAACAAAAGCTTGCGTAACATCCTTGTAAGGACTAAATTAGAGCCCATCAATGAATAACACCAATTTCTGCCAGTCAGTTTAACCAGTTCCTAAGCTCATCACTTAGTTTAAATCAATTTTGTGTACTTTTTTGTCATGTTTGAAACCAATCAGGGTTCAGTAAATGAAAACAATTTTTCGGCGGCATATTAAAAGAAAAAAAAACGTTTCAGTATGAAATGTCTGTGCCAGTGCGATTTTTTAACCTCAAACACACACACACACACACACACACACTGTGACAAGCTTTCGTTATTCTAATCAATACTTCAAACTCGAGTAAATGGCATTTCTGTAGATCCATTTTTCATATTTTTCTGTTTGTCCGACTTATGGTAGATCCAGTGCGGTTTAGATACTTGTTCTGCCACTCCCACACACACAACACCCATTCAGCTCCAGCTCCATTGTGTCTTTTTGGGGTCATGCCACAGATTTTGTGAGATGACTTCTGTAGTGACAATCTCGAAGCCTCGCTCTCCTCCAATACTATGTAGAAATTTTTAACGAGCAGAAAAACTTTCATGTCTGATATGGAGACAGGTATTTTATGAAAGCAGTATGAACCCCACAGATGATGTTTTCAAAGACTGCACGGCCAGACACTTCAGGCTCTTTCCGTTCTGGGGTATGCGATTGGAGTATCGGGGTAGAAGTATAAGGTTAATTATGCTTTGTTCTTAGTATACCTGTTGTCGTGATGTTGTGACAGGTCATTCTTTTGAGATTTTGAAACTCAGAACAAGACGTAATAGGCACCCTCTCCCCCTGTCTGTGTCCCATGGAGGCGGCTTCTTCCTGGCAATGAGAGAGCGCAGTATGATCAGATACCTGTGGGTGGAGTCGTATGTTATATTTACAGCTTCATTCTATTCAAACCAAAGTAAATACCTGTGGTATTTTCTGGTTCTTAAACAGCAGTACAGTTGCTCCCGTAAATTCCTTTTCAAGCATCGTCAATCTCTGGAAGACACCACACTCAGCACACAAGTCTGAAAAGAAATGATGGCTTGTCATGGCTGACAATTTTCGTCACGGGAAGAGATTTACAGGAAAGTTAGCTCCCCTGAATTTTGTGAAGTTTTCTGAAAATTTAACACTGAGGGTATGGGAATTTTCTATAAAAAAATTCAATTTCGAAAGTTTAGCGAAGTTGTACCATCGATGTGCGCATCATTTCACAAACTTCTGGCATGTTCCTGGAGAGAAGTATAATAATACAGAAGCTGTTTTTTTACAATTTTTTTCCCAATCGGTTTGAACGTTTGAGTATTATTCTCTGTTTGTAAAGTTTTATGCGGAAATTATTCGCAAGTTGTGTAACACAAATTTATTTCCTCACCTTTTACAATACAGAGATATTGGTTTACAGTGATCTTCAGCTTGTCATGCGGTATTACCTTATGAATGATTTGGGGGCGAGTAAGCATTAACTCCCCTTCCCAATCATGTGTACACAAGTAGCGAGGGAGTGATCAGAAGAAAAAACGGCAGACGAGAAAGGGAAAAACGTTCAAAAACAAAACAAAATGAGTAGGGGCGGACTGGGCCAAGAAAAGTTGCCGGGAAATGTACCCTAAAAAAGTTGCCGGGAAATGTACCAAGGGGGCCCGGACCCGGGCAAGATTTTGATATTTTGAACTGAAAGAACGCTGCATCCCTGCCCCTGAGCGATCAACGGCAGTCTACATAGAAGGCTTTACGATGGCATTTCTGTATCATCTTGTCGCTCAGTTGCACCAAAGGGGCTCGGACTCATCGGGCCGATCATTGTTCGGTCCGGTGAAAGAAAAAATTAATTTTGCGACCAGAAAGAACGCTGTTTCCTTGCATCTGACCGATTAATGGCAGACTAGACTGCTCGTAAATCGAAATGCCCTCCATGTGGACTGCCACTGGCAGTCCACTTAGAGGGCATTTCGATAAACTGACAGTCTATGCAATCAGATCTATTTCGCCTTTTGGTTATTTTCACGAAATTTCATGTACCGACAGGTGTGGGCTGCATCAATTTTGGGGGCCTTGGGGGACACGTAATAGGAGGCCCACTGGGAAATTTCCCAGTGGACCAAACGGTCAGTTCGCCTCTGGTTTCATTTCAGCTCGTTGTTGATTAGATCTGTTCAAAAATTATAAACACCTGAATCAAATCAACCGACAATTCGCAATGATCGCATCCCAAACCTGGAAACAGTAGGGCCTAAGTAAACCTAGGCTCATATCCAACTTAGTGAACTAGGTTTATGAATTCCGAATCGAAAAGGGCGCGATTGAGATCTGTGGTGAATAAGACACAGAAATAAACGACGTATATCTGCTTCCTGTTCACCCTACTAACCCTTCACCTAACACGAAAAGTAGACGACACTTGCAAACAATTCTTGAATAATTTTTTTTTTCATTTTTTGTCTCAAAAAGCCGTTCCAAAGAGGGGTCATAATCTATGTTTTTGAGACCAAAAATGAAAAAATAATGAAAATTAAGTAGCGATTTTTGTGAATAGCGCTGGCCGGTTTTGGCGTTACGCTGGGTAAAGGGTTAAAGTCGGGAGGTGAATTTTAAAACTATCCATGTAACTATTAGGACTCTGCGAAGCTTCTAACTTCGATTTGATTCAAAATGATGATTCGATTCAATTCGTTTTGCATCGCGCTGATTCGGAAATTTTCTAATCGTCCAAATATTCTAAAAATTCAACCAGTCATCTCATGTTGATCTCTTCTTCTATCATCAGGTCATTCGTACAGGAGACTCAGTCAGTGAGCCAGAGTTCAAAGAGGTTCCGCTTGTGAAACTACTTTTGTTCGGCTTCACGATTGAGTTGCGCGAACAGACATGTTGACGCTTGCAAATTCCAAGCAGTGTTGTCTCTTCGCGTATCCGGTGTGGTATCACAGAACTAAATATTTTCCCATAGGCGACCATTAGAACGTTCAGGCTAAAACAAAAATATGATCGCATCACTTTAATTCTGGCATTCAAATGTCTTTGTCAAGTATAGCCCTTCAGACAACTTTTTCTGACTCGATAACAGGGGCCCATTCAACAAATAAGAGAGAAACACTGTCAGCAAGGAAAGAACTGGTCACTGCACATATTTTTCTGGGAATTCCCTGCAAAAACACACCAAATGTAAATTGTATGTTTTATGTCCAAAAGTCATCAAATCACCCTCTTTTTATCTGGAATATTCAACAATAATGCAAGATATCAATAGAATGTTTCAAACTTTTATTGAAACAATATATTTTCCCAAGGCTGTTTATTTTTAGAGATTGCATCACTTTCAACTTCCGATTTCAGTTTCAATTTCAACGCGGGGTGACTCTAATTCAAATATTTATTTCAGCGATATCATGTATCGAGCGTAGCAGTTGGAGACAACACTGCGTTTAGCATTGATGTTGAATGCAATCCTTAAATGAAGACTGACAATATTTATGGTTGTATGAAGGTACAATATTTAAAATTTGAAGAGCTGTGACATCAGGTTCGAGGCGATTCGAAATCTTTTGCCTAATTCGATTCGGAATTCGATTCGACCCGAACTCTAAGATTCGCTAGGCCCTATTGACTAAATTATGTACTTATGTACACCTTTATTTGGCCCCACAAAGTAGATCTTCTGTTTCTCGGGCCTTTTTTGTACAATTGCATGTGGGCGGGAGGGTTGTTGGGCGGTTTTTATTTTATTTTTTATTTTTGTATTATTTCTGTGCCTTCAAAAGTTCATGTTTAGTCCTCATAATCTACGGAATAGCACGGGTGGTGGTCTATTTCGTCCGTTGAGTGCTAGAAGGCTTTGTAATGCTAAGGTTCCGCTCCACAGTTTTCCAGGCATTTCCAAAAATGGCATGCCATACACTCTCTTCAAATGCAAATATTCTGTAACTTAGTTATCTAACCCATAACATGTATTACATTTCCCAAATCCACAAAAACATGTAACACTATCTGATTGTGTAGAAATAAACAATCTGAATGTGGGTAGAATAATATATTGTCAAAGGCAAGACTTCAACCTGCAAAATTGCATGAAAAATGCCGAAACCAGTCATTTTCAGCCACCCAACAGCCCCAAAAGCAGAATTTTCCCACCAACCTACCTCTGGAGCATAGCATCCCCTGTTTCTAAAATGCAAAAAAAATTGTATGTTTCCGTTTCATTTTTTAGTTACATGTCTTGTAACAAACCCGTGTAAAAAGTACATTTTAAAAAATAGCCAATTTTTCGAAGCCACTGTTTCCCATAATTCATCTGGTAATTTACCCCTATGTATCAGACTCCAACTTTGGAACCAAAACTTCAAATCCTCTTGTCCAACAAAAAGCCTAGTGTAATCATATATCTGATACTAAAAATATATCTCTATTTTACATGGCCTTAGTTTCATGCCCTATGTTTAGAATTTCACCCCTGTGCAATAGTGCGAAACTGTAGATCGGAACCACATTTTGCCCACTTGACTAGGTCGGTATTTCATATTACATACCCCATCCAGATGCGGCTCTTGGTGTGGCATGGGCGCAATTTCCTCTAAACATAGACTTTGAACCCCCATTTGCCCCATCCACAACTCACACACACACACACACACACACACATGCACCCTAGCACACATCCTCACACACACACACACACACACACTGCACATCTTTATATTTTAACAAACTCCAATCCAACCACTGGTACTGCAGACTGGAATATACAGCATGATGACCACATATATGCGTCATTGGTAAGGGACACGTTACTCCTACCTAAGTCGCCATAACATATAGTAGAGAAAAACTTAACAGTCAACTAGTGAAATATCTCTAAAATCCTGGGCATTCACAAGTTATCCAGAATGTAGTGCCACAGATTTATAAAATGAGAACAAATTTCTATTGTTGCAAGGAAAACTTCCCCAGTCCACTGAGCCTACTTGGTCCCCGCTGTGCTCTATATCTTCAGGCAGATCTTCATTTGAAAGTTGCCCGATTGCACTCGCACTTCTTGATTTTCGACGTTCGAAAAACGAAGTGGAGATTTATCACAAAAGACGTCGGAAGGCTTCATTTGAACTAACAATTCAAGTTGTTTGTTTTTTTTTCTAGGAGTAGACCCCCCCCCCACCCCCCCCCCCCCCCAAAAAAAAAGAAACTCAAACAAACCTAAAATAAACTTCCTATTTTTGCTCATTACATGTAAATACAGAGGCTGGAAGCAATGCTATAATGCTGTGATCCTAAAAGGCCACTTGCGACCTCGCCCCCCCCCCCCCTTCATGACGAACCGGTTCTCTACCCCCCCCCCACCCCCACCCCTGAAACATTTCTAGCGCCACCACTGACCCCCAGCCTGGCCAAGCTACTCCAAGCCCGCATTATTTGAACATACGGTTATGTTTTATATATTGGCACACCAAAACCAAACAATTCATACTAACCCGGGTAACCAGGCTGAGTCGACCCATACAATAACCTATTTACCTTTAATTTTTCCGCCATTGTACAGTTTAGTTGCTAACCTATCCACCATTTTTTCTACTGCTTGTAAACATGGCTCCAGTTCCTCTTTCGAAAAAAAATTCTCGACGACAACATAACCCTAAAATTTAACGTTCAACGAGAATTAATATCTTACAATTCGACAACGTAAATATTTTAGGGATGAATATGATGGTGAAATCACGTCTCAGTGTCAGGGGCAATTTTTCCAAATGAATATTCGATGTTTTAAGTGTTTGTTAGCTGAAATTCCAATATGAGTGAATTGAAAGGGATTTCTAATCTTGAGATAGGCGGTGTTGAAAGTTTTAGTTTACAGAGGGTATACCACGGTATCGGTTCAGTATTCATAATCTGATATGTCTGAGATTTGCTGAAAGTACAAAAGGGAAATTCACTTCAGGAAAATACAGAATAAGTTGTTCTTGTATCATTCTACCATAACGCAACAAATGTCACTTCTAATGAGCTAAAAATTTGCATTCTTTTGCCAACACAAATAATTTCTCCAGCAAATCTGTGACTTATTCCAAATACACCATAACCATCAAAGGCATATTTCAGGCTTTTGTGATTTCATAACTTGTGTCCTTAACATGCCATCATTAGGAGGTCCTGGTGACAATATACAAATCACCTGAGCAGTGATTTTTAAGCAAGTCTTGGCTGCCTGTTAAGGCAGCCAGGACTTGACTAAAAATCACTACTAAACAACTGGACATGTGCAGGTTGTAATCCAGTAGGATGTTCATGACAACAGCCCAGGCCATTAACAGTTAACAAAACTGAAAAGAAAACCAGCCACTTGTTTCATGAAAATGACCTCTTCAACTACTGTCCAACCTCAACAAATCCCCATAAGTAGCAAATGTAGGAATATTTGAAAATTCAGACAGGTTCGGTTTCCCCGTGATATAGGTATCGGTTCGGTTTTCTATTTTTACTCGTAGTTTTGATCCTTTTAACCAGTGAAGATTAATATATTGTAATCGCGTCCTCCGGAAACGAGAAGGCGATGGATTAAAAAGTGCATGTGTAACAAGTTCTGGAATTTTATGTTGGCCTACCGTATAGAGAGGAGGGTGATTCACAACTGAAACACCCACAGAAGGGAGTTCATTTCCAACTTAACCCAAGAGCCATATGCAGCTAGCGCTCCTCATAGTCGTTAAAGTTTCATTTGTCTATTTACTTTCCAAATTTTGCTTAAAACCCTTATTGGAACGAGTTGGAACCCTAATGTGTAGGGGTCATACACTATGTTTTGATGGCAAAAAATGAAAAAGAAATAGTTTTTCCAAAATGTTTTTGTTGGTATGGACTAATTGTTGTGTTAGACGAAGAGTTAACTGGAATTCTCTTGACTCCACAAGGAGTACAAAGTTTCAGATAATGGGCCACTTAAATAACATGACATACTCATTACCAAAAACTCTGCTTGTTCTACTGACGTTTCTTACGAGTTGAATAGTTATTGCCTGAGTGGAAACGTCACTCCATGGGAGTTTTGCCTTACACTTTACAGTTTAATGTTTATTTCTGTAATAAATGTACCCGTCGAAATAATTGCATATTAATAAATGTATATTGGATCCGTTCTGCTAAGCAAGAGGGTTCCAGGTTATTCAAACATTGGTAGGCCAATGACAATATCTTAAATTCAATTCTTTCTGATATGGCAAGAAAGTGTAATTCTTGAGGGGCATCTAATGTGCTGGAGAATTTCCTTCTGCCCAAAATTATATGGGCAGTAAAATTTTGAATTCTTTGGAAAGGCTGAAGTCGACATTTTGGGAAATTTATAGGACTATTTTCATAGTCCATATGACAAAAAAAAACAGTGCAGTGACCAGTTTTTTACATCTGTTCTGGCAGAGATAAGGTCTGCGTTTCTTTAGTCTGAACATTGCACACGACGCTGCCCCAGCTTTGAGAGAGACATGATGCTGAAAAATCAGGCTGGCATCAAGGTGCATATCAAGGAGCTTAATTTTATCTGATGTTTCAATCTGAACCTCGCAAACATATGTGAAAACTGTACCAAACCTCTATGACAGATAACCACTGGAGTACGTAACCACGGTGGTGATACACTCTAAAATCGGTTGGGTTGAAAGAATATTCACTCAACCCAGTTGATTTGAGTTGCTTTTTAACCCAGCTGATTTTTGAGTGTATCAACTCACTGTGATTTTTATTCACAATGATATGTAACCTCTGAGGTATTTTTTTTATTGATTTATTGATTGATTTATTTATTTGTGTTTAAGGTCACATATTTATTTATCTATTTATTTATTTATTATTTATTTATTTATTTATTTTTTTGTGTTTAAGGTCACATATTTCTGCTCAATGGCTAATCATGACCTCGGCGGTTTTACGGGTGGAGAAAGCCGGAGTACCCGGAGAGAACCACCGAACAACGGTCAGCTCCCCAACGTACTAACTCCACACAAGCATGGTTAGCATTGGCTGAAGACAAGTGCACCATCTACGTGCAGTACGCCTTAGTACACAACGTCACCGTGCCCCTCCCCACAGACCCATGTGGGCAATGGGGTGGAGTGTCTTGCCCAAGAACACAACGCGATTGCCGGAGGTGGGATTCGAACCGAGGACCTCTCGGCTTGCAGCCTGAACCTCTACCTACTGAGCCACCGCGCCCCCCAACCACTAAGGTAGAAAATGACTTGGATATGTAACCACCATAGAATATGTTACAAGCACTATATGTAATCAATACAATGGGTAGTCAGCATGGTATGTAACCACCAAGATATGTAAAGACTATATGTAACCACTATAATAGGTAACCGTTATATGTAACCACCAGGATACGTGGCCACTATAGGGCAGGTAATAATTGTGGAATGTAATCACTAAGGATGATATAAACTGGTGTCTGTAAACCATGTCTGAAACCATTAATATAGGTAACCACTAGGATCTGTGTGGCTCTACTATAATAAGTAACCGTTATATGTAACCACCAGGATATGTAGCCACTATAGGGCAGGTAATAATTGTGGAATGCAATCACTAAGAATGGTATCAACTGGTGTCTGAAACCATTATTTATTTATTTATTTATTTATTTATTTATTTATTTATTTATTTTATTTATTTATTGGTGTTTAAGGTCATATACTTATGCACAATGGCTAATCATGACCGTGACAGTTTTACGGGTGGAGGAAGCCGGAGTACCCGGAGAGAACCACCGAGCAATGACGAGCAGCTGCCGGCTCCCCAACATCGTAACTCCCTTCTGCAGCACAGGCAGGGTTAGATTGGTTGAAGACATGCGTACCATCGACGTGTAGTACGCCTTAGTACGCGGCGTCATCGTGCCCCCATGTGGACAATCGGGGTTAAGTGCCTTGCCCAAGGACACAACGCGGGAGTCCGAATTGATCACTTCGGCGGTCACCCATCCAATGATGATTAACCGGGCTCGACGTTGCTTAACTTCGGTGATCTGACGAGAACCGGTTACCGCAACGCCACCGCGCTCCCGTCTGAAAACATTAATATAGGTAATCAGTAGGATATGTGGCCCCACAGGTTGTATCCACAGCTTACACTCTAAAAGCAGTTGGGTTCAAAATCAACCCAAATCAACTGGATTGTGTGATACGAACCCAATTGGGTTCATATTCTTTCAACCCACTTGATTTGGGTTGATTTTAAGCCAACTGATTTTAGAGTGTAGCTATCTTATGGCAATAATTTAGTTATCTTCTTATAACAACCAACCTATCTTGTTATAACAAACAACCATGTTATAACAACTTCTCTGCCTGTGGGCACTCTTCAATAATTTGTAATAAAACAAATTTTGATTAACAAATTCAGACCACCAAAAAAAATGTAGCCCTCAACCAGTTAACTGCTTTGTAAAATTATCGTGTGGCACTAATACCTACTGTAGCAAAGCGTGTGGGACGTACTAAATAATCATATAAATGATGAACATAGTGTATTGTGGTACACAAATTAATGTTTTAACCCTTTATCCAACGTAACGGTCAAAACCGGCCAGCACTATTTACAAAAATCACCATTCAATTTTTATTATTTTTATTTTTTTTGTCTCAAAAACATAGTTTATGACCCCTCATTGGAACGAGTTCGATGAGTTCGTTCCAATGAGGGGTCATAAGCTATGTTTTTGACACAAAAAAAGAAAATATTTAGTTATTCGATATTTTTTTGTTTGCAGGTGTCGTCTGCTTTTCGTGTTAGGTAAAGGGTTAAATAATGTTACTAGAACAGAAGAACATATCTATTCGCATCAAGAAAAAAAGAAATTAGTTAAATAAATGCACAATCTGCTGTGTATCAATCGCCCTGAGAGTGGAATAAAGTCCTCTCCTCTCGGGATGTGTGTGTGTGGAGGGGGGGGGGGGGGCGCAGTGCTTTCAAGTCACAACCGTCGATATGTCAACCTTGTAGGCCTACACACCTCTAGCTTGGTGTGATCTCGCGTATCCGAGGCCCGCTGCACAACGATCAAATATTGGCTGTACCGAACCTGGCATTTGAAATTGAAACACAACATGACAGGACATATTGGCTGGCTTGTTACTGCAGAACAGTGTCACTGGGGCGATGTCACACTGTTTAGTTTCACGTTGATCCCACTCAACAGCATGGCGTGAATCAGAATCCTTACACCGTGCCCAAGTACCTATCGAAGAAAGAAAATCGTTGAACGCCATCAGAATCGCACCTTGTGTGTAACAACATCTTAGCGATGGAGAAACAAGTTACCCAAGGGCAATATGAAGATATTCAAGGCCAGTCAAGAGTGTAATAAAACATCTGTAGCACTTTACCCAACTCTTCCTAACTTTATCTAACAATCATATAGATTTTGGCCTGAAAATCACGAGAAACGGTACGTATCACATAATGTGTTCCGATTCCGTATCATATTGGCGACTCATTCTGATTCCGTATCATATAGACGACTCGTTTCCGGTAGCGCTACGGGCTATCATAACAGGCACATGGATAGATTCCAAGTGCGTTTCAGTGATCCACCGAACATTATGTCCCAAAATATTTAAAAATAATTTAACCCTTTACCTAACATGAAAAGCAGACGACACTTGCAAAAAAAATTCTTGAATAACTATTTTTTTCAATTTTTTTTTTCTCAAAAGCATAGGTTATGACCACTTATTGGAACGAGCTCGTTCCAACGTGGGGTCATAACCAATGTTTTTGAGACAAAAAAAAATGAAAAAATAATGAAAATTAATTGGCGATTTTTGAGAATAGTGTTGATCGGTTTTGACGGTTACGTTGGTTAAAGGGTTAAGATTTAATCTGTTTATGTGACAAAATTGTTAGATAAATCAAAGCCGGCTCGTTGAGATCCCATTCTGGACACCACCTCGAATCTGATACAAATCACAGGACATGCACATTATCATGATAATCTGTATTTATACATGTATATGAACTAATCACTTCTTTGATTCATTACAATATTCATTCAGGAAGCGACCCAGTCAACACAGAAACACACTGTCAAGAATATTTAAGACCTTTGCTAGAGAGGAACAATAAACCAGCTCGGGCAAGTGGATCACGATTGCACTAAAACAACCTGCGAGCGGATTTTCCATCAGAACATTTTCAGCATTCCAGAGTAACAACGACACAAGGGACCATCAAACCTACAGCGACCGACATACAACCGGTGGTCCACGAGCTGAAAGTTTGATAATGCTTCTTGTGCTATTTCTTGGGAATTCCATTTGATTGTTGTGAAGAGAATTCACGCTGTGTTTCAATAGTAACACAATGGTGTCGTTTAAGCCTTTGAAACCTGGTGGTATCTTCCATGTCTGTTCAATGTCCATATTCATTTTTTGGAGGTAGACCAATTAATATTTTCAATGAAATTATGACCTCTCGGGTTCAAAGGGTTGATCAAGTGCCATAGTAATGGTTGTGTTTACTGTAGTGAACAAGTTCTAGTTTACTGGTAAAATAGGACCCAATAATCATCGTCTGTGCTGAAAGTCCTCTGAAGTGTGCAACATGGGTATGAACGACTGGCCAAACTTTACTTCATACTTGTGCTGTGCTCATGATATAGGCAGAGATGCTTAAAGTGACCTCAAACACCAATAAATAAATAAATAAATAAATAAATAAATAAATAAATAAATAAATAAATGTTGCCTCCTTAATATCAACACGATTTTAAGGCAGAGTGGTTAGAAAGCTAAACCAATCCATCACACTTTAAAATTACGCCTCTAAGCGACAAGTTACAGGCTCAAAAGTTAAACAAGTGTCTAACGTCACTTCAGGCCACAAACCATGGTAGAACATGTCTAAGGTGGAATTGCGAAGTATCACGAAGAATCGACTGGCCAGACAAGAATCTTTTTCTTTTTTTTTTTCTTTTGATTGCAAATTACATGCTTTGATGAAACGCTTGACTGCTTTTATTTAAAAAAAAAAAAAAACAACATGGAAAACATCTGTTTGGGAAGCAAAAGCGGAAAAGATACTTGAGGTTAAGATGTTTAAAAAATGCACCTTTCAACGTAGGCTTTTGCATTCTGATTTCTCTCTCGCTCTCTCTCTCCTCTCTTTCTCTCTCTCTCTCTCTCTCTCTCTCTCTCTCTCTCTCTCTCTCTCTCTCGCTCTCTCTCTCCCTCTCTCTCTCTAGAACCGGTGGAAAACGTTGGTGGTCGGACAAAATTTGAAAAAGACGGCACAACGATGGAAAGAGTTATAAACTAACAAAGCTGATAACAAAGTTCACATGACAAATTTCGGTTCTTCTACATGCATGTATTTATTGTTACACGTGATTAGGCATAAATTTTATTATCTTGATGGCATATGTTACGTATTAAATTTCTCATAGTGTGTATATGAATTACCTGGTCGAAGAACCTCTGCACCATATCAAGGGGCAACTGTCCAGGTTTACTCTCCCTTGGCTGTGGTGGCATTTTTGTATATGCCTCTGGGAAATTGGCATCGATTACTCCTGGGTATACGGGTCGTTTATCCATAATTGCGCTTGGTTGCAGACAGAACAAATCCACTTATTCAATAACGTGGATGTCAACTTCGTGACAACAAATACAACGCGATAAGCAAATAAACGTGGGTGGGAAATAGGCCAAACTTACGAGAGACCGATTGCATGAAGCGAGTTTAGAAGTTACAGAGATTTTGGGGGTATCGACAGGGACTGTTTATGGGACCCTTTCCTAATGACATTTGGGCATGATTTTTCCCAATTCTTAACCCCAAATTTCCCAATCTTAGCTCCCACTCAAACAAAGATTTAATGCACAACTGGTGTCCTGGACTGAGGGGTCGTAAGGCCTCAGAAAACCATTGGTTTCTGAGGCCTTATGATCACCCAGTTCAGGACACCAATTGCACATTAAATTTAAATTACTTGCCCTACGAAGTCTCTGAATTCAAAGGCAAATGGCAAGTTCTTCTTTAATAGTATAAAAACAGTTTGACAGAAACAGCGAGAACACGATTCCATGTGACTGTTTGTAAAAGTAAGAACATGCAGTTGGTCAGGTGTCGGTCTTAATGGGGATTGGGAAGATTCGGCCTCGGAGAGATTCTGCCTTGTCTTTTTCGGCCTCGGGAAGATTCTGCCGAGAAGATTCTGCCGGGATGATTCGGCCCCGGTATTTGATGTTTTAATTGAAGTTATCTGACAGGGGATTAATAGGGGATTACAGTTCTGTGGGAAAAAAACTGTAGAAGAATTAAACCAAATTATTTTATATTACCGTCCATTGATAGCATCTTGTTGCCTGCTATCGATAAAGGATAAATATAAAATTTAAAACTTAAAACTCTCTTACATGTATATTGTATTTATTCTTGCCAAAATATATAAAATTTTGTCGTCTTGAAGGACAACTTTTTTCTCGTGGAACGGTATGGGATATACAAATTAAAACAAGGCCGTTACGCCAATATCTCTTTTATTATTTTATCAAAACACCAGTATGTGTTTTTGAAAGCTGAAAGTTATCCATCAGCCTGTAAGGGAGGGTGTGTGCTGAGTCTTGGCCATCTGGTCTATCTTCAGGGGAAACCGATGACGGGGATGGGAAGAAAAAAAGAATTGTTAAAAACCATAAACATAAAAATCTTATATGATTGGCTTCAACAAACATATCTTAAGCAAAATATATTATAGAAATAAAAAAACAAAAAAACATTTTGTTATGTATTGTGAGGCGTATGTCAAAATTAGGGAAACGGGGTTCGAAGAAATTATAAAGAAAACAAAGAATTTGAACAATTAAATGATTCGGAGAAATACTATTATATATTGAAAAACTGTGATAGTAATTCGATTAATATTATTTCTAACATGATCTGGTCATTCTTTCGTAAGCGAGATCACCTTGTTAAAGAAAAAATGTCATTAGTACTTTATATTATAAATCATGTTTACTAATTTTTCTTATTTGTTATGTTTGTATTGAGCAACTGCCATTATGGTGTAATGCATTAAACTATTAAACTAAAAAACAATATTTATTTCCGAATAAAAAGTATAAAATATATCAAATTTTAACAGAAAAAAATTGCTCTGAGGTGAGAGGATTCGGCCCTCCAAATGTGCCGAAGTGAGAAGATTCGAACTTTTTTTTTTTTGGGGGGGGGGGGGGGGGGGGGGTCGAATCTTCCCGACGCCGTATCTTCCCGAACCCTCTTAATGTTTTGTGCTCAATTCGAATGAAAAATTTCTTAGCTTTTGTATGTTTTTTTCCCTCCAAAACAAATTTCCAAATTGGAGCCCATGACGCAAATTGTCCCAATGACATAGACCCTGGACCCTTTCTCAAAAAGGACAGAAGAATCCCGAAGTTAGAGAATGGTTGCACGACTAACCGTTGTTTCTGAGGGATTCCTTGAAAGAAGTTTCTTGCCTCGGGTATAACGCTTTAGATGTCGATTTGATTATGTAATAAACTTTAGGAGTACTATTATTTCAACCGTACACCCATCACAATCCTTATTGTGAGCGCAGCCGAGTTAATTTTCATCCGGCCACCACTGAGCTCTGTCAAACAATGAAACCAAAATGTTTGAAATTTGGGCATTTTGACACCAGTGTCCAAAGAGTTTGAATATTTCTTGTGACGTCAGATTACCTGGAAGAAATATTTTAAGAATTTAACCCTTTACCTAACGAATAGGCCGCATCCTCCCGCGTAATTTACAAACTGAACAGTTGAATTTTTTTTTTAAATTCAACAAAACCATACCATGTGACCCCCCCCCCCCCCTCCCCCACTGGAACGAGTTCGTTGCAGTTTTCTGTAAACGTTGAAACAATATATAACTATAATCATAAGTTTTGATATCGTGTCGGTTAGGTGAAAGGTTAATTCATTCGATTTTGAGTATCATCGTAGTATGAGCATCTCTTGGCAAAGATAGAAAAAATCGGAACTGAGATTCTCTAATGAAAGGCTCCCACCATTCATTGGTGCAATTCATTCATTTTTTGTTTAGCAGATTTTCCATTCGACAAGATTATTTTAGGGCTGCATCAGAACACCCCCCCCCCCCCCCCCCCTTGAGTTAATTTGGGCATTTTGACACCCCCATCAACCCACCAACCCACACACCTGGAAATTCGTAATTTCTAAGTAGAGCACCAATCCCTCGTGCTCCCTCACCAAAACACCTCTGGACTCGTGTGCAAGAATCTTGGGAAATCCTGATGGGGAAGAATTTCAAATTCATCAGTTTGTTCTCTAGTCAATTAACTCTTTAACTGACGAATCGTCCGCATCCACCCGAGTAATATACATATTGGGCGGTTGAAAAAAGAATCAACAAAACCATTTCTCGTGACCCCTCATTGGAACGAGCTCGTTCCATGAGGTGTCATATGATATGGTTTGGTTAGAATTTGTTGAAAACAACAACAAAAATTAAAATAATATAGTTTTATACCGTGTGTGTTGGTTAAAGGGTTAAATGCACAACGTGGATAACCATTTCGTTCTTTTGACCCATAGTGTACTTGTAGTGGACATTGTTTGTGGATCATGATTTATTTATTTATTGGTGTTTAATGTCACTTATTTCTGCACAATGGCTAATCATGACCATGAGAGTTTTACGGGTGGAGGAAGCCGGAGTACCGGAGAGAACCACCGAGCAACGGCAAGCAACTGTTAGTTCCCCAACATACCAACTCCACACAAGCAGGGTTAGCATTGGTTGAGGACAGGGGCACTATCGACGTGCAGTATGCCTTAGTACACAACTCCACTGTGCCCCCACGTGGGCAGTGCGAGGTGAACTGTCTTGCCCAAGGACACAACGCGGTTGCCGCAGGTGGGATTCGAACCGAAGACCTCTCGGCTTGCAGCCTGCACCTCTATCCACTGAGCCACCGCGCCCCTTTATGGATCATGATACACTGACCATTTTTCTGGCTGTGCAACCAGTCCATATTTTAAAAGGTGGATATTAGCGGGGTTAAGAGGTATAATTTTGTTTATTGCACGTGTTACCGAATCAATGAAAAACTCATTTATTAAAAGTTGAATACTGGGAAGATATTTATAAGTTAACATCGAAATGCATTAAACAGAATAATTAAATTGGTAGCTTTATCCGATTATGTTGAAGGGTGTTTTTTTTCAATTTAAATCTAAATGCCAGAAGAGAAGGTCGATATGACTTTCAAATGCGAAAATCTACTTTCTAAACATTTTGACGCATATCATATTTTGGCGACAATCGTTAACAACATCAAAAACGAACATTCATTGGCGATGACTATGGATCCTTGATAAAGACGAGTCCAACATAACCAAGGGATAAAAATTAAGCTTAGTCGGATCAGGAGGAACGCATGGAAATTACACGCCCATTACTTTTTCCCCATGCCCATATTTACAAATCCGTACGGAACACGTGTTCGATACGGATTCCCGTTGACGGACCATTTTTCCACCTGACGTCATGGATCCATCAAAAGAACTAAACTCCAACCATTTTCGTAATAGGTCAATAGGAACGTCGCATTCTGACCTAGATCAGTTCGGAAGCTGTGGTGACAGGAGACAAATCGAATGTGAATTGGAAAAATAACATAGAGTTTTAAAGTTTGAATTTTTCTGTGTGTGGTGTTTGAATTTTTAAATTAATGGATCCTATGTCATAGTGGCGTGTAATAAACACTAATGCCACGATGTGTGAATGCGTTCGTCAATACTGCACTCGTGCCATCGCGGAAGGATTGGACTCGAGGCTGCGCCTCTCGTTCTATCCTTCCGCGCTGGCAATCGTGCCGTATTGACGAAGGCATTCGCACATCGTGACGTTCTGTGTATTTCTCGCATTCAATACATCAAATGAATAAGGCCGCAAAGTCCTTGTAAAAGTGTTGTTTTACACTTGTTGTCGAGCCTGTAGTTGCTATGATTAAATGACAGCTGGAATTAGTAGAACAAGACTCCTTGAGAAACTAATGGAAAATGGGATGAAAACATGAGGGACAAGTGGATGAGGATTGATAGGAGGTAAGGGTCAGTTTTATAGTTTTGGAGATCAAGAAAGTGCCAATTTGGGAATTATGACAGAGTTTGTGAATGAATACTGGTAGATTAGGTATTTCAAGCACTGGGGTTATAGTTATAAATATTTGTTAAAAGCGAAATCTGTCTACGTTTTATAATAAAAAAAAGTTCCAGAGGCGATAGATCCCGAACAGGATGGAATTATAAATTTAACCAATTCTATTTGCATTATACGTTCAAATTTGGGAGATCACTTCATGTAATGAGGCAAACAGTTGGAGACAAATCAGGCAGGGACGTTCCGACAGGGGTGGTGGGGGGGGTGGTGGGGGGGGGGGGGGGGGGGTGTCTCACCCCCCCAATAAAGAGCCTGATTTTCAAAAGTTGGAAATTTTGTGGGTCAAATCAAAAGTTGGAAAAAAATTAATAAAATTTTAAAATTTTCAAGTCGATTTTTGCTATCTGCCAAAACTATCATTTCATGTGCTGGCTGTTTTTGTTTTCCAAATTTTAGATTTAAAATCTCTTCAACAGTTTCCTATTTTTCCATATTTTTTGGTGTTACGTTGTTACTTGAACCTACAGTCTGTTTTAACAGGATCGTACCAGGCCTCCAGAAACTGGTGGCACACCTTGGTGTGAACATTTAAAATTCGCTAAATCTTGAAAGAGACTCAATAGCTTAATTTTCTCAACCCCCCCCCCCCCAAAAAAAAAAAACAAAAACAAAAACTGGAGTGGGCACGCCCCCCCCCCCCCCCCCCCCCCCCACGGCCTCTATGGGCGCTACGGCACTGTGTTACAGTTTCCTAACTTAACCGCTGGCGACGGCGGGTCTCCTGGGAGTTGAGACTCCCTTTCGGTAACAATTTTTCGCATTGAACTTTCAGTTATCATTTACTTATCAATAAATTTATAGTCACCAATGACTATTTAAATTGAAATACTGAAATAAATTTAAATAATGTCTCTAATATGTTTCGTGGGGCGTGTAGCAAATTGCCGTAGGTGCTGGAAAATGGTGAGAATCACCAATTATTTTAGAAATATTTCCTGTCTAGACATTTTGTGAAAAAGCGGACTAAATCAGTTTTTTTTCAATGATTTGTAATGATTACTAATGAACAGTCGATCTGGTGTAATTGGTGTCGTGTTTCAGAACGGTCACTTTTTTCTTACTCCGAACTTTGTGTTCAAATTTTCCTGTTTTCACTTTCGACTGGAATTAACAGTGGACACGGACGTTACTCTGGAAATTAGATAGATTATATGCTTTAAATTGCTTTTTGCTTCACAAATTCGAAGGATTGTAAAAAAAAATGCCACCAAAGAAAAAACAAAAAATTGAATGCCTCGAGTGTGGAAAAGTGATTGACCAATACTACCGAAAAAGTCACAACGAAAAACGACATGCTGATTTGTCCCGAGCTCATAAGCAGATAAGATTTAAAACACTTGGTGCCAAGGAGAGCCTTTTCTTCAAACCACTGAAACCAGATAGACCCACATTGGGAAAAGAAAGTATTTCCACCATTTCCACACCGACATTTGAACATGTAACAACACAGGAAAGTGATCCTGTTCCTTCTACTACAACTGGGGTTGCGACACATGACAATAATTCAGATATGCACCTCATTCCAGGTACATCGATGACAACAGCACCGTTTGATTCTATAATTTCTATTCCTGGCGAGGTTAGCATTCTGAAAGCTCATGGACCTATGTCATCAGATTCGGATACAGAAAATGAGGAACCAAAAGCGTCAAAATTCCCAGGAGAAGCAGCTTGTGAAGAGAACATTTTTACATGTGCTGGAAAACTTAAACATCTAGCTTCATTTGCTGATACTTCTCAAGAATTATTGAAAAAAGTCACCGATGCCGAAACAAGTGACAACAATCTTCTTATTGAAATAAAGTCGTTTGCCTCAGATGTCACAGAGAAAAGTAAATTGTTGCATTCTGCATGTACTAATGCCCTCAAACACATTGAAAGTGATGTTATTATTACAGAGGATGACATACAACATGGAATAGTTTCCCATGATCCGGCTAATCGTCCAAAGGAAATGACGTTTGGGCAGAAACAGTTTTTAATTCAAGCCGGTCCACATCAGCCCAAACTGCCGATCTTTCCCAGAAACATTGATATAAAAGGTGGAAAGCAAAATAGATTCAATAAAGACTGGTACTCAAAATATCCACACCTAGAGTACAGCATTCAAAACAATTCAGCTTTCTGCGTTGTTTGCAGCTTATTCCCCACTGGACCGAGTTGAGAAAAGTCGGATGAAACATGGGCAAAAAGGGTGTTCGGTCGTGGCACCGCATGATGAGCGTTGGAAAAAATAAAGACGGAAAGCTATCTCAACACTTTTCCAGTTGCTCACACAAAGCTGCACTTCAGGACTTTATGAGGTGTCTGTTGGGGGGTGACATTCAGACGTTACTTGACACTGAAAAAAGAAAAGCAGAGATCCAGAAACAATCTGATATCACCAGAAACAGAGAAGTTGTGTCAATCCTTCTCGATATTTCCAGGACACTTGGGCTCCCGTTTCGAGGAGATGATGAACAGGATGGCATTTTTTACCAAATCACACACCTCTTGTCAAGACATAGTGCTGTCCTTAAAAATTGGTTGGACGACAGATCAATGCGGCCATACTGTGTGACGTACTGTAGTCCGAGAGCACAACATGAGTTCATTTCATTGTTGGCAAATTGTGTTCGAGGAAACATCATTGAAGACGTGAATGCTGCTGAATTTTTTGCCGTGACTGCCGATACAACCCCTGATGTTGCACATCAAGATAGAATCAGCTGTTGTGTGCGTTTTGTGGATAGGACAGGCTCCGCAATAGAAAGGCTCATTGAAGTGAAAGAATTAACAGACAAAACTGGTGATGGGCATGCATCGTCACTACTCGAATCAATAGAAAAGAATGGCCTTGATAGTAAAAATATTGTTTTTCAGTCCTACGACTATACATCATCCATGTCTGGTGTTCACAACGGTGCACAAAAGAAACTTTCGGATAAACTCCACAGAGAAATACCGTACATACCATGTCAAGGACAACGAGCTAATACAGTGGTGGAGCACAGCATAAATTCGTCAACGTTGATAAGCTCACTATTTGATGTGCTTGAAAATTTGTACACGTTTTTCTTCGGAAGTACAAAAAGACATACAGTATTGAAAAATGAGCTTTCAGAGATAGAAAACAGTCTGCAACTGAGAAATCTTTCAAAAACCCGGTGGACAGCCAGAGCAGAATCCATAAAAGCTGTGTGGGTCTCATACGAAGGGCTGATAGACGCCCTAAAAAGTATTTGTCAGTCTTCGGAATCTACTGAAACAAAATCGCAGGCTCAAGGACTATTGACAAAATTACATCGTTTTGATTTTTTGTTTGCCCTGATGTTCATGAAGAATATAATGTGGAAGGCAAAAATTATGACAGAACAGATGCAGGAAGAATCTTTAAATATTATCGATGCTTTGGTTATAATAGCCAGTACTGTAGATCAATTCAAATCCATGAATGAAAATGAACAGCAAATGGATGACTTGATCAGATCAGCAAAGGCATACGGAGAACGCGTGAACATTGACCCCGAGGCAGACTATGCCAGATTTCATCGTACAAGAAAACCTCCTCGTCGAATCGATGAGAATCCCGATTCATCAGCAAATTTGACTCTAGAAACATTCTATAGAAAAGAAATGAAGGCCGTGTTAGATGTTTTGATCACAGAGTTGGATGAGAACCACAGAAAATGTATGTTGATGATTGAACCTCTTACCATTCTGTACCCTCCCATAAAAAAAAAACTGACAATCAGCAAGTTGAGAAAATTTGTAAGCTCTTACCTACACATTTGCATTTTGATTCTGACAATTTTAATTCAGAAATTGATGTACTAATTAGTGCCCTGAAGCATCAACAAGAGGAGGATAGCACTAAAGGTATTACAACTCTGCGTGAAGCTGCACAATTTGCTCACGAGCACAGGAACGTTTTGCCGTTAGTAAATCGTTGTTATCGACTTGTTCTCACTGCACCAGTTACTACAGCTAAAAATGAGCGAACATTCAGCAAGCTTAAAGTAGTCAAGGACTTTCTTCGTTCCAGATGTGGTGACGAACGGCTAGATGCCCTTATGTTGCTTTTCTGTGAGCGTGATATTACTGATAGTATTGATATATCACAAGCTGTTAATGAATGGTCTAAGTTAAGGGAGAGAAGAATAGACGTGTGAGGATTCAGTTTCAAAACTATTTGAACTCCTGATTTGCAAGTATGCAATAACATGACTTTTAAAAACTTCGAACTATATATAACATAGGTTAATAACGTTATGTAGCTTTTGTTGTCTACAGTTCGAAGTTTTTATATCATTCGCCTCTATGACTTTTGTTACATTGTCTTATTCTAGTCATTCCTGAGTTACAGACTTGATTGTTTTTACACTACTTTTGTCATTGGTTACTAAGGGTAAAGTATTTAATGAATCGATTATCACTTGAACACTCACTGAGCGGGGACTCCGTTTGGTTAATAACGTCTACAGAATAGCACAAAAGGGCAAGCAAAGTTTAGCCAAAAAGACTCCCGAGTTAAAAACCCAGAGGTCTAATGACTGAAACTTTGCTCGCGCTTTCTATGCCTTATCTTTGAAGCTGCAGATATGATATAGACAGAAAATCCCACTCTATAAGTATTTTAGTGATAAGCGGATAACCCCTGCAATGCTTCAAGATTTTGTTTGTTGCTCAGGTAAGCAGTTGTCAAAGTTTTTTTTCTTTTTAATTAATGCTCGAATAAATAAGTCATATTTAACAAGCACCTCCGTTTGGTTCCTTCAGATAGTCCTTAATTACACACAGGTTGGAAAAATAACATCAAAATTACCAAAGCATTGGTAAAAATGTAAAAATGCTTATCTCTAATATTTTGGTGTGAAAACGAGCTGTCGGCATACATGGATAAAGTAGATAATGTCTTCAATCTTCCGCTGCTCAGCATTTTCCCACGGGTCTAATCAGTACTATTTCTCAGTACTCGCTAGAAGTGATTCTGATTTTTCACTTTCAGGTACTGAGTCACAGCATTCCAGATTAGAAATACAGACTCCAGCCACAATGCCGAGTTGCTCGTTATTGGAGCTAGAGTCTGTATCTCTAATCTGGAATGCTGTGGCTCAGTACCCGGGATCCGAAGACCGAAAAGTAACAACACTCGGCCTGAATTTGGTTACTTTTCGGATCGTATCTCAAGTTATCTCAACCGACTCAGTTGCGCCCTTGGGCTTGGGTTGCAGTAGGTACTTTTCTTGCATTCGCAATGGCACGATAATGTGGCTGAGAAGATTAGCACTCAGCTGGTGGAAAGCATGAGCAACGCGACTCTTTGGACCATCAATAAACGACGCCACTTTTTGTCAATAGTTGGAGATCTGGGTGTACAGTATGGTGGATTTGCAGGCAGACCGATATGCCTTCAATCAACGCTAACCCTGCTTGGGCTTGTAGATTATAGTCTGGCTTGCCTGGAATTACTTTGGATAATATTCGTTGAGTAAAAATGTATAAGCAAAATATCGTCACCTGCATACTATAATTCGGTGGGACCCAAAGGAAACATTCAACATCATGGCACTCAGGCGACGATATGTTACCTAGTTACCAACTGACACTATTCTTCAAAAAGCCACAGTTCGAAAAGTATGGTTTACAATCGAACTGTTGATCCTAGCTTGTCTGCTTGTGCTACCGAATCCCAGCCACTACACGTAAAATATCCTTTCTTAAACTCTCATGTACCCACTAACTGCCGCGTTTTAGGCCCCTTGCGCTTTGCTTTTAAACAACCCCAAACCAAAAAACAAACAAACAAACAAAAATTGGAAAATACAGGACCTCACCCCCCCCCCCCCCCTCCCAATCGAAACCTCTTCGGAACGTCCCTGAAATCAGGACAAGTAGCGATGAAATTAATGAGACAACTTCATTGCCTATAGGCCATGGGCCTGGGGAGAAGGATGAACTAATGAAAGAAAGTCGCCCTGGAGAGAGACATGAATTGTTGTCGAAGCTGGAGAAAAGGGAAAGAGTAAACAAGTTTGAGGTTTGCAGAAAAGAGAAGCTGGACTGTTCAAAGTGTATGCGTGTGATTGTGTGTTGAAATAGGGTGAACTTGAATACCCGACATCAGTTATTGAGACAGATTTGGAACTTTTTACCAACAAATTAGGACCTTCAAGTTCGGTATATACGTTCCCGTGGTGACACTCAGACAAACAGGGTGCCCGCGGGGGGGGGGGGGGGGGGGGGGCTATTTATGTGTTTTCTTTTTTTGCAATGACTGGGTCATAATTACGCTCTGCTCTTGAGGCGAAAAAGAAATCTGAAAAAAGTGAAGGTGCATCCCACCCCCTACACCCAGCAGCCCTTCTGTTTTCGCTGCTGGTGAACGCATAAATTTGTTTCACAAAAATTACCCATTCTTTCAGAAAGAAAAAAAAACACTACCAGATCTTCAGCCCACGGACCACTGAGCACAACCCTCAATATGGGGAATGCCAGTAACTTCGACCCACAGTAATTTCGACCCAAAGTAACTTCGGCCCAAATCGGTAATTTCGACCCAAAAAAGTAATTTCGACCCAATTTCGGTAATTTCGACACACTATTTTCCCTGACTCAAGAGCCATTCCCCGCTGACCGCAGTGGCAATAAGCCTTTAATGAGACAACCGCCCCGATGGGATTAGCATCCAGGAACAGAATCAAACAGCTAACGAAAATTATATAAGACTTCTGATGTTCCCAATAGCACATCATTTGTTTTTTTCATCGTCCGCCATCATTCAGACCTCTGATTTCAGAGTGGAGAGACCTTAATTAGCTGCGTGATGGATTTCCTCGCACTTCAAACAAAGGACACCTTGACACCTTCGCAGGGGCCCCCTACACTCGTCCACTAGAGGAAGGGGCCGAAGGGTAAGAAATGATGGGGGGGGGGGGGGGGGGTGCAACTAAAAGTCGAATGTTCGAGGGAGCAGACGATAGACATGAAAGAAAACTTTTCACTCTACTTTCAGAGAGGGTCGAAAGGGTCTCGACACAAACCGTACCTGCGCGCGAAACCATTTGATCAAAAAACAACACTGGCTCGATGATTATAAAACAACTGTAAGAATTTGGGGTAACAGTTTTATAAAGCATAAATACCATGTAAATGGGAAAAAAGTTAAATAATCATATTATATGGTACAAGATGTAAACTCCTTTATGTTTTGTTATATCTGGTGTGATTTTATTACGTTTTCCGACCAGTTTTATAATAAGTAAAATAGCTCAAGTACATAATTTTTTTTTGCTGAGAAATAAACTTCCACTTCAAAGTACCCTTCTTGTATACATTATTCCAGAACCTCAAATAAATGGGCTACACATTCATTTTACTTAAATTCATCTTTTTGGGATGACCAATTTCGACATTCGTCTTGTGAGAATAAACCTTTAATTGAAACAAACATTGAGTAAATACTTACAACAAATTTTGTAATAAGACACGATCCTTATTTACAAAAGATTCATCATTAAAAGACGAGACTAACCAAGCTGACCATTACTTGAATAAAGCTTTATGGAAAAAGTCTGGAAAAATAGTGATTGAATTTACCGAAGTGGGTCGAAATTACCAATCGGTAAGGCGGTCAGTGGGAAAGAGTCGGAGTCGGGGAAAATAGTGGGTCGAAGTTACCGAAATTGGGTCGAAATTACTGTGTGTTGAAGTTACTGGATACACCCCAATATACCCATGGTCCATGAGCGGATTTTGTTAGTTTTAGTGTTTCTTGCACTTTGTTCTTTAAAAGTTTTCGGGGAAATCTAGAATCCCACTTTGATTTAATAACAACCCCCCCCCCCCCCCCCACACACACACACACCCACCTTTTCATTCATTCAAATATTAAGACAGGAGTTTTGAAGACCTGTGCAAATGGAGGGACGAATCGTCCAGGCTTTTAGTTGGGGACGATTGTCCCGTAACCGCCAAGACTGATAACTCGTTATGAAAACTTATAAACAAGAATGGCGTGTTCAAGTTATCATGGCCAAAGAAGTCTTCAAAATCAATATTCTGCTTTATTCCCAAATGATGGCATACTATGGCCACATACACATATTTGAAGGTATTTAAACGTGACCAAGTTCATGTCTGAAATAAAATTTCTGTCCCTTTGTATATTTCTTTTACAGAACTGGAGTGGACGTATGGTTCTTTTAGTATCACGACTATCAGAAATTTTCGCGCGTTTTTTAAAAAAGTTTTTTTTTATACTGTTGTCAGTTTTGTCGAGTTGACGCCACAGTCATGAAAAGTGTTTATAGTGCAACGTACAAAACATTGCACCAGCAGTTTTTTTGTGAATATGAAAATAGGGTATGATGACTATCCAATAAATCTATAAGTTACTAATACAGTCAACTCTGCCGTATCGAGTCGTCGGCAGTATTACTATTAGTTCAGTGATCTGCACGTAGTGGCTACCCCTCTACGTTCAGATTCTTCCCATTCAATCCTATAGAAAAAGTTCCCATCAAGTTTTTATGGGAACTCGAAATTAGGAATATATATCAAGGGGTAGCTACTACGTTCAGATCGCTGAACTACGGCAGTATCGATTCAACATTTACTGACTGCCATGTTGCATTTAAACAACCGGGATATTTTTCTTTCTGCTTACTGACAGAAAATAAATAATTCCCAGATATCATGAAAAAGAAATATGCTTTCGCAATATATGTAGTCGGTGTGACAGTGTTTTTGTTATTACCGGAATCGACCGCGACCAAAATGTAACTCGCTCACCCACTTGCTTTGTTAATTTTACTTCAAGAAATAGAAACGCCCCAAATAACGCTGAAGCTAAGTTGTTTAAATTGTTACCCCCACTATTATTCTCTAACTTACGGTGGCGGATTTAGGACACCCTCAATACTTTTTTTTATCTCAAGATCACGAGATAATATCTCAAGATCTCGAGATAATATCTCAAGATCCTCGAGATAATACCTCAAGATCTCGAGAAACTATCACAAGATCTCGAGATAATATCTCAAGATGTCGAGAAACTATCTCAGGATCTCGAGAAACTATCTCAGGATCTCGAGATAATATCTCAAGATCTCGAGAAACTATCCCAGGATCTCGAGATAATATGAAGATCTCGAGATAATATCTCAAGATCTCGAGAAACTATCTCAAGATCTCGAGATGATATCACAAGATCTCGAGATAATATCTCGAGATAAGCATATATAATCGGTGTCACCTTTTGATCATTAGCATGAATTCACTCAAACTGTTGATTCACTTGTCGCATCTTTTCCGACTGCATATTCGTGCCCCCCCCCCCCCCCCCCCTATGACAATTACACGAACCCACTCCTGTCACTCAGAAAACTTATCAACCAATCACCTTGTTCCGAAATTATGAGAGCCCACCAAATCTCAGTCCAGCACTAATATAAACCAAGTCCCGTCATCTGAACTTGCATTTGCTGGTGTCTTGTTCCCACTCCAACCCCAAAGTGTCAACCTAGCACCTGGTACCTCCCAGTACCTACTGTAGTGCCTTTTACCCCAAAACACAATGTTTTCTCACTACGTTACAAGATGAAAAGTTTGTCTAACACTCCAAATCCAAGGTGATTGGTTAATAAGTTTTCGGAGTGACAGGAGTGGATTCATGTAATTGTCTTGGGGGGGGGGGGGGGGGGGGGGGAAGGGGGGGCACGAATATGTTGCAGTTGGAAGAGATGCGACAGGTGAATAAACTGTTTGAGTGAATTCATGCTAATGATCAAAGGGTGACACCGATTAATTATATATGCTTATCTCAAGATCTTGAGATATTATCTCGAGACCGTGAGATATTATCTCGAAATCTTGAGATATTATCTCAAGATCTTGAGATAGTTTCTCGAGATCTTGAGATATTATCTTGAGATAGTTTCTTGAGATCTTGAGATATTATTTCGAGATAAAAAAAAGTATTGAGGGTGGCCTAAATCAGCCACCGTACTAACTAATAAAACCTTTGAGAGTAAATTCCTTATCATTCTAATGCAAATAGTAAAGTTGATGGAGGTCATGCACTCGGCATTATCGAACCAGTACAGACTGCAGTGCCTCACTTGGTGCATTTCAGGCAAATTTCCTTAAAAATCTTCTTCTCCAGATCCAGCAGGCAGAATCTTTTGATATTTGGTATGCAACATTGTGGGGTGGATCTGATTCAAGTTTTTTCAAATCGGCCCCCTGGATTCATATTTGGGCTCACTATAGAAGCCCGAATTCGAACTTAGTGCATTTCAGGCAAATTTCTTAAAAATCTTCTCCAGATCCAGCAGGCAGAATCTTTTGATATTTGGTATGCAACATTGTGGGGTGGATCTGATTCAAGTTTGTTCAAATCGCCCCCCCCCCCCCCCCTCCCCCCCCCCCCCCCCCCCCCCCCTGGGTTTATATTTGGGCTCAGTATAGAAGCTCAAATTCGAACTTAGTGCATTTCAGGCTAATTTCTTAAAAAATCTTCTCCAGATCCAGCAGGCAGAATCTTTTATATTTGGTCTGCAACATTGTGGGGGTGGATCTGATTCAAGTTTGTTCAAATCGGCCTTCTGGATTCATATTTGGGCTCACTATAGAAGCCCAATTTCGAACTTAGTGCATTTCAGGCAAATTTCTTAAAAAATCTTCTCCATATCCAGCAGGCAGAATCTTTTATATTTGGTCTGCAACATTGTGGGGGTGGATCTGATTCAAGTTTGTTCAAATCGGCTCCCTAGATTCATATTTGGGCTCACTATAGAAGCTTGAATTCGAACTTAGTGCATTTCAAGCCAATTTCTTTGAAAAATCTTCTCAAGATCCAGCAGGCAGAATCTTTTGATATTGGGTATGCACCATGCTTAGGGGGTGAGATTCAAGTTTGTTCAAGCCATGTCCCTAGGTCCATATTTGGACTCACTGTGGGAGCTTGAATTGTAATTTAGTTCAAAATGAGGAATTTTCTTTAAAAATCTTCTTGTTCAGATCCAGCAGTCGGAATGTTTTGATATTTGGTGTGCAGCATCCTTTGGGGGGGGGGGGGGGGGGGATGGGGGGGGGGGGAGAGATTCAAATTTGTTAAAGCCAAGTCCCTGTGGGAGCCCGAATTATAACTTAGTTCATTCAATATGAGGAATATTCTTTAAAAGTCTTCTTTTTTTTTTTAGATCCACTGGTCAGAATCTTTGGATATTTGGTATAAGCTTTTCTTAGGAGGAGCAGATGCAACTTGTTGAAATCAATTCTCTGGGTTGATATTTAGGCTACCATGTCAGGTGAGCTCCCTCAGGCCCCTTGGGGCCTCTTGTTAATTAGTAGGAATCAACCGTAGAAGGGTTTGAATCAAACAGGCCAAAACAATTGCTAACATTTGGCTTATGATGCACCATACTAGTACTAGGATTCCCATTGTAACATTAACCCCATGGAGAATTGGAGATTTCTTTTCTAGTTTAGCATCTGTCACCCACCTTTACAATACTTTACCTGTTCATTTGTTACAGGCTATGGTCAGTATTTATGTACAGACCTTTACAATACTTCACATGTACCTTTGTTATCAGGTCATTACCTAGATGTGTGTCATTGCTGTGTCACATTCTATACATGTACATGTCTTACACAAGTTGAGCTACAGTGTCATTGACACTTTCATTTTTAGCTCACCTACTTCTGAAAGAAGTGCTGAGTTATTGTCATGACCCCGGGCGTTGGTGTCGGTGTCCGGCGTGTCCAATATTGTAAGATGTAATGTTAAGGTTAATTTCTCACAGATCAGTGGGCTCAGGCCTTTGATATTGCATATGTAGGTTGTAAGGGACTATCAGAACAGTATTTAACCCTCATACTACGACTTTTTTCCAAATTTCACCTAAAATTTTCTGCCAAAACTTGTAAGAATTTGCATTTAGGTGTTGTAAGAATTTGCATTAAAGTCAGCTTTTGTGCAGATTGTGCTGCTTTAACTTCTCATTACTGTTGATTTTCATATTTCAATAACAACTGTAGGTATTAACCCTACTGTATGCAGAAATTTAACGGGAATTTTCTTTTTTTTCAGTCAAAATTTTCATGTTTTTCTCGGACTTCGTAAATTTTAAGTTGTAAAACTTTGTAAACTTTGTGTTTAGGTGAGTTGTGTTTCTATGTGTCTTTCCAGGCGATTAATATTCTTCACTTGGGTTACTGAACTCCATTGCAGTGATACTTAACCCTCATTACATGCATATTTGAGGAATTTGAGGCTGATTTTCTGCCAAAACTTGTTCTAAGAATTAGCATTTAGGTGTTGTAAGAATTTGCGTTAAAGTCAGCTTTTGTGCAGATTGTGGTGCCTTCACCTCTCATTACTGTTTATTTTCTCATTTCAATAACTACTTTAGGTATTAACCCTACTGTATGCAGAAATTTAACTGATTTCTTTTCTCTTTTTTTTCAGTCACAATGTTCACGTTTTTCTCTGACTTACTCAATTTTAAGTTCTAAAAGTTTGTGTTAAGATGAGTTCTGTTTCTATGTGTCTTTCCAGCCAATTGATATTGAACACATGGTTTACTGAACTACATTGCGGTAACGTTGCGCCCTCATTACATGCATATTTGAGGAATTGAGGGGGATTTTTGGGACTTATATTCACTTTCTTTAAAAAAAAATTTTTTAGCTTTTTTTTTTTATTTAATACTTTCTCATACTTGTTACTAGTAACGTTAAGGCTTATTTCAGTTGTTGATGTGATGTATTTTTGTTGGGACTTATAGTCATATTCTTGAACGAATGTTTTTCCACAACTCCTCTTTAACCAATGAATGTACTTCAGTTACAATTTCAGTGATTCTTCATTACATAATGCCATTTTACACCTCCTATTTTATTTTTTGATCTGATGTATTTTTATTAGCTCACCTGCTTCTATTACAATTGGTGAGCTTATATGATGACCTCGGGTGTCAGCGTCGGCGTCCGGCATGTCCAATATTGTAAGATTTAATGTTAAGGTTATTTTTCAAAGATCACTGGCCTCAGGCCTTTCATATTGCATATGTACGTTGTAGGCGACTATCAGCACATTATTTAACCCTGATACTACGACTTTCTTTCAAATTTCACCTACAATTTTCAGCCAAAACTTGTAAGAATTTGCGTTTAGTTGTTGTAAGAATTTGCGTTAAAGTCAGCTTTTGTGCAGATTGTGCTGCTTTAACTTCTCATTACTGTTGATTTTCATATTTCAGTAACAACTGTACGTATTAACCCGACTGTATGCAGAAATTTAACTGCAGTTTCTTCTTCTAAAATAAATTTATGAAAGCCTTTCCTAATTCTTATTTACGATTTAATATCTGGCCTCACGATTCATATTCTTAATCATAAACATTTCTAAAAGAAAAAAATGCTTTTATATCCAATGATTCTATGTTGAATTGATATATAATAAATGCAGAAATATAGACTTTCCAAAGCCATCACATAAACCACATTAATCATTTGATGCCTAGTTATTAATGATTTATATTAACTAAATATTAGGCATGTTACATTGGAACGGCATTATCAAGCACGAATGTAAGTGAGCGTTGGGATGTAACATCCCTCTTGTTGTCAGTAATGTTTGCTATAAATTTATTGGGTGCCTTTGTTATCACTGTGGTATGAGAACAAATATTTTGGGGTTCTGTCAGGCTCACTCGGGGACTCAAAAAGGGAGATAATTAAAAATCTGTTCCAAAAACACAAGACAAAATAATGTTTCTTGAATTCAGCATCCCTAGGATGTATGTGTATATTCAAATGTGTTGAAGCCAAGTTCCTGTGTTAACATTTGGTGTTGTTTGTGGAGGGAAAACATTATTAGCACAACCCAGTTTTCTGTTTCCAATGAGAAAAATAAAACCTCCTCACCTGTGGGAACCCTATGAGCTAAAGACAAAAAATTCAAATATCTATACTTTAAGAAGGACTGGACAAATATTTATTAATTAGTATGAATCAACCTTAGAAGGGTTTGAATCAAACAGGCCAAAACAATTGCTAACATTTGGCTTATGGTGCACCATACAAGGATCCCCATTGTAACGTTAACCCCATGGAGATTTCTTTTCTAGTTTAGCATCTAACTGTCCCCCACCTTTTCAATACATTACCTATACATTTGTTACAGGCTACGGTCAGTATTTATGTACAGACCTTTACAATACTTTACATGTACCTTTGTTATTAGGTCATTACCTAGATGTGTGGCATTACTGTGTCACATACTATACATGTACATGTCTTACACAAGTTGAGCTACAGTATCATTGACGCTTTCATTAATTTATTTCTAGCATGAGTTTGTAGACAATTTTCAGTTGTCTATGCTTTTTTGAACACCCCATTAAACATTGACAACAATTGTTGGAAAGGTTTATGGATATCTTTCTTATAAAAATAAAATATGTCAGGGGTTGTTCAATAGTCTGTTGCTATTGGAGAGAAATTTAAAACAGCCTTAGGCCCTTCTGTGAATTATAATATAACTGACCACACATGGAAGAGTAGTAATGTAGGTCCCAGAAAAAATGTTCAGTTGTGAAGGGTAGGCCCACCCTTATCAATCATAAATTGTTAACATGGCATGTCCACCGATTCACTGATGGTTTGCGTGTTGGAAGGGGTGGGGTGTGTATCGGGCACAATTTTTCAGATATATATTTTTCCTCTCCCTCTCACACAAACTCATACAGGCACCTGTGATGAATGAAATAATTACGCATCAATGTTATTTTAGTACAACGTTCCTTTATAACTAATAATTTTAACCCTGTTTAAGGCCCAGATGACAATGGCCACCCACAAAACTTGAGATCAGTATTTTTTATCTTTTGCTTAAAAAATCAAGCTAGTGGTGGGGAGGAAGGGTTGTGGTGTTTTGGGAATTGGCAGTTTGTTACCCATGCTTCCCTGTTTGCAGGGATACGGATTCAGGACTATGAAGACTTTAGGATTCTGCTGAGAGAAGGGAGTATGTTTGGGGGGGTCTTTTTGCAAACCTTTTTTTCAAAATTCCTGGTGAATAATTAATTTCTTGTTCAGCTTTCACACAAATGCATATTTTTATTACAGAAAACCAATCACATGTATCTCGTGAAATTGAAACTTTCATTATAAATAGCGGAGCATTCCGAATTCGTAATTCGCTCAACACTTTCGATACACTGTCAGTTCAGTATTCTGTGGAGAGTGTTCTTTCTTTCCAACCACGTCTGCCTCTCCCATAGTTGCTCCATTGGAACAGCTGCAATTAATAATGGGCTAAAAATTTTCGAAATGAAAACATCATTACTTCTGCTTTCTCCTACCAGGCTACCTACGTATCGTCCTTTACTAAATACTGTAAAATCAGTGTAGGTTCTCACTCCTGTGTGGTTGAGGGAAATCCATTCACGTCATCAAACATGTATTTTTTCCACAGGCCACAGCTGTTGAATGTTCTTTCTTGTTGTTTCTTTGACGAAGACAAAGGGCTCGAAACGTGTCGAGCAAAAATTCCACACGTGATACAGACGTCTTGTGTCAATTTTTTCACAAATAGTCGCGAACGAAATGCGGTGGAGACGCCGGGTTTTATACGGTAGCAGAAGTTCATTCATGCCTACAGCAGTTATGTTTACCTGTGATTAATCAGACTAATCTTTTATGCACCAGGATGCCGGGTTGACGCTGGCATCTTGTTCCCGGTGTCATGCCAGGTTTCCACGGGTTTTTGAGAGGAAAATGAAAAATTCGGCCCAGTTTTGGGCGATCACGGGATCATCCCACTAATGTGTACTGTACCTATGTTGCAGTCATGATAGAGCCATAGATGCTGAAAGTGAAACTGAACAGCACAGCAATAAATAAATAAAAATATAATTAAATAAATGTTGCCAGTCAAAGGGACATGATTCATATGTATTTTTTCAATCTGATTTCACCATTTATCCATAACTAGCAGGATTACCCGGCATTGCTCGGGCTGAGGAGAGTATTAAAATTACCCCTAGTAGACCCATTTGAAGACCTATATTGGTGAGAAAAATTTTGGTCATAACTGTTGGTGCTCCTCTACACCCCCACCCCGGCACTTTTTTAACCCTCACCATGATTCCTCGTTAAAATTACCCCTAGTAGACCCCTTTGAAGACCTATATCGGTGAGGAAAATTTTGGTCACAACTGTTAGTGCCCCTCTACACCCTACCCCACCCTGGCACTTTTTTAAACCTCACCATTAGATTCCTGGTAAAAAATTGCCCCTAGTAAACCCCTTTGAAGACCTATATCGGTGAGAAAAATTTTTGTCATAACTTTTGGTGCCCCTATACACCCCTCCCCCACCCCACACACTTTTTTAAACCTGACGATGACCTCCGCCATAAAAATGTACTCCCAGTAGACCCATTTTGAATACTTGGGGTGGCCCCATATTCATTCTAAAATATAGTATAGATAATAAATGGGGGTGCGGTGGCTCAGTTGGTAGAGGTGCAGGCTGCAAGCCGAGAGGTCCTCGGTTCGAATCCCACCCGCGGCAACCACATCGTGTCCATGGGCAAGACATTTCACCCCCCATTGCCCATGTGGGGGCACAGTGATGTGTACTAAGGCGTACTGCACGTCGATGGTGCACCTGTCTTCAACCAATGCTAACCCTGCTTGTGTGGAGTTGGTATGTTGGGGAGCTGACAGTTGCTCGGTGGTTTTCTCCGGGTACTCCGGCTTCCTCCATCCGTAAAACTGTCACGGTCATGGTTAGCCATTGTGCAGAAATATGTGACCTTAAACACCAATAAATAAATATAGATAATAAATTACTGAAATGATCATCTTTATTAGTCCCCTACCGGCATCGCCGGAGGGGACTACAGGTTTGCACTCTGTTCATCCATCAGTCTGTCAGTCACACTTTAGTTTTTCGTAGTTTTTTTGGAAACGCTTCAACGGAATGATTTTATTTTTGGTAAACTACTATAGAATGATGACTTACAGATCAAGTTTGAGTTTCATGCTGATTGCATTATTCTTGTGTGAGTTGCGGCCCTTGGAAATATGGAAAAGCACCAAAATACCAGTTTTGCTTTTCCGGAGTTTTTTTTGAAACGCTTCAACGGAATGATTTCATTTTTGGTAAACTACTATAGAATGATGACTTACAGATCAAGTTTGAGTTTCATGCTGATTGCATTATTCCTGTGTGAGTTATGGCCCTTGGAAATATGGAAAAGCACCAAAATATCAGTATTTTTATACTGTACCAATGACCCAGACTTAGCTGGTGCTAACTCTAAGAAAACCAGGGCCAAACACAAATTTTGCCCCCCAATCCCCAAAATTTGCATCCAAAACAAAAAGAAATCATGTCCTAAAGGACCTCCATACTACGCCTCTACTGCGCATGCGCAGTGACGCAGTCGTCCCGAAATTGGCGCCAATTATCATTCTCTGTTTGGCCCTTCATCAGTCAACATCTCACTGATCTTTGTGCTTGTAAATCTCAGTTTAAAGGATGCCAGACACGTAATTTTTGGAGAAAATGTGATTCTAAGGAGGATAGAAGGAGGAGAGGAAAAAGAAGTGGCAAAAAATAATCAGGGCTGTACTTAAAATTTTTTGATGAAATTATGTTAAGTTGCCTATTTTCGAGGCATGGGCCTCTTGTTGTCATTCTTGCTAATTGTTGCACTGTTTATTCAGTGTTTCCTCTCCCCTAGCCTTCTAAAGTTCCCCCTGGCAATTCTCCCATGCTTTTGGCATATTTTTGAGAAATTTCATTTCTAAAATTTCCTGGGAGAGTTGCTTGGTTACAGAATGTTTTCTGTTATTTTCCCCATAGTTACGTTTTCACCCATGGGTGTATAACGTTTGTGTTCTGCATCTTCCATCTGATGTTCTACAGATTCTCCCCTGGGAGTCTCTGTTTTGCATCAGATAGAGTGTAATTGATGACTGATTCCGGGCCAGTTTTTTCAGTGCCTGGAGTCATGTTTTCTAGTGTGTTTACACTGTTTGTTTTCATTGGCAACAGCCTTTTTTGAGGGGGGCTGTTTGCCTTTGTGGTAGTTTATCTCATTATAAGATACATTTATATTATCCGAAAGCGTCTCATTAATTATTTTATATAAATTTAAAATTTTTGACCACACTTTGCCATCGGATCCATCGGGGCTCAACGTTACTTTTCAGCAACTTGGGCTTCTCTGAAAAAATATTTTTTCAAAATTATTTTGTTTTGCAATTGTTTTTTCATTTATTAATGGATCATGTTATTATGTATCTTTGTGTCAGGGGTTTTTGTGAGTAACTAGGACTTATTGTTGTTCTTTCACTATGAAGGGACGTTGTTCAAATTGTAATAGGAAGAAATCTTCCTCTGACTTTCATGATCATTGTATTAATTGTAGTCAGTGTTCTCGCATTAATCCCTGTCCTATATGTGAACATTGGGATGAGAAACATTGGAAACGTGTGTCACGATATGTTGTTTCTGGAGAAAGAGCGATGCCGGCTCTTTCTCCGCAAGGTCACTCTACTCTCTCAGTTTCTATTTCAGAGGAACCAGAACAGGGTGATGTTTCCATGTTATCTTCTTCAAGTGTGCGTCCGTTGTCACAAATGAATTCAGAGCTAGCGGCAAAAGTGCTCATGGAGATTAGACAAATGTCGTCCGCTAGCTCGCCCGGTGTAGCGTCCATTCACCGAATGGTTCGGCAGCCGGGTTCGTCCGATGCGGTCCAAGAGGAAATTTTGGGTGATGCGAGCACTATAAACATAATAGATGCACACCCAGTGACGGCGGATAGTAAGCGAGAACGGAGGAAGCCTTTTAGTCCGCTTCATAGCTCGTCCAGGTCCAGCCGGGCCGCGAGCGAGAGAGGTCCCTCTCTCGTACAACAACATCTGGGACCAGATGTTGTGGTACAAAATGTGTCTTTAGCGGAGCATACGTCCATCGCTCGGGACGCTCCGTTGTATAAGCAGTCCACAGAGACTGTTAAGGCTTCCTCTTCTCGTCAGCGCACACGACCGCACCTTGGCTGCGTGACCGCCGATATATTACCAGCTTCGCCGATGAAGGATTCTTCGGCGACCAGGTCACACCATCCGGCAGCCAGGGATTCGAGACCGATGGACTCCGGACGTTCGCATAGGAAAAGTATGCGGGAGCCATCTGATGCGGAGCTGCCCTCGGCGAAGCAGCGAAAGACTGCGCCTCCGCAGGTCTCGACGCCGGACATTCTTGTGCAGATAGCACAGCTTATCGCAGCATCCCAGCAGCCGACAGAAACGGTGTCGGATCGAGAATTATCCGACGGCGCTGGGTCGGTACGCTCCTCCGAAGCATCGGGGGCGGACGACCGGGAACATCGTGAGGTCCGACTGGATGGTGAAAGGGATACGGATGACTTGGAGCTATCCCTTTCGGAACAACATAAAGCTGCCGTGGACTTCATCCGGCACTTTCTCCCTCAAGTTGTTCCGTCGGGCCAGACTGCTGCGCTTCCGGACAAGAGAATTATAGCGTCATTGGACTCTGAATTTTTTGAGCAGTTCAGGGACATCGCTCCCGAGTTTCCGTCGCAGTCCAATAATGTTGCTAGAACATTTGAATTATTGAACGACGCTATATTTAAACTTGCTTCCAGGACGGGGAAAGCAGGTTTCTTGTCCGCTAATACTCTCAACCTGCCTTTCATTAATGCAAGGAATAAATTTGATACGGCAGGACAGGGTATACCGAGAGTTCCTCTGCGTATGGACGACGAGGCGGAAGACTTAGAGCTATCATTACCGTCGTCAGCTTCTATTCCAACCGCGGTGTTGGAAACAGCTATTGCGTCTAACAGAGCCAATTTAGATGCCTTATCTTACGCAGATCACCTTACTAAGGCGTTATCACTGCGCCTTCAAGGGGAAGAGTTTCAGGATATACAATCCTCTTTAAGACTTCTTTCAAGGGCAGTAGCTTATTCCACGTGTAACTCCGCCCTTTCAGTGGCAAATCTGGAGTTGGTTAGACGTGACGCAGCCCTAGCTACATCCACACTCGTGGATTCTAAGGTGAAGAACTCTCTTAGAGTCGCTTCGGTCTCAGGAGAACTTCTCTTTGACGGCAAGCTTTCCGCTATTTATGATAAAATTAAAAAGAAAGCTAATGATTCTCTGTTGTTCAGATCGGCTCCTAAGAAGTCGGATACAGCAGACACGAATAAGACAGGCACTTCTGGGTCTAATGCGCCCAAGAGAGGTTCCTATAGAGGTTCCGGTGCGTCCTCTTGGTCTTATTCGAGAGACCGTCAGGATAGCGACTCTCGTTCGGGACGTCCTTCAGGCCGGGACAATCGGTCGGACGCCCCGAGGTCGACGAGGCGAGGTGTGGGTCGTGGAAGACGTGGTTTCTCCTACCGCAGGCCTCGCAGGTCCAGGAGGTGATGGCTTAAACCTCTATCGCGTTCCGGTTGGCGGAAGGTTGTCGAGTTTTTCACAAGAGTGGGCGTCGATTACGGACGACCCTTGGGTGAGAGGAGTGACTTCGGAAGGTCTAAAGATATCCTTCAAACGAAAGCCTCCATTAACTCAAAGTCCAAAGTGGACTCATCTTCCGTCAAATCCACAGAAAAGAGACGCTCTGTTATCAGAGGTGCAGTCTCTTTTAATGAAGAACGCGGTAGAGGTCGTAGAAAACCAGGAATCTCTGGGATTCTACAGCCATCTGTTTCTGGTTCCGAAACCAGACGGCTCGTTCCGTCCAGTCATAGATTTGAGCTGGATAAACAAGCTGATCGTCGCTCCGAAGTTTTATATGGAGACGATTCGATCGGTCAGAGCGAGTATTCGGGTGAACGATTATGCAACGAGCATAGATCTCAAAGATGCGTACTTTCACATCATGGTACATCCGACATTCCGAAAGTATCTACGCTTTGCAGTCCTGGGAGTGGTGTATCAATTCCGGGCGATGTGCTTCGGATTGAATCTAGCACCCTGGGCTTTCACTCGGGTAATGAACTCGGTAATGATCTACTTCCGAGCTCATTCGTCTGCGGTAACGTCGGCCTACCTGGACGACATTCTTCAGAGGTACGGCAACGAGTTAACGCTTCAGACTCCGACGTCTCGCTTTTATAGTAAACGAGGAGAAGTCGGATCTGGTGCCGTCCAAGTCATTCACTCATCTGGGAATGAGCGTCGAGACGCACAACAATCTCGTTCGTCTGCCGTTAACCAGAGCGAAATTAGTCAGTTGTTACGCTCGCTATTGTCTGCACGCAGACAAAGTCACGGCGAGAGAATTTATGAGACTGATAGGTCTGTGCGGAGCCGCCGCGGATCTCATTCCGATGGGGCGGCTACGCACACGTCCTCTTCAAATTTTCCTGACTCAGAATTGGAGTGTGAAAATTCATTCGCTCGATGTAGACGTTCTCTTGTCAGATCAAGTGAAACAAGAGATTCAGACTTGGGCAAACATTCAGTGGTTAACTCAAGGAGTTCCGCTGCAGTTGCCGGATCCGAGTTTTACCGTTATGACGGATGCCAGTCAAACAGGTTGGGGTGCATCATTAATCCCAACGGATTCGAGATGCCAGGGTCTTTGGGATCCGCAATTCCTGTGCAAGCACATAAACATCAAGGAAATGATGTCAATTTGGCTTGCGTTACGTCACTGGATGGACATTATTCACGATGCTCATGTCCAAATCCTATCCGACAATACGACAGTAGTGGCGTATATACGGAATCAGGGAGGCACTCATTCAGTTCCGTTGTTCAATCTAACGGAAAGAATCCTTCTGTTTGCGTTAGAACATCACGTTCTTCTTTCGGTCCGTCACATACCGGGTCGTCTGAATGTGCTAGCAGACTCCCTTTCACGAAAGGGTCGCTTGTTGCCGTCGGAGTGGACTTTCAACAAACAAGTATTCAATCAGATTTGCTACCAATGGGAACGGCCAATGATAGACTTATTTGCGACACATCTCAACAATCAGTTGCAGACGTATGTGTCTCCGTGTCCGGATCCAAGAGCATTTGCAGTAGACGCTCTGTCGATCCCTTGGGACGGAATGATAGGATATGCGTATCCTCCAGCGCCGTTAATTCAACAAGTATTGCTAAAGATAAAACAATCTCAATGCAAGATTCTGTTGGTAGCATCTCTGTCGCCACAGAGACCGTGGATAAATCTACTCAGGTGTCTGTTGTGGGACCTACCGCGGAAGCTTCCTCCACGAGAGGATCTTCTTTCGCAGGGGAAATCGCGCCAACTCCATCACAACCCGCAAGGTCTCAACCTTCACGTTTTTCCGTTGTGCGGTCCTTCTTGCATGGCAAGCACTTTACAGGACGAGCAGTGGACGCGATTTCTAACTGTAGGAGGACCTCCTCTTCGCTAAACTATGCGGCTAAGTGGAAGGTTTTTCGTCGTTGGTGTAGGGATCATTCTGTAGATATATTTGATCCCTCTATACCAGACATTGCAAACTTTCTAGTATACTTGTTTGACGAAATCAAACTGCAGCCTGTTACTATAAAGGGTTATAGATCTATGTTATCTGATACCTATGCACATCATGATAGTTTACAAATTGGATCTAATGTCTCTTTATCGAAGTTGGTTAGAAACTTTTCGATAAATAGACCCAGAACTCTTAGATTAATTCCTAAGTGGAATTTAGCTTGGGTTCTCCTTAAATTGAAGGAAAAGCCATTTGAACCTCTTGGGACAGTAGATTTCAAATTCTTATCTTATAAGACAGCTTTTCTCTTAGCTTTCTCTTCTGCCAGAAGAGTCAGTGAGCTTCATGCACTATCGGTGGATGATTCTCATTATCGTAGTGTTGGGAACACTATCACCTTCACTACTAATGTGGGTTTTTTAGCTAAGAATCAGGCTCCTAATAAATATCCGGAACCTATTGTTATTAAGGCTCTTCCGTCTTCAGACGGGCGTAGGCCTTTACTCTGTCCTGTTAGAGCACTACGTATCTATAAACAGAGATCTCAGTTTATCAGAAAGGGACGGAAACGTTTCTTTCTGTCTTTGATGCCTAATAGAAAGGACATTTCAGTCCATTCTATTGCTAGATGGATTCAGTTAACTATCCGTACTGCTTATGAAGATTTATCTTCTTCTCAGCAGTCTGTGCTTAAGATTTCTGCTCATGAAGTAAGAGCTCTTTCTACTTCCTGGGCTTATGCTAATAGTGTTGCTATTACAGATTTAATGAAGGCTGCTTATTGGTCTCAGCCATCCACATTTACGAATTTTTATCTCAGAAATATTGAGTCCATTTCTGGAGACCTGCATTGTTTAGGTCCGTTATCTGTTGCTCAGAATGTCGTCCACTAAACAGTTGCAACTATAGTTATGCAGGCTTTCTGTTCCGGCAGTGACTCCGTCCGGCTGCCCTCTTCGCTCTGGGCTATTTGACCCAGGGCAAGGGGAAGGGGGGGGGGGGGGGGGGGGCGGGTGTTCCCTTAGGTCACCTGCTTTATAGTGAAAAGCAAGGGAATGCCTCCTCCAAGTCAGTATTTCTGAGTCGCTTCCGGGATGGTTTTAAAGTGTAATATTAATGTTTAAATTCATTCATGTCTTATTTTTAAAGTGTAGCTCGGTGTGAAGCATTTGTATATGTCAAGTGTCAAACGGGCTTTAATATACAATACTCGGACACTTTTAAATGATTATAAAGAGTCTCAGTTCTCTGGACTACTTTATTTATTGGCTTGCTTTAAAAATAATTAGTATAAGGGTTATACTGGATGTTAATAGAGAACATGAATGTTATTGTGCTCAATTATTAAGGGTAGTGTATCTTTCTAATTTAATATTAAATAAGAAAGATACACGTAAAGCCTAATACTCCTTTTCTCCTTAAGGGGTTACCTCTTTACTATATAGTTGAGCTTATTGGATTTTCCTCTATGTCCTAGGCCCTCCAGCCTGTTTACTATTCAGCTAAGTCTGGGTCATTGGTACAGTATAAAAATGTTAAAAAATTTATAGTAATTTATATATTTTTTATACTTACCAATGACCCAGACGGGGATGGCCCTCCCTGGAGTTGGGAACTCTTGCCTCCCCGCTGAGTACATAGCGCTGACCAGGCACTGCCAGTAAGAATGATAATTGGCGCCAATTTCGGGACGACTGCGTCACTGCGCATGCGCAGTAGAGGCGTAGTATGGAGGTCCTTTAGGACATGATTTCTTTTTGTTTTGGATGCAAATTTTGGGGATTGGGGGGCAAAATTTGTGTTTGGCCCTGGTTTTGTTAGAGTTAGCACCAGCTAAGTCTGGGTCATTGGTAAGTATAAAAAATATATAAATTACTATAAATTTTTTAACTTTCCAGACTTTTTTTTTAGAAACACTTCAACAGAATGATTTCATTTTTGGTAACCAACTATAGAATGATGACTTACAGATCAAGTTTGAGTTTCATGCTGATTGCCTTATTCTTGTGTGAGTTATGGCCCTTGGAAATATGGAAAAGCGCCAAAATATCAGTATTTTTATACTGTACCAATGACCCAGACTTAGCTGGTGCTAATCTCCATAATTCAGGGCCAAACACAAATTTTGCCCCCCCAATCCCCAAAATTTGCATCAGAAACCGAAAAATACATGTCCTATATGGCCCTCCATACATCGACTCCTCTGCGCATGCGCAGTGTCGAGGAGGTCCCGAAATTGGCGCCAATTATCATTCTTAGTTTGGCCCTCAAAACAGTCACACTTCTCTGTTATTTGTGCTTTCAAATCTCAGTTTTTATGATGCCAGACACATATTCATGAGTGAAATGGTGGAAATAAAGAGGATACATTAGGAGGAGAGGAAAATATTTGGTGCAAGAAAATGTTCAGGGCTGTAACTTAAAATTATTTTATGAAATTATTTCTAGTTGCCTTTTTTCAAGGCATAGCCCTGATGTTGTCATTCTTGCTATGAAGTACCATTGTTTGATCAGTGTTTCCTCTCTACCTTCCTTATTCCCCCCTAGCTATTCTCCCATGTTTTGGCTTAATTTTGTGTAATGTTTATTACTAAAATTTCTTGGGAGTTTTGGCTTCGTAACAGATTTATTTCTGTTTTTTCCCCATGTTTACGTCCTCACCCTAGGGGTGCTTAGGCGTTTTGGTCTGCATCTACTAGTGATGGGCCGATTATGGTTTCCAGCCGTGTGCCGATTACCGATTATTGAATCTAAATAATCGGCCGATTCCGATCCGATTACCGATTATTGAAGAAATATAAGAAAATTAATTTAAATTATGCATTTCGACTTCTCAATGTCATTTCGGAACAATACTTCTCTAAAGTTCTTTAAAAAAATATAAAAACGTTTGTCTTAGAAGTTGGTGAAGTCAGTGAAGTGACTCAACTTGGAAGAGATGTTATGTTTATTTTTATTTTTTACTTTTTTTGTACAGTTAAAACTAAAAGTCCTGTCATGAAATGCGCACAAATAGCACGTTCATATGCGAGTTAATATACGCGTTATGGCCCAAGTAAAGCTACCAAATTCTGTACATATGGCCTGTGCACAAGCAATGTTTCAGCCATTGGACCTCCGGGTAACCCGGAGGTCCATTGGCAGAAACATTGCATGTGTTTGCTATGAGTAACCAGGAGAACCTGCCGTGATTTGGATGTCATTCGATATGTCAATTGCGCGCAATTTCAACGCGCAATTACGCCCAGATAAGCGCACTATTGGCGACAGGACTTCTAGTTTTAACTGTAGGTCGATTCATTTTCAATATGTAATGTATGTAACTTCGTCCGGTAGGTTCAAGTACCGGTACGGTGGTAGATCTACTCATAGCAGCATTCAATGTAATTATTAATAAAGAATTTCAAACCTATCAAGCTTTTTGTTTGTTACTAACTCTTGTTGGTAAAAAAAAAAGTTCCAGAACAAACCTCGCTTGACACTAAGTTGACAGTTGACACCAGGGTAAGTTCAAAATCAGCTGAATTCAGACGTTATATTCAGGAGGAGAATGTCATTGACGAAGACTCCAATATTGACTTGCACGTGTGTGTAATCAAAAACAAACTGGCGAATGCTGGGAATATGTTAGCCACTGCAATAGTTACTCTAGAAACTGATGGACCTTGGACAACTCGACCCCGCCATAAATTGACAAGTGTTGTTTTGTTATATCACAATCTGAAGCAAGTTTAACATGTACAGGATGTTGATAAAAAGGTTCCCGTCGATACTGATAACACCTGTCTGTAGAGAGTTTAATTTTTCGAGGCTGAGACGGATGGGGTGTTGGGGGGGGGGGCAGGGAAACCCTACCCATTGCAAAGTCGGCCCGTGAGAAGTCGGCCCACAGGAGAACTTGGCTCAAATCGTTTACAACTCGGCCCATCGGAAAAGTCGGCTCAGCATAAAAAGTTTAGGAAGCATTTGATAGGAATTAATCATCCTGGACAGCACCGTAGTAGCGTGAAAATGAATCGTTAAGACAACGACAATCAGTAAGACCCACACTGAGGGATTGGGGCTATCATAACCTATCAAAAATACCACCGAGCCTTTGACATTTTTTCCCTTGCTTTTAAAGCATAGCTTATGACACCCGTTAAACGCTCGTCCCAATGAGGACACGCCATAGTCTATGTTTTAGAAGCAAAAAAAAAAAAAAAAAAGAAAAAACGAACACAGCCTCACATGTATTAGAAAGATTGAGTAGCAATTCTTGCCATTTATGCCATGATTCGGAGAATTTTGCTTTTTGTCAATATCACCCTGAGTGTTAATCAATAATCTGTTAAAGTGTCGAAGGCTATACCGTCGTTAAACTTGGTTCCCCACCAATAGGCAATAACTAAATTAGTAAACCGTCGAATCAGAACCAACTTTCAAGAATTGAGGTTGAAGACAAACACAAAATGACTTTGGGGCTGAAATGATTGGAGGCCAAACCGTCTAACTGGCTGACTTGACTTGGGCCGAAAATTACTAGGTGGGTCGGTTATGTTGATAGCCACATAATGACATAAACCTGTATATTTAAAACCTTGAAACTTTGTTGCGCTGTCTGTTACAAGGTGCTTAAATAATCTGGAAAAATATCTTGTCACATTCCAGCGGTGGGAGAGGTGGGGTGGGGTGGGGGGTGGGGGTGGGGTCATAAAATGTATTTTTGGAACTGGAACAAGAATCGCACCTTTTGGCAATGTTTTTTGAAATTTTATGCCCCCTCCAGGCCTCCACCTCTCTCCACATACACCCTCCCATGACCCAATGGGGATTACAATTACAATTTTTACAGTACTATGGTAGGAGGAAAGGATGGATCTGCAAATTTGAAAGTTTGAAAAACTTTCAACTTTTCAGATTCACCTTTTCTTCCTATACGATATTAAAAGATTCAATTCATAATAGCAGTTTGTTTGTTGGTGGTTAACGTCACATATTTGTGGCTATGCACCATAGCTAATCGTGACACATGCAGATGAAGTAAAGTTTAGTCAATCGTTGATCCACATGTAGCCCATTTTAGAGGACTTTCACCCCAAGTATTGGTGACTGGGTTCTATTTTACTAGTAAAGCGGAACTGGTTAACTGGCTACAGTAAACCAGTGCTGCTTACTTCCCGGGGTTCCCAACTTCCCGCGGGGAATAATAGGGTAGCAGTAAGAAGATGGCTGTGAGAGATGACTTGAATACGATTTAACATCAATCAACTAGGCCGTTTGATTTCTTCTGTCCTTTGCTGTTGGTCTGGGCTTTCTGGCTATGCGCCTATCGGAAAAGAATGGCGGACTGCCTCTGTGGTCTGTACCCCTGTTCGTGTTCGTGGTTGATGATGCTGGCTGATTCTGTTCCATTCCGTGTCCGTTTGCTGGTTGAGGTTTCTGAAATCCAAGTCTCCAACTACTCAACCCTTTAACCAATGCTAGTAGCCAGGGGCGGCGGAAGCTCCCAAAATGTGGGGTGGGGGGAGCACAATTTTTTTTTCTGGGTAACCGCTGGGTTGTAGGACGAAAACTAAATTTTTAGGGGCTCAATGTGAAGGATGGGCGGGGGCATGGGTTGGAGGGCTACTTTGTCACCAAGTATGTCATGAATACGGGAAGAAATTAAGTGCAACTCTGGAAAGGGAATACATGCACACATTTTACCATAGTGCAAACTTTACCACAAATTCCGTAATATAATTTTTGGGTTTGGTACGTCCTTTGGACGTACCCAACCCAAAAATTATATTACGGAATTTGGATCCAAGTTTGGACTACTTGTTCTGAACTTGCGATGTGCAATGTCTCAATATATAAAAATAATAAAATGGACAGCGACGACGACACTGTTGTGTTGCTAATTTTGTTAGAACTATTACTATCTCCCACAGTCAATGCGGGCATAGGAGTTGTTATGTTATGTCAGAATACGTCCTATTAGGGCATCCATAATTGGTGAAAAAGTGTGGGGGGGGGGGGGGGGGGAGCACGTGCCCCCTGTCCCCCCCCCCCCCCCCCCCCCCCCCCCCCCCCCCCCCCCCCCCGGCTCGGCCGTTTCAAGACGACCATATATCCGTAGTGAATGCCAGTGCTGTCTCTTTATCAATGTGTTCCTGTTTTATTTTTTCAATAACTTTATTATATAAAGCAGGTATTTCAGTCCGACTGAGCTGTGTTCTATCTGGGAGCGTGTACCGTGGTTCTAGGCCATGAGTATACCTCCGAAATCCTATACGATCAACGATGCTGAATGGCTCCAAATCAGTCGCCACCAACTCAACCAGAAGTTTATTCTGTGCTTTTCTCCTTGGATCAGTAGGTCCCCAAGGAACATGTTTCACTATTGCATCTGAAATTTTCATTTGATATGCCTTTTTTATTTCTGAAGACGTTGAAGCACTCTCTTCTTGTTGAATTTTTCGTTTTTTTTCTTGTTGCTCCCTCTCTTTATTTTCTAGTTCTCTGAATTCAGTGCCATGCAAACATGATCTTAGGTGGTTACGCAGATTGGTCGTGGTGAAACTCCTAACATTCGCACCCCCACATGCAATCATGGCATTGCAGATAGAGCACTTAGCCTTTTTTCTTGCGGGGAACTTATGCTGAAGTAGTCCCATAGTCTGCTTTTCGATCTCAGTTTTGAAACCGGTTGTGTGACCTGTGTCTCTGTCTCAGTGTGTAATTCGACATCGGAGAGGTTTTCGTGAGTTTCATCTGTTGTCGCCATAATTTATGGTATAGATCGCAGAGAAGTAGACGAGCGTCGCTGAGAGCTGGCAATTGTATTATGGCACTAGTTGACAATTGATTAGGCGTGTGTACTCTCTGTTTTGAAATGTTTTTGAGTGACAAGACATAAACACATTGACATTGGACAAATTCTTTTATGCCACGTGCGAGTTTAAAAAAAATATAAAAAAAACGTCATCAAACTTCAACAGTGGCTGACATCATGTATTGTTTTAAAATCATCATGATTACATCAAAGGCGGTACTCTCTTTGAACTTCGTCTTCATAGAGAATGCCGCCTTTGATGTAATGCATGATAGTTTGAAACACAACATCAAAATTAAAGCATGCATCCCCAGGGTTGAGTCTAGTGCCCAGTGCAGTCAAGGGGTTCGAACTGTACACAACGTGTCCTATTTTCGTATGCCGAACTTAAATTCCTGGGCCGAAATCACTTGGGTTGCACTGGTAACTCACTGGACAGAGTGCTAACTTGCATTCCGAAACTAAACTGTTCTGTAGTGACGAAATCGCAGAACAGTGACGCGGTTAGAGGAACGCATCTATCAAACGTTCATTACTTGTAATTTACTGTTGTTTGTTGAACTTTGTACTGACTTTAGTGCTGATCTCATACGAAGGCCAACTGCCAGGTTAGTGTTTTTCACACCCAACAGCTGCTTTTACAAAGACTTGCCCACCCCCCCCCCCCCCCCCCCCCCCCCCCCCCCCCGACGTTTATTCTGCCGTATTCTTGTAGCATAAACGATAACCGCATCCAGTTATTTAATATTTATTTTTTAAGGTGAAAACTAAATAGAAGGAAAAACGTATGGGAGTCGTACTATAATCGGAACTGCCGATGTTCAATGGCGAGTACCGATTATTTTCCGATGGCCCATAATCGGCGGTTGCCGATTATATTTACCGATCATCGGCCCATCACTAGCATCTACCATCTGATGTTCTACAGTTTCTTCTGTGGAAGCCTCTGTTTTGCATCAGATAGTGTTTTAATTGGTGACTGATTTCGGGCCATGTTGTTTCAGTGCCTGGAGTCATGTTTCCGGTTTGTTGACACTTTTGCTCAGGTTGACAACAGTTACTGCTGATAGTGATTTTTTGTCTTCTGCATCTCTTATTCATAGTAAGATACATTATTATTGTCCGTAAGTGTCTCATTAATTTTTTCAAAATGAATTTAAATTTTTGTCCACACTTAGGCTTTTTTGGGATCCATTGGGCTCAGGGTTTCCTTTGGGAACTTGGGCTCTTCTGAAAAAAAATTTTTTTTTAAAAAAAAAAAATTTTTTCTTTTCAAATCATTATTTATTAATGAATATAATGGATTGTTGTATTATGTATCTTTATTTTCAAGGATTAGTGCGAGTACTTTGATTGTTTACATTTCAACTATGAATGATTATTGTTCAAATTGTAATAGGAGGAAGTCTTCCTATGATTCTCATGATCTCTGTATTAATTGTTCTCTCTGTACTTGTACTGATCTTTGTTCTGTGTGTTTCAAATGGGATGAAAAACGTTGGAAACGTGTGTCACGGTATGTTGTTCCTGGAGAAAGATCCATTCCGGTTCTTTCTCCTCAGAGTCACTCTAGTGTTTCACTCTCTTTTTCAGAGGAACAAGAACAGGGTGATGTTTCCGTGATGTCGTCCAGAAGTGTGCCTCCGTCGTCACATACAAGTGAAGAGCTAGCAGCAAAAGTGCTCATGGAGATTCGTCAATTCCCTGAAAGGAACCCGAAGGGATTGACGTCTGCTAGCTCGACCGGGGCTGCGTCCATTCACCGAATGGGGCAGCACTCTGGTTCATCCGTTGCGGTCTAGCAGAGAGAGTCGGGTGTTGCGAGCACTATAAAACATCCACGTGCACACCCAGTGACGACGGAAAGGAGGATGGATCGGAGGAAGCCTGACAGTCCGGTGTTTAGCTTGTCTAGTTCGACACGGGCTGCAAGCGAGAGAGGTCCCTCTCTCAGACAACAGCATCTGGGACCAGATGTTGTAGTCCGTAGTGTTACGCAGTCGGAGCATACGTCCGCTGCTCGGGATGCTCCGGTATATAGGCAGTCCGCCGAGGCTACCTGTAAGGCTTCCATATCCTCTCAGCAGCACACTCGACCGCACCTTGGCTATGTGACCAGTGAATTACAGTCAGCTTCGCCGACCAGGGATTCCTCGGCGATCAGGTCACGCCATCCGGTAGCCAGGGATTCGAGGCCTTCTTCATCCAGACGTTCGCATAAAAGATGTATGCAGGATGCAACGTCCAGGGAGCTTCCGGCGGCTAAATCCAGTAAGACCGCCGCTCCCCAGGCCTCTGTAACGGATGTGCTATCACAGATAGCAAGGTTAATCGCAGCATCCCAGCAACCGTCAGAACCTCTGTCGGAACATGAAATGTCAGAAGATGCTGGGTAGGTAGGTTCCGCTGCTGGATCCGGTGCGGACGACCGAGATTTACATGATTTACATGAGGTCCGGCAGGATGGCGAAAGGGATTCTGATGAATTAGATATTTCCCTTTCGGAACAACATAAAATAGCCGTAGAATTCATCCGGTATTATCTTCCAGAAGTTGTTCCGCCAGATCAAAATGCTGCGCAGCCGGATAGGAGGGTGATAGCGCCACTGGACACCGAGTTTTTTAATCGGTTTAGGGACATTGTCCCGGAATTTCCATCACAATCCAGGAATGTCTCTCGGATTTTTGAGTTATTGAATGACGCTATTGATAAGCTTGCCAACAAGACGGGCAGGTCAGCCTTCCTACCGGCATCTGCTCTACAGCTGCCGTTTATTAATCAAAGGAACAAGTTTGATACGGCAGGTCAGGGCATCCAGAGAGTTCCTCTGCGTTTAGATGACCAGGCTGAAGACCTTGATATATCCATGCCGTCGTCTATGTCACTTCCGTCGTCTACGATGGAAACGATGATATCGTCTAACAGAGCTAGTTTAGACGCTCTTTCCTACGCAGATCACCTTACTAGAGCGTTGTCACTACGCTTTGAAGGACCTGAATTTCAAGACGTACAAACGTCTTTAAGAGTTCTGTCCAGGGCCATAGCGTTTTCCACTTATAACTCCGCCCTTTCAGTGGCAAATCTGGAGTTAGCTCGACGTGACGCGGCCTTGGCTACTTCCACACGCGTGGACAGTAAGGTGAAAAACTCTCTTAGAGTCGCTCCAGTCTCTGGAGAGTTTCTCTTCAGTGGCAAGCTTTCTGATATATATATGATAAATTAACAAAGAAAGCTTCGGACTCTCTGTTGTTTAAGTCTGCTTCCAAGAAATCGGAACCAGCAGACAAGAGTAGGCCAGGCACTTCCGGGACGAGCTCGTCCACGGGAAGTTCCTATAGAGGTTCCTATGCGTCCTCTAGGTCTTACTCTAGAGACCGGCAGAGTAGCGACTCGACTAGGGGCCGTTATGCTGGCCGAAATAACCGGTCAGACGCCCCTAGGCCGACGGGGCGAGGTGCGGGTCGCGGAGGACGTGGTTTCTCCTACCGCAAGCCTCGCGGATCCAGGAAGTGATGGTCTAGACCTCTGTCGCGTTCCGGTGGGCGGAAGACTGTCGAGTTTCTCAAGCAATTGGGAATCAATTACGGAGGACCCTTGGGTTCTAGGGGTTATTTCAGAAGGACTAAAACTGTCCTTCAAAGGCAAGCCTCCGTTAACTCGAAGTCCAAGATGGACTCAGCTTCCGTCAAATTGTCAGAAAAGAACGGCACTTCTATCAGAAGTCCAGTCTCTTTTAACGAAGAACGCGATAGAGGTCGTAGAAAACCAGGAATCTCCAGGTTTCTACAGCCATCTTTTTCTGGTTCCGAAGCCAGACGGCTTGTTCCGTCCAGTGATCGACTTAAGCTGATCGTGGCTCCAAATTTTTATATGGAGACCATTCAATCGGTCAGAGCGAGCATTCGAGTGAACGACTATGCTGCAAGCATAGACCTCAAGGATGCATACTTTCACGTCATGGTACATCCGGCGTTCAGAAAATATCTTCGCTTCGCTGTCCTAGGTGTTGTTTATCAGTTCCGAGCGATGTGCTTTGGTCTGAATCTAGCGCCCTGGGCATTCACTCGAGTAATGAACTCGGTAATGATTCATTTCCGAGCTCATTCGTCTGCGGTAACGTCGGCTTACCTGGACGATATTCTTCAGAGATACGGCAACGAGTTAACGCTTCAGAACGACATGCACAATCTGCTTCTATTGCTCCGACGTCTCGGTTTCATAGTAAACGAAGAGAAGTCGGATCTGGTGCCGTCAAAGTCATTTACCCACCTGGGAATGAGCTTCGAGACGCACAACAATCTCGTTCGTCTGCCGTTAACCAGAGCGAAATTAGTCAGTTGTTATGCTCGCTATTGTCTTCACTCAGACAAAGTGTCAGCGAGGGAATTCATGAGACTAATAGGTCTGTGCGGAGCTGCCTCGGATCTCATTCCGATGGGGCGGCTACGCACTCGTCCTCTCCAGGTCTATCTGACTCAGAATTGGAGAGTGAAGATTCATTCGCGCGAAACGGACATACTCTTGTCAAGCCAAGTGAAACAAGAGATTCAGACTTGGGCAGACATACAGTGGTTAACTCAGGGAGTTCCACTGCAGTTGCCAGATCCGAGCTTTACGATTATGACGGATGCCAGTCAAACAGGCTGGGGCGCGACACTGAGCCCATCGGATTTGAAGTGCCAGGGTCTTTGGGATCCGCAGTTTCTGAGCAAGCACATCAACATCAAAGAGATGATGTCGATTTGGCTTGCTCTACGTCATTGGATAGACGTGATTCAAAATGCACATGTGCAAATTATGTCCGACAATACGACAGTAGTTGCGTATATTCGGAACCAAGGCGGCACTCATTCCATTCCGTTGCTCAATCTAACGGAAAGAATTCTTCTGTTTGTACTAGAACATCAGATTCTTCTCTCCATCCGTCATATTCCGGGTCGTCTGAACGTCTTAGCAGACTCCCTTTCACGGAGGGGTCGCCTGTTGCCGTCAGAATGGACTCTCAACAAGCAAGTATTCAATCAGATTTGCTACCAATGGGAACGGCCAATGATAGATTTATTTGCGACACATCTCAACAATCAGTTGCAGACGTATGTGTCACCTTGTCCGGATCCTCGAGCGTTTGCAGTAGACGCTCTCTCGATCTCTTGGGACGGAATGATAGGATATGCGTATCCTCCAGTGCCAGTGATTCAGCAGATATTGCTCAAGATAAAACAATCGCAATGCAAGATTCTGTTGGTAGCATCTCTGTCTCCACAGAGACTGTGGATAAATCTACTCAGGTGTCTGTTGTGGGACATGCCGAGGAAGCTTCCTCCACGGGAGGATCTTCTTTCGCAAGGGAAATCGCGCATCCTCTATCACAATCCGCAAGTTCTAAACCTTCACGTATTTCCATTGTGCGGTCCTTCTTGCACGGAAAACATTTTACAGGACGAGCAGTGGACGCGATTTCTAACTGCAGGAGGACCTCCTCTTCGCTAAACTATGCTGCTAAGTGGAGGGTCTTTTGTCAGTGGTGTGAGGATCATTCAGTAGATATTTATGATCCCTCCATTCCAGACATAGCAAACTTTCTAGTATACTTGTTTGATGAGATTAATCTGCAGCCTATCACCATTAAGGGTTATAGGTCTATGCTATCTGATACATATGCACATCATGATAGCTTGAGAATTGGAACTAATGTCTCTTTATCAAAGTTAGTTAGGAATTTTTCGATAAATAGACCTAGAACCCTTAGATTAATTCCGAAGTGGAATTTGGCCTGGGTTCTTCTTAAGCTAAAAGAAGCGCCTTTTGAGCCTCTTGACACAGTTGACTTCAAATTCTTAACATATAAGACAGCTTTTCTCTTAGCTTTCTCTTCTGCTAGAAGAGTTAGTGAGCTTCATGCACTATCTGTGGAGGATTCTCACTACCGTAGTGTCGGTAATACTATTACCTTTACCACTAATGTTGGATTTTTGGCTAAGAATCAGGCTCCTAATAAGTATCCTGAACCTATTATTATTAAGGCCCTTCCATCATCTGATGGGCGTAGGCCTCTACTGTGTCCTGTTAGAGCAATACGTATTTACAGACGTAGGTCTGAGTTTATCAGAAAGGGACGTAAATGTTTCTTTCTGTCTTTGATGCCTAATAGAAAGGATATCATGGTCCATTCTATTGCTAGATGGATTCAATTAACTATTCGAACTGCTTATGAAAAATTATCTTCTTCTCAGCAGTCGGCACTCAAGATCTCAGCCCATGAAGTAAGAGCTCTTTCTACTTCTTGGGCCTATGCTAATTGTATTGCTATTACTGATCTGATGAAGGCTGCATATTGGTCTCAACCTTCCACATTCACTAATTTTTATCTCAGAAATATTGAGTCCATTTCTGGAGACCTCCATTGTTTAGGTCCGTTATCAGTTGCTCAGAATATCGTCCACTAAACAGTTGCAACTATAGTTATGTAGGCTTTCTGTTCCGGCAGTGACTCTGTCCTGCTGCCCTCTTCGCTCTGGGGTATTTGACCCAGGGCAAGGGGAAGGGGGGGGGGGTGTTCCCTTAGGTCACCTGCTTTATAGTGAAAAGCAAGGGAATACCTCCCCCAGAGTCAGTAATTCTGAGTCGGTACCGGGATGGTTTTAAAGTGTAAAGATAATGTTTAATCATCCATGTAATATTTTTAAAGTGTAGCTCGGTGTGAAGCATTTGTATATGTCATGTGTCAAACGAGCGTTAATATACAATCCTCGGACACTTTTAATGAATATAAAGAGTCTCATTTCTCTGGACTTCCTTTATTTATTGGCTTACCTTTAAAAATATTAGTATAAAGGGTTATACTGGATGTTAATAGAGATCATTGATTATTATGCTCAATTACCGATCGGTGTTGTGTCTTTCTTCTTTATTATAAATAGGAAAGATACATGTAAAGCCTATCTCTTCTTTTCTCCTGGAGAGGATATTCTATTATACATAATTGAGCTTATTGGATTTTCCTTTATGTCCTAGGCCCTCCAGCCTATTTACTATTCAGCTAAGTCTGGGTCATTGGTACAGTATAAAAATGTAAAAAAATTTATAGTAATTTATATATTTTTTATACTTACCAATGACCCAGACGGGGATGGCCCTCCCAGGAGTTGGGAACTCATACCTCCCCGCTGAGTACATAACGCTTACCAGGCACTGGTTGTAAGAATGATAATTGGCGCCAATTTCGGGACCTCCTCGACACTGCGCATGCGCAGAGGAGTCGATGTATGGAGGGCCATATAGGACATGTATTTTTCGGTTTCTGATGCAAATTTTGGGGATTGGGGGGGCAAAATTTGTGTTTGGCCCTGAATTATGGAGATTAGCACCAGCTAAGTCTGGGTCATTGGTAAGTATAAAAAATATATAAATTACTATAAATTTTTTAACTTTCCGGACTTTTTCTGGAAACGCTTCAACGGAATGATTTCATTTTTGGTAACCTACTATAGAACGATGACTTACAGATCAAGTTTCATTTACACCCTGTCCATCCATCCGTCAGTCAGTCAGTCTGTCGGTCATACTTTAGTTTTCCGGTCTTTTTTTGGAAACGCTTCAACGGAATGATTTCATTTTTGGTAACCTACTATAGAACGATAACTTACAGATCAAGTTTCATTTGCACTCCGTCCATCCGCCAGTCTGTCAGTCAGTCTGTCAGTCATACTTAAGTTTTCCGGCCTTTTTTTTTTGAAATGCTTCAACAGAATGATTTCATTCTTGGTAACCTACTATAGAACAATGACTTGCAGATCAAGTTTGAGTTTCATGCTGATTGCATTATTCTTGTGTGAGTTATGGCCCTTGGAAATATGGAAAAGCGCCAAAATATCACTTTTCCGGACTTTTTTTGGAAATGCTTCAACGGAATTCATGCTGATCACATCTACCCGGTAGGTTATAACATTTGTATAATTATTAATGCTCATTAGTCCGGTAGGGGACATTGTATTGCTTCAGCGATACGTGTGCTCTTGTTGGTAGAAGCAATGTCTGTAAATCATGGCTTTTTTTAAATAAAGACGATCTCATTTCTGTTATTCTGAAATTTTTTCTGGTAATGTTTACTTACCTGTAAAATTTTATGCTCCGCGAAAATATTTGGGGGAAGCATACAGTCGCTGCTTTGTCTATCTGTCCGAAACAAATGGTTTCCGGATGATAACTCTAGTTTGTTTTCAGGTATGACCTTATAATTTTGAAACATTACTACCTACCATGAAATGCTGGTCTAATTCAATTTTCATCATCATGGCATTCACCATTCCAGAGTTATGCCCCTTGAAAAGTCACAAAATGATAAAATCAGTGGTTTCCGGATAACTCTAGTTCACTTTGTCGTACGACCTTATAATTCTGGACCTTGACTACCTACCACGAAATGCAGGTCAAGTTCACTTTTCACTGTTCCAGAGTTATGCCCCATGAATGTGGCAAAATGGTAACGTGATAAAATATTTCTTTTGGTATCTTATTAAATGCCCATGGCACATATAATGAAACCTACTTATACATTCACCCTAATTAAGCAGTGACCTGTCTTCAAAGGTCAGTTTAATCTCCTTCCCGAGGAGCTTTTAATACAGGTTTATTGTTACCCTTGTCCTTCCACACGTTTATGTTGTTTTTTTTTATATGGCTTCAACCATTTCCCAGTTCTGCATTTGAAAAAAATCAGTATGTTGTTTCCATCAATTTGCATTGCGGGGAGCATCGATTGGCTGTGCCAACTTTTTACTTTAAAATGTTGTTAAACCTGAGTAAACAAACAAACAAGTGTTGAGACCTATATTAGATAGGAAACAGCATCTAAAAATATAGGCCGTGGAATACTGTGTATGGGTTCCTTTTGTACCAGTAAGGCCACACAATTGATTCTTTGGCAGTTTTTTTCATATCAAGTGAGGGAGGGAGTTTCATTTTTAATTTTTTTTTTTTTCCTTGCATATAAAGAGCATGGATTGAAAGTCTTTCCACTGTCTTTTTGCACACAGAATGCACAGAAAATGCAGAGTTATACAAATTAACTCATTTAATTTTAACCCTTAATTCCAATTTTGATCACTTTTTACTGAAAAAGAACTGGTGTCCCAATATATATGCTATCTCTGGGGAAACTTGCAAGTTATATTCTAAGCATCTTGGCTGTCATTTCTAGGCAAGTCCTAGTCACCTATGTAGACAGCTAAGACTGGCCTAGAAACACCTGCAAAGTCACAGGATGCAGACTGTCTTCAGTTATGCTCTTCAAATTTCATTTACGTACATCAATCAAAAAATATAAAAAGTTCTGTGTCTCCCAATTTTGTGGTAATATTGGAAGACACTGAAAGGCAATAAACATGTCCAATGATGGGGTTCAATTTCAGTGAAGCCTTGCTTGAGAATCAAAACATTTTTTTAGCGTAATATTGATATTAAAAATGTGTTTAGTTTTGAAGTTTTACAGTACATAGAGAGTATATTTCCACTAAGACTCACACTCGGTAGGGTTTCCACTCCAATAACTCTCAAGTCCTATTACATCCCTCAAACTGTGTTTTAGTATTAATCTGCATCTCATTACTGTTAACGCAAATGCAGTCTCTTTCTTGATCAAATCATGGTACAATTACACCTCTTGGTCAACATTTCACAAATAAAATATTGTAAAATCAAAACAATATCAATTAAAACAAACAATGATAGCATCAGGGATTCAGTGTTCTTGCATTTCTTTTGTGATTGCAAGGAAAATATAAATTTTCACTTGTGACTTTCAGCCATTCGTGAAAATTTGTACTTCCTTTCAGTCACTCATTATGTAGTTCTCGGTATCTTCTCAGAAACAGTAGCTAACCTCTTAAATCTCTTAATTGATGTACATAGGGAATAGAAGCCATAATTGATTTTTTTCCCTTTTAATTTGTTTCAGGATGAGTGTGATAAAGGATTTGAATGGTGCAATAGAAATTTTGAAAACTCAAGTAGTTCTAGCTCAAGAAAACATTAATGAATGTCAGACTAATATTGTACAAGTGGAAGAAACTAAGGTAATGGGCTTTTAGTCTGTCCAGTCTCAAGTATTTCCTAATTTTCCTGTTTTTGGTTGAGTTGAGTCAGCTCTTTGATGAAGGTTGGTTACCATCTGTCCATCTGCGTTGCAGTGTCAGAAAGGACCAATTTTTAAGAAATTTGGTTTGTAAGTTTTACGTTAGATTGTCTTGGATGAGTTCAAGAACTATTCCCGCACAATTTTTTTTCAGAAGTTATGTCCCTTAGATTGTTTTTTAGCTCACCGAAGGGAGCTTAACTTATCACTTGCCGTCCGTCGTCGTGAACATTTTTCAAATGACTTCTCCTCTGAAACCCCTGGTCTGATTTTCACGAAACTTCATGTGGATGTTCATTACTATATGGCAGTTCACGTTTGTTCAAATGAAATGGCCACGTCCCTTGGGGCATAACTCCGATAGCACCGTATGAATTATAGAAAAATTATTACAAAATCTTCTTCTCCATAACCAGTGGGCAGAATCTTTTGATACTTGGTATGCAGCATCTTGGTATGGGCCTGATACAAGTTTGTTCAAATCGAGTCCCTTGATCAATATTGGGGCTTCCTAAAGGGGCATGAATTTTTCCTTAGTGCTATTTAAGGAAAAATCTTCTCCAGAACCAGTGGGCAGAATTTTTACTTAGTGCAATTTAAAAAAATATTTTTTTTTAAATCTTCTCCAGAACCAATGGGCAGGATCTTTTGATATTTGGTATACAGCATCTTGGTATGGGTCTGATTCAAGTTTGTTCAAATGGAGTCCCTTGATCAATTTTGGGTCTCACTATGGGGACCTGAATTTTTACTTGGTGCAATTTAAGAAAAAAAATTTAAAAATCTTCTTTTCCGGAACCGATGGACAGAATCTTTTGATATTTGGTATACAGCATCTTGGTATGGGTCTGATTCAAGTTTGTTCAAATTGAATCCCCCGTTCAATAATGGGGATCACTATGGGGGTGTGAATTTTTACTTAGTGCAATTTAAGAAAAAAACCTTTAACAATCTTCTTCACCAGAACCAGTGGCAGAATCTTTAGATATTGGGTATGCAGCATCTTGGTATGGGTTGGATTCATGTTTGTTCAAATTGAGTCTTTTGATCAATATTAGGGCTCACTATGGGGGTGTGAATTTTTACTTAGTACAGTTCAAGAAAAATTCTTTAAAAATCTTCTCCAGAACCAGTGGGCAGAATCTTTTGATATTTGGTATGCAGGATGCTAGTATGGGTCTGATTCAAGTTTGTTTAAATTGAGTCAATCAGTATTTGGACTCAATGTGGGGGCATGAATTTTTATTTTGTTGAATTCAATTCAAGTCTAATTCTTTAAAAATCTTCTCAAGAACCAGCATGCAGAGTCTTTTGTTGTTTGGTATACAGCATTTTAGTATGGGCTTGATTCAAGTTTGTACAAATTGAGTCCCTTTGTTCATATTAAGGCTCATTATGGGAATTTGAATTTCAACTTGGTGCAATTTACAATATTTTTATACTGTACCAATGACCCAGACATAGCTGGTGCTAACTCTTAAAAATCTAGGGCCAAACACAAATTTTGCCCCCCCAATCCCCAAAATTTGCATCTAAAACCAAAAGAAATCATGTCCTGAAGGACCTCCATACTTTGCCCCTACTGCGCATGCGCAGTGTCAAGGACGTTCCGAAATTGGCGCCAATCACCATTCTTTGTTTGGCCCTTCATCAATCAACATCTCACTGATCTTTGTGCTTGTAAATCTCAGTTTAAAGGATGCCAGACACATAATTATTGGAGAAATGGTGGTTCTAAGGAGGATATAGAAGGAGGAGAGGAAAAAGGAGTGACAGAAAATAATCAGGGCTGTAACTTAAAATTTTTTAATGAAATTATGTTAGTTGCCTATTTTCGAGGCATGGGCCTGTTGTTGTCATTCTTGTTATAAAGTTGCACTGCTTATTCAGTGTTTCCTCTCTCCTGGTCTTCTAAGTCCCCCCTTGCTATTCTCCCATGCTTTTGGCATATTTTTGAGAAAGATCATTTCTAAATTCTCTTGGGAGAATTAGCTTGGTTACAGAATGAATTCTGTTATTTTCCCCATGTTTACGTTTTCACCCATGGGTGTTTAGACGTTGTGTTCTGCATCTACCATCTGATGTTCTGCAGATTCTCCCCTGGGAGTCTCTGTTTTGCATCAGATAGTGTGTAATTTTGATGACTGATTTCGGGCCAGTTTTGTCAGTGCCTGGAGTCATGTTTTCTGGTGTTTTTACACTATTTGTTTACATTGGCAACAGTCTCTTTTGAGGGGGGGGGGCTGTTTGCCTTTGGAGTAGTTTATCTCACTATAAGATGCATTATTATTATCCGTAAGTGTTGCATTAATTATTTAATATAATTTTAAAATTTTTGACCACACTTAACCTTGGGATCCATTGGGGCTCAACGTTACTTTTCAGAAACTTGGGCTTCACTGAAAAAATATTTTTCAAAAATTATTTTGATTTTCAATTGTTTTTTCATTATTAATGGATCATGTTATTATGTATCTTTGTGTTTAGGGGTTGGTGCAAGTACTAGGACTTGTTGACTTTTCACAATGAAAGGTTATTGTTCAAATTGTAATAGGAAGAAATCTTCCTCTGACTTTCATGATCATTGTATTAATTGTAGTCAATGTACTCGCACTAACACCTGTTCAATATGTCAATATTGGGATGACAAACATTGGAAACGTGTGTCACGATATGTTGTTAGTGGAGAGAGGGCTATGTCGGCCCTTTCTCCGCAGGGTCACTCTACTCTATCAGTTTCTATTTCAGAGGAACAAGAACAGGGTGATGTTTCCATGTTATCTTCCGCAAGTGTGCTTCCGTCGTCACAATTGAATGCAGAGCTAGCGGCAAAAGTGCTCATGGAGATACGACAGTTTCCTAAGAGGTCCCTAGTAGGATCGACGGCGCTGTCGTCCTCTAGCTCGCCCGGTGTAGCGTCCATTCACCGAATGGTTCGGCAGCCGGGTTCGTCCGATGCGGTCCAGGAGGAAATGTTGGGTGATGCGAGCACTATCAACTTTCAAGGTGCACACCCAGTGACGACGGATAGTAGGAGAGATCGGAGGAAGCCTTCTAGTCCGGTTCCTAGCTCGTCCAGGTCCATCCGGACTGTGAGCGAGAGAGGCCCCTCTCTCGTACAACAACATCTGGGACCAGATGTTGTGGTACAAAATGTGTCGTTAGCGGAGCACACGTCCGTCGCTCCGGACGCTCCGTTGTATAGGCAGTCCGCTGAGACTGCTCAGGCTTCTTCTTCCTCTCACCAGCGCACACGACCGCACCTTGGCTACGTGACCGCCGATATTTTACCAGCTTCGCCGACCAGGGATTCTTTGGCGACCAGGTCACGCCATCCGGTAGCCAGGGACACGAGGCCGGTTGACTCCGGACGTTCGCATAGGAAGAGTATGCGGGAGTCACTAGATGCGGAGCTGCCCTCGGCGAAGCAGCGAAAGACTGCGCCTCCGCAGGCCTCGATGTCGGACCTGCTTGCTCAAATAGTACAACTTATCGCAGCATCCCAGCAACTGACAGAAACGGTGTCGGATCGGGAATTATCCGACGGCGCTGGGTCGGTACGCACCGCCGAAGCATCGGGTGCGGACGACCGGGAGCATCATGAGGTCCGACCGGATGGTGAAAGGGATACGGATGACTTGGAGATATCCCTTTCGGAACAACATAAAGCGTGCACTTTCTTCCTCAGGTTGTTCCGTCGGGCCAGACTGCTGCGGTACCGGACAAGAGAATTATAGCGTCATTGGACACTGATTTCTTCGAGCGGTTCAAGGACATCGCTCCTGAGTTTCCGTCTCAGTCCAATAATGTCACAAGGGCATTTGAATTATTGAACGATGCTATATTCAAGCTTGCTTCCAGAACAGGAAAAACGGGTTTCTTGTCCGCCAATGCTCTTAACCTGCCTTTCATTAATGCAAGGAATAAATTCGATACGGCAGGACAGGGTATCCCGAGAGTTCCTCTGCGTATGGACGACGAGGCGGAAGACTTAGAATTATCATTACCGTCGTCTACGTCTATCCCAACCGCAGTGTTGGATACGACTATTTCGTCTAACAGAGCCAGTTTAGATGCTTTATCTTACGCAGACCACCTTACAAAGGCGTTATCACTGCGTCTTCAAGGGAAAGAATTTCAGGATGTTCAATCCTCTTTAAGACTTCTTTCAAGGGCAGTAGCTTATTCCACGTGTAACTCCGCCCTTTCAGTGGCAAACTTGGAGTTGGTTAGATGTGACGCAGCCCTAGCTACATCCACACTCGTGGATAGTAAGGTGAAGAACTCTCTCAGAGTCGCTTCGGTCTCCGGAAAACTTCTCTTCGACGGCAAGCTTTCTACAATTTACGATAAAATTACTAAGAAAGCTTCGGATTCTCTGCTGTTTAAGTCCGCTTCTAAGAAGTCGGACACGGCAGATAAGAGTAAGACAGGCACTTCTGGGTCTAATGCGCCCAAGAGAGGTTCTTATAGAGGTTCCGGTGCGTCCTCTTGGTCTTATTCAAGAGACTGTCAAGGCAGCGACCCACGTGCGGGACGTCCTTCGGGCCGGGACAACCGGTCGGACGCCCCGAGGTCGACGGGACGAGGTGCGGGTCGTGGAGGACGTGGTTTCTCCTCCCGCAGGCCTCGCAGGTCCAGGAGGTGATGGCTTCAACCTCTATCGTGTTCCGTTTGGCGGAAGGTTGTCGAGTTTTTCACAAGAGTGGGCGTCGTTTATGACGACCCTTGGGTGAGAGGGGTGATTTCAGAAGGTCTGAAAATATCCTTCAAACGAAAGCCTCCATTAACTCGAAGTCCAAAATGGACTCAACTTCCGTCAAATCCGCAGAAAAGAGACGCTCTGTTATCAGAGGTGCAGTCTCTTTTATTGAAGAACGCGGTCGAGGTCGTAGAAAACCAGGAAACACCGGGATTCTACAGCCATCTGTTTCTGGTTCCGAAACCAGACGGCTCGTTCCGTCCAGTCATAGATTTGAGCTGGATAAACAAGCTGATCGTCGCTCCGAAGTTTTATATGGAGACGATTCGATCGGTCAGAGCGAGTATTCGGGTGAACGATTATGCAACAAGCATAGATCTCAAAGATGCATACTTTCACGTCATGGTACATCCGACATTCAGAAAGTATCTACGCTTCGCAGTCCTAGGAGTGGTGTATCAATTCCGGGCGATGTGCTTCGGATTGAACCTGGCACCCTGGGCTTTCACTCGGGTAATGAACTCGGTAATGATGTATTTCCGAGCTCATTCGTCTGCGGTAACGTCGGCCTACCTGGACGACATTTTTCAGAGGTACGGCAACGAGTTAACGCTTCAGAACGATGTGCAGAATCTGCTTCTATTGCTCCGACGTCTCGGTTTTATAATAAACGAGGAGAAGTCGGATCTGGTGCCGTCCAAGTCATTCACACATCTGGGAATGAGCTTTGAGACGCACAACAATCTTGTTCGTCTGCCGTTAACCAGAGCGAAATTAGTCAGTTGTTACGCTCGCTATTGTCTTCACGCAGACAAAGTCACAGCGAGGGAGTTCATGAGACTGATAGGTCTGTGCGGAGCCGCTGCGGATCTCATTCCGATGGGGCGGTTACGCACTCGTCCTCTCCAAATTTTCTTGACTCAGAATTGGAGTGTGAAAATTCATTCGCTCGACATAGACGTTCTCTTGTCAGATCAAGTGAAACGAGAGATTCAGACTTGGGCAAACATTCAGTGGTTAACTCAGGGAGTTCCGCTGCAGTTGCTGGATCCGAGTTTTACCATTATGACGGATGCCAGTCAAACAGGTTAGGGTGCAACATTGATCCCAACGGATTAGAGATGCCAGGGTCTTTGGGATCCACAATTCCTAGGCAAGCACATAAGCATCAAAGAAATGATGTCAATTTGGCTTGCGTTACGTCATTGGATGGACATTATTTACAAAGCTCATGTCCAAATCCTGTCCGACAATACGACAGTAGTGGCGTATATACGGAACCAGGGAGGCACTCATTCAGTTCCGTTATTCAATCTAACGGAAAGAATCCTTCTGTTTGCTCTAGAACATCAGGTTCTGCTTTCGGTCCGTCATATACCGGGTCGTCTGAATGTACTAGCAGACTCCCTTTCACGAAAGGGTCGCTTGTTGCCGTCGGAGTGGACTCTCAACAAACAAGTATTCAATCAGATTTGCTACCAATGGGAATGGCCAATGGTAGACTTATTTGCGACACATCTCAACAATCAGTTGCAGACGTATGTGTCTCCGTGTCCGGATCCAAGAGCATTTGCAGTAGACGCTCTGTCGATCCATTGGGACGGAATGATAGGATATGCGTATCCTCCAGCGCCGTTGATTCAGCAAGTATTGCTAAAAATAAAACAATCTCAATGCAAGATTCTGTTGGTAGCATCTCTGTCTCCACAGAGACCGTGGATAAATCTACTCAGGTGTCTGTTGTGGGACCTACCGCGAAAGCTTCCTCCACGGGAGGATCTTCTTTCGCAGGGGAAACCGCGTCAACTTCATCACAACCCGCAAGGTCTCAACCTTCACGTTTTTCCGTTGTGCGGTCCTTCTTGCATGGCAAGCACTTTACAGGACGAGCAGTGGATGCGATTTCTAACTGTAGGAGGACCTCCTCTTCGCTAAACTATGCGGCTAAGTGGAAGGTCTTTCGTCGTTGGTGTAGGGATCATTCTGTTGATATTTTTGATCCCTCCATACCAGACATTGCAAACTTTCTAGTATACTTGTTTGACGAAATCAAACTGCAGCCTGTTACTATTAAGGGTTATAGGTCTATGTTCTGATACCTATGCACATCATGATAGTTTACAAATTGGATCTAATGTCTCTTTATCTAAGTTAGTTAGAAACTTCTCGATAAATAGACCCAGAACTTTTAGGTTAATTCCTAAGTGGAATTTAGCTTGGGTTCTTCTTAAACTGAAGGAAAAGCCATTTGAACCTCTTGGGACAGTAGATTTCAAATTTTTGTCTTATAAGACAGCTTTTCTCTTAGCTTTCTCTTCTGCTAGAAGAGTCAGTGAGCTTCATGCACTGTCGGTGGATGATTCTCACTATCGTAGTGTCGGGAACACTATCACCTTCACTACTAATGTGGGATTTTTAGCTAAGAATGAGGCTCCTAATAAATATCCGGAACCTATTGTTATTAAGGCCCTTCCGTCTTCAGACGGGCGTAGGCCTTTACTCTGTCCTGTTAGAGCGTAACGTATTTATAAACAGAGATATCAGTTTATCAGAAAGGGACGGAAACGTTTCTTTCTGTCTCTGATGCCTAATAGAAAGGACATTTCAGTCCATTCTCTTGCTAGATGGATTCAATTAACTATCCGTACTGCTTATGAAAATTTATCTTCTTCTCAGCAGTCTGTGCTTAAGATTTCGGCTCATGAAGTAAGAGCTCTTTCTACTTCTTGGGCTTACGCAAATAGTATTGCTATTACAGATTTAATGAAGGCTGCTTATTGGTCTCAGCCATCCACATTCACGAATTTTTATCTCAGAAATATTGAGTCCATTTCTGGAGACCTGCATTGTTTAGGTCCGTTATCTGTTGCTCAGAATGTCGTCCACTAAACAGTTGCAACTACAGTTATGCAGGCTTTCTGTTCCGGCAGTGACTCCGTCCGGCTGCCCTCTTCGCTCTGGGCTATTTGACCCAGGGCAAGGGGAAGGGGGGGGGGGAGGGTGTTCCCTTAGGTCACCTGCTTTATAGTGAAAAGCAAGGGAATTCCTCCTCTGAAGTCAGTATTTCTGAGTCGTTTCCGGGATGGTTTTAAAGTGTAATATTAATGTTAAAAATTCATTCATGTCATGTTTTTAAAGTGTAGCTCGGTGTGAAGCATTTGTATATGTCAAGTGTCAAACGGGCGTTAATATACAATCCTCGGACACTTTTAAAGAATATAAAGAGTCTCAATTCTCTGGACTAACTTTATTTATTGGCTTACTTTAAAAATAATTAGTATAAGGGTTATACTGGATGTTAATAGAGAACATGAATGTTATTATGCTCAATTATGAAGGGTATTGTATCTTTCTAATTTATCATAAAATAAGAAAGATACATGTAAAGCCTAATACTCCTTTTCTCCTTGAGGGGTTGACTCTATATTATATAGTTGAGCTTATTGGATTTTCCTCTATGTCCTAGGCCCTCCAGCCTTTTTACTATTCAGCTATGTCTGGGTCATTGGTACAGTATAAAAATGTTAAAAAATTTATAGTAATTTATATATTTTTTATACTTACCAATGACCCAGATGGGGATGGCCTTCCCAAGAGTTGGGAACTCATACCTCCCCGCTGAGTACATAGTGCTGACCAGGCACTGCTTGCAAGAATGGTGATTGGCGCCAATTTCGGAACGTCCTTGACACTGCGCATGCGCAGTAGGGGCAAAGTATGGAGGTCCTTCAGGACATGATTTCTTTTGGTTTTAGATGCAAATTTTGGGGATTGGTGGGCAAAATTTGTGTTTGGCCCTAGATTTTTAAGAGTTAGCACCAGCTATGTCTGGGTCATTGGTAAGTATAAAAAATATATAAATTACTATAAATTTTTTAACTTTTCAAACGACTTCTCCTCTGAAACCACTGGTCCGATTTTCATGAATCTTCGTGTGGATGTTCATTACTATATGGCAATTCATGTTTGTTCAAATGAAATGTCCACGTCCCTTGGGGTCTCTGTATGGGGCATAACTCTGATAGCACTGTATGAATTAAAGAAAAATTATTAAAAAATCTTCTTCTCCAGAACCAGTGGGCAGAATCTTTTGATACTTGGTATGCAGCATCTTGGTGTGGGTCTGATTCAAGTTTGTTCAAATCGAGTCCCTCAACCAATATTGGGGCTCACTATGGGGGCGTAAATTTTTACTTATTGCAATTTAAGAAAAATTCTTTAAAAATCTTCTCCAAAACCAATGGGCAGAATCTTTCGATATTTGGTATGCAGCATCTTGGTATGGGTCTGATTCAAGTTTGTTCAGATCGAGTCCCTCAACCAATATTGGGGCTCACTATGGGGGTGTGAATTTTTACTTAGTGCAATTTAAGAAAAAATTTTAAAAATCTTCTTCTCCAGAACCAATGGGCAGAATCTTTTGATATTTTGTATGCAGCATCTTGGAGTGGGTCTGATTCAAGTTTGTTCAAATCGAGTCCCTTGATCAGTATTGGGGCTCCCAAAAGGGGCATGAATTTTTCCTTAGTGCAATTTAAGGAAAAATCTTCTCCAGAACCAGTAGTCAGAATCTTTTGATATTTGGTATACAGCATCTTGGTATGGGTCTGATTCAAGTTTGTTCAAATGGAGTCCCTTGATCAATTTTGGGGCTCACTATGGGGACCTGAATTTTTACTTAGTGCAATTTAAGAAAAAAAATTTTAAAAATCTTCTTCTCCAGAACCAATGGGCAGGATCTTTTGATATTTGGAAAACATCATCTTGGTATGGGTCTGATTCAAGTTTGTTCAAATCGAGTCCCTCGATCAATATTGGGGCTCCCTATGGGCCGTGAATTTTCACTTATTGCAATTTAAGAAAAAATTGTTTAAAAATATTCTTCTCCCAAACCAGTGGGCAAAATCTTTTGATATTTGGTATATAGCATCTTAGTAAGGTTCTGATTCAAGTTTGTTCAAATTGAGTCCCTCGATCAATATTGGGCTTCACTATGGGGGCGTGAATGTTTACATTGTGCAATTCAAGGAAAATTCTTTAAAAATCTTCTTCAGAACCATCATGCAGAATCTTTTGATATTTGATCAGCAGCATTATTGTCCCATTCAGTCCTGTTAATGTTTTAGCTCCACAGAGAGTATAGGTTTACTCTGTAGAACCTTAAGAATGGCTTTTGATAAAATTGGTGTCTTAACAGTATGGAACATTCGGTGAGCGCCTAAGGCCCCCTGGGGCCTCTTGTTTTTTAACACTGTGAGTAACAGGAAAAACATTAAAGAATCTTCTTCTCCCATACCCCTGCTCCAAAGCCTTTCATATTTGGCATATAACATCTTTGGAAGATTCATTCATATATTTGTTGAAATCAAATCTTTGGGTCCGTATTTGGGCTCTCTATGGGAGCCCAAATGTTCAGATTAGTGCAATATGAGGAATACTCTTTGAAAATCTTCCGATCCACCCAACAGAATCTTTTGATATTTGGTATGCAGCATCCTTAGAGGGGTGAGATTCAAGTTTGTTCAAGCCAAGTCCCTGGGTTCATATATGGGCTCCCTGTGGGAGACCGAATTATAACTTAGTTCAATATGAGGAATATTCTTTAAAATCCAGTAGTCAGAATCTTTTGATATTGGTGTACAGCATCCTTAGGGAGGTGAGATTCAAATTTGTTCAAGCCAAGTCCCTGGGTTCATATTTGGGCTCCCTTTGGGAGCCCGAATTATGTCTTAGTTCAATATGAGGATTATTCTTTAAAAAAAATTTTTTTCAGATCCACCAGTCAGAATCTTTGGATATTTGGTATAAGCTTTTCTTAGGAGGGCAGGTGCAACTTGTCAAATATATTCCCTGGGTTGATATTTAGGCTACCATGTCAGGTGAGTGCCCTCTGGTCCCCTGGTGCTTCTTGTTTTCTGTTTGACAACATTGACCTGGCTCTTCTCTATATTTTTCATTGTATGTCAGTCACTACTTTATGTAGGCTTCCAAAATGTGTTACTGCATGTCTGTCTGTCCTTCAAATGATTGAAATGTTTCCTTGCTTTTCATTTGCCTGGCTCTACATTTTAAATAATTTGCAGCTATCTTTCACCCTTCAACCTTCCCCACACACATAAACAAATATATTAAACATCAAAGAGTATTATATACTTGAAACAAATAGTGTACAGCTGCTGTGTACTGCTCACTTTCCACGGATGGGCAATATTTCGATGAATACAATAATATTTGATGCCAAACACTAACTATAGGAATAATCATCAACAATTTAAATAATGAAGCACCAGGTGCAACCCGGTGCTTTATTAATTAGAATTTTGCTGATGATGATTTTTATTGCCTAGTAAATGCATGATTGGACATCACTGCCCACGCGTGTATTACAACCAGTACTGTAACTGATTTGTCCTCTTTGGGAACATATTTTCTACAATTTCACTACTTTTGACAGAATGTGTGCCTGTAGGGATTAAAATCAAACTAGTGAAAGTGCATTTATGGATACTTGCAGCACAAGCAGAGCACTACAGAATCAATATTTGATGATTTTAGGAATTTTAATAGTGTCATGAGACACCACAGTGTGGTCATTCTGTTGGAAAAAATCACTATTTTGTGACTTGAGGTGCCTTAACTAAGAAAACTGAGGCTTTTTCTTACAAAGATTGCAAAATATTCATCAAACACAATGTGAAATGTCTTCAGAAGTCAGAATGTGATAAAATAATAATGGGAAATTGAATATGTGTCATCATCAATTAATTGTCTCCCGCTTTTTGAAAAAAACTGGAGATATTAAATTTGGGGTATCCTTCCGTGTTTTTCGTTTCCAGACTCGAACGTTCCTTACAGTGACTGGATTTCGATGAAATTTGGGTAGTAGATCACTTTCATCAATTGTGGGTCCAGGTTTGAATATGGGCATTTTCCGTGCATATTTAATTAGGTTGCTGAAATGTGATTGGCTGACGGTTTCCAGTCTCTAACTTTCCTTGAAATCAACCGATTTCGATGAAATTTCATATATGGGTACTTTTATCAGTACCTAGGGAAAGTTCGAATGTCGGAAATTTTGTACTGAAAATCTGTCTGTCTGCCCCGTGCGTCAATGCACCTCGGACTAAAAGCCGTATTTATGAACCAGTCTTCACGCAACTTCTTGGGTATCTTTGTTATCATTGTGAGACCAGAATATGTGTTTTGGGCTTTGGTCCAAAATTCAAGATGGCCGCCAGTGGCCATTTTGTTCCTCAATTGGGTGTAATCAGTTTTTTGTACATAACTTCTATATGAAAGTTTGGATTTGAATAAATTTTTGTATGAATGTTTAGTAACATGCAATACATCACATATAATACAGGTTTTGTTCTCGTGCAAAAATTATGCAAATTAGGGAAACTTTGATTTATTCAGTGCCACAACTAATACACGTAAGTGCACACCTTCCGTGTTTTTCGTTTCCCGACTCTAACTTTCCTTACACTCAGTCGATTTCGATGAAATTTGGGTAGTAGATCACTTTCATCAATTGTGGGTCCAAGTTCGAATATGGGCATTTTCCGCGCATATTTAATGCGGTTGTTTACATTTGATTGGCTGATGGTTTCCAGACTCTTAACTTTCCTTAGAGTCAACTGATTTCAATGAAATTTCATATATGGATTACTTTTCACATCAGTTTAATGTAATATGTCTTATCATATAGTCTTAATTTTTAGTGATTCTCACAATTATACTCCACATCACTTTACTTGCTTTGACAGTGACCTCCATGAAAATAAATCTGATAACCACTGTCTGAAGCACTGTCTGTTCTGTCTCTTCTAAATAACTTCCACTTGCAACTCAACTATATTCCTCTGGATGCATTAATTCCCCTTGAAACTGCTGCCCAGCGGGAGACATGAATTCACTGAATTTGCTTGTTTATAAATTAATATCATAGTTTTTTTTATGGAAAAGGGCATACTGAGGGGTGTGGGAGGCATACTGAGGGGTGTGGGAGGCACACCCAGGGCTATATTTTACCCCATCGCTAGGTAAAAGAAAATTTGACTTCATTTGTTAAGATAAAATGGCACTTTCTATTGATATTGGGAAATAAAATAGCCTCAGCCAGGGCTTATATTTCGACGAGAATCTGAGAATCGATTCACGTAGAGACCCATGCAACAAAACCATTGAGAAACCATGTAGATTCTCATAGCACTGCTGCAAGTATTCACATGAAAAGAACTGAGTCAGTTTAACCCTTTACCTAACACAAAGGCAGCAAATTAACCAATACAACACCAACATGACCTGAAATATCGTGACACTGGCAATAAAATTTGTACAAATGTGGCTATCATTGGAACTGGCTCATCAGCCGGTTCCTTTAACATCAGTAAATTATTAAGCTTTGTGAATATTTATTTTTAGCTCACCTGACTGTAAGTCAGGGGGAGCTTAAGTGATCACTTTCTGTCTGTCGACAATCCATCCATCTGTCCGGCGTGAACTTTACATTATCAACCTCTTCTCATAAACAACTGGGCCGAATTTAACCAAATTTGATATTCATGTTCCTTATTATACATGAATTCCAGTTTGTTCAAATTAAGTTGCCACACCCACAGGGGCCCCCAAATGGGACATTTCTCTGATATCACCTATAAATTATTTTCCAAAATTAAAAAAAAATCTTCTCCAGAACCATCTATAAGAATCTTTTGATACTTGGTATACAGCATCTCTAGGGGAGAAGAGGAGGGGGGGGGGGGAGGGGGTGGTTCAGATTCAAGTTTGTTCAAATTGAGTCCCTGAGTTAATATTTAAGCTTCCTGTGGGCACCCAAATATCAACTTAGTGCAATATGAGGAAATTTCTTTGAAAACCTCCTTCAGATCCACCACTGAAAATGATTTCATATTTGGAATACAACATCTCTAGTGGGATGGGGGGTTAGATTGAAGTTTGTTTGAATCAGGTCTCTGGTTAATATTCGGTTTATCTATTGAAGCCCAAAGTTTAACTTAGTGCAGTATGAGGAAATTTCTTTAAAAATCTATTTCTTCAGATCCACCAGTCAGAATCCTTTCATATTTGATATACAGCATCTCTAAGGGGGTCAGGTTCATGTTTGTTCAAAACGAGTCTCTGGGTTAATATTTGGGCACGTTATGGGAGCTCAAATTAACTCAGTGCAACATAGAAAATTTCTTGAAAAATCTTTTTCTTCAGACCCACCAGTTAGAATGCTTTAATACTTGATGTACAACATCTCTAGGGAGGTCAGATCTAAATTGTTCCAATTGGGTTCCTGGGTTAATATTTGGGGTTTCTATTGGAGCCCAAATTTAACTTGGTGCAAAGTGAGGTAATTTCTTTAAAAATCTTCGTCAAATTCACCAGTCAGAATGCTTTCGTATTTGGTATACAACATGTCGAGGAGTAGGAAGGGGTAGTGGGTGGGTCGTCACATTCAAGTTTGTTCAAATAGAGTCCCTAGGTTATTATTTTAACTTGGAGCAATATGAGGAGGGAATTTCTTTAAAAGTGTTCTTCTCCAGAACAATCAATTGGAATCTCTTGATATTTGGTATACAACATCTCTAGAGGGGTCAGATTCAAGGTTGTTCAAATGGAGTACCTGGGTTAATATTTGTGCTCCCTATGGGAGCCTGAATTTTAACTGTGCAATAGAAGGAGATTTTATTAAAAAATCTTCTTCAGATCCACCATTCACGATGCTTTCATACTTGGTATACAACATCTCAAGTGGGATCAAATGGAAGTTTCTTCAAATCGGGTCCCTGGGTTAATATTTGGGCTCTCTATTGGAGCTGAAATATAACTTAATACAATAGGAGGAGATTTCTTTAAAAATCTTCGTCTTCAGATTTGGTATCGCAGGGTGGGGGGGGGGGGGTGGGGGATGGCGGATGGCGGATCAGATTTGAGTTTGTTCATTTTGAGTCCCTGGCTTAATATTTGGGCAGGGGCGGGTTAGGTTCAAGGTTGTTCTTTAATGTTCAAATCCATTCCTTGGAGTTTTTCCATAAAATTTGCCTTTCAGGCTGAAGTGACACAACAACCCTTGGAAGTTTGGCAGTACTTGTCTACAGCCAACAGAATTGGAAGCAGTCAGGAAGACCTATGCTAATAATCATCTGACAAGGACACTAGAGTTATGAGTAATTTCATAACACCATTCCTATGTAGTGTTGATGAACCATGACTAACTGAATATGACCCAAAATACTTCTCTGAACCACTTTGTCATGTGAGCGATTAAGGCCCCTTGGGAGGAGGGGGGGGGGGGGGTGGGGGTCTCTTGTTTTTTTTTTTTAAATCAGTGGTTGGTGTTTTAAAAATTAAGCTATATTGGGTAAAGGGTTAACATGTATTATCAGTATACAACAGGAGTTCAACCATGCTGGCCTCATAGGATCCTGGGAAACTCCTATCAGGTCTAGATTCTTGCATTCTCCCATATTTTGAGGAATTACAAGCCCTGCACAACCCCAATTGTGAAACAAAATTGACATATTGTTTCATGGGGGTGGGGACCTATTTATATTGCTGTATGGTTAAGACGCGAGCTCGGTGGCTCAGTGGTAGACTGTTGGACTTCCAGAGGTCCTGAGTTCGATCTCCGTCCGGGACAACCCGTGTTGTGTCCTTGGGCAAGGCACTTTATCCCTGTTGCCTACATTGGGGCACGATGACGCCATGTACTAAGGCTGTATTGCACGTCGATGGTTCACATGTCTTCAACTGCTGTAGCCCTGCTTGAGCGGAGCTTAAACATAGTTAGAATGTTGGGGAATTGACAGTTGCTCGTTGATGCTCGGTGTTTCTCTCCGAGTACTCAGGTTTTCTCCACCCGTAAAACTGTCACGTCACGATTAGCCATTGTGCATAATTATGTGACCTTAAACACAAATAAATAAGACAGATTTTGTCAAAAGGTGTTATGTGCTGATGCAGGTTTTAGTTTTATTTTGGGATTTGGGTAGTTTTCAAAGTAAGCTGTGAATTCTTATCCCTCCCAGCTTACTCATTAGGTAACAGAGTAGGAATTCTGTCGTAGGCAATACCAGTTTTTAAGCCTATTTGACACAGATTGGACACTTCTCTTCAAAAGAACAAATTTCCCATGCTTTTTACTAGGCAGAAGCCAAAAGTTGAAATGTTTATACTGTACCAATGACCCAGACAAAGCTGGTGCTAACTCTTAAAAATATAGGGCCAAACACAAATTTTGCCCCCCAGTCCCCAAAATTTGCATCTAAAACCAAAGAAAACATGTCCTGAATGGCCCTCCATACTTCACCTCTACTGCGCATGCGTAGTGTCCAGGACGTCCCGAAATTGGCGCCATTAATCATTCTTTGTTTGGCCCTTCATCAGTTAACATCTGACTGATCTTTGTGCTTGTAAATCTCAGTTTAAATGATGCCAGACACATAAATATTAGAGAAATGGTGATTCTAAGGAGGATATAGAAGGAGGAGAGGAAAAATGAGTGACAGAAAATATTCAGGGCTGTAACTTAAAATTTTTTAATGAAATTATGTTAAGTTACCTATTTTCGAGGCAACAGCCTGTTGTGGTCATTCTTGTTATCAAGTTACACTGCTTGTTCAGTGTTTTCCTCTCTCCCTTTCCTTTAAGTCCCCTCTTGCTATTCTCCCATGCTTTTGGCATATTTTCTGTAATATTATTACTAAAATTTCTTGGGAGTTTTAGCTGGATAACAGAATGTATTCTGTTCTTTTCCCCATGTTTACGTCTTCACCTATGGGTGGTTAGGCGTAGTGTTCTGCATCTACCATCTGATGTTCTGCAGTTTCTTCCCTGGAAGTCTCTGTTTTGCATCAGATAGTATATTATTGGTAACTGATTTGTTCTGGTGTTTTTACACTTATTGTTTACATTTACATCAGCCCTCTGTGTGAGGGGGGATTTCTTGAAAATAATATCTTGATGTTAATTTAATCATAACTAGATACATTATTATTGTTCATAAGTGTTGCATAAATTTTTTAAAATATTTTTAGAATTTTTGTCCACACTTAGGCTTGGGATCCATTGGGGCTCAACGTTACTTTTCAGAAACTTGGGCTGTTCTGAAAAAATATTTTTTCAAAATTTTTTTTATTTCAATTATTTTTTCTATGTTAATGGATCATGTTATTATGTATTTTGATTGTCAGGGGTTGGTGCGAGTATTAGGACTTTGTTTTCTTTTCACAATGAAAGGATATTGTTCAATTGTAATAAGAGGAAATCTTCCTCTGACTTTCATAATCATTGTATAATGTAGTCAGTGTGCTCGCACTAACTCCTGTTCTGTATGTGTTAATTTCGATGACAACATGGGAAGCCTGTGTCACGGTATGTTAGTGGGGAAATGGCCATTCTGGTCCTTTCCCCGCAGGGTCACTCTACTTTATCAATCTCTATTTCAGACGATCAAGAACAGGGTGATGTATCCGTGATGTCTTCCAAAAGTGTGCCTCCGTCGTCACAATTAATGAAGAGCTAGCGGAAAAGTGCTCATGTAAATACGTCAATTGCCTAAGAGGACCCTAGTAGGTTCGACGGCCTTTGATGTCCGCTAGCTCGCCCGGTGTAGCGTCCATTCATCGAATGGTTCGGCAGCCGGGTTCGTCCGTTGCGGTCTAGAAGGAGTTTTGGGTGATGCGAGCACTATAAATCAACAAAATGCACACCCAGTGACGGCGGATTAGAGGAGAGAACGGAGGAAGTCTTTTAGTCCGGTTCCTTGCTCGTCCAGGTCCATCCGGACTGCGAGCGAGAGAGGCCCCTCTCTCGTACAACAACATCTGGCCCCAGATGTTGTGGTACAAATGTTTCGCATTCGGAGCATACGTCCGCCGCTCGGGACGCTCCGATATATAGTCAGTCTGGAGAGACTGTCAATAAGGCTTCCTCATCCTCATGGTAGCACACACGACCGCTCTTGGCTACGTGACCTCGGATATCCAGTCGGCTTCGCCAATCAGAGAATCATCGGCGACCAGGTCACACCATCCGGTAGCCAGGAACACGAGGCCTGCAGACTCCGGACGTTCGCATAAGAAAGTATGCGGGAGTCAACGTACACGGAGCTTCCAGCGGCAAAGCATCGTAAGACCGCTACTGCACAGGCCTCGGTGACGGACGTGCTATCCCAAATAGCACAGCTTATCGCAGCATCCCAGCATCGACAGAATCTCTGTCGCATCATGTATTATCCGACGACGCTGGGTCGGGACGCTCCGCGGAAGCGGGTACGGACGTCCGAAAATTTCATCCGGTCCGACGGGATGCCGAAAGGGATTCGGTGGATTTTGAGCTTTCCCTTTCGGAACAACATCAGCTGCTGTGTATGTCATCTGACTTATCTTCTAGAGGTTCTTTCGTCGGACCAGAATGCTGCGATGCCGGATAAGAAACTGATAGCGTCGGTGGACACAGAAATTTTTGGTTCGGTTCAGGGACACCGTCCCTCAGTTCCGACACAGTCCAATAATGTCACACAACTTTCGAATTATTGAACGACGCTATATATATATTATTTTATGCTTGCTATTAACAAGCATGTCTGGTTTCTTGTTCGCAAAGTTACTGAGATGTCTTTCAAAAGTGTGCCTCTGTCGTCATAGATAATGAAGAGCTAGCGGCAATAAGTGCTCATGGAATACGTCAATCGCCTAAGAGGTCCCTAGTAGGATCGACGGAGTTGACATTCGCTAGCTCACCCGGTGTAGCGTCCATTCATCGAATAGTTCGGCAGTCGGGTTCGTCCGTTGCGGTCTAGGAAGGAGATTTGGGTGATGCGAGCACTATAATAGACTTTAGTACACACCCAGTGACGACGGATTAGAGGACAGATCGGAGGAAGCCTGTTAGTCCGGTTCCTAGCTCGTCCAGGTCCGTCCGGGCTGCGAGCGAGAGGGGTCCCTCTCTCGTACAACAACATATGGGACCGGAGGTTGTGATATAGTCATTTCACATTCGGAGCATATGTCCGCCGCTCGGGACGCTCCGTTATATTGACAGTCCGAGAGACTGTCGATAATGCTTCCTCATCCTCACAGCAGCGCACACGACCACACATTGGCTATGTGACCTCGAGTATCCGGCCAGCTTCATCATTCAGTGATTCCACGGCGAACAGGTCACTCCATCCGGTAGCCAAGGGACACAAGGCCTATACACTCCGTTCGCTCGCATATAGAAGTATGCACGGGGTATCTAACACGGAGCTTCCAGCGGCAAAGATGTTCTGCAGTTTCTTCCCTGGAAGTCTCTGTTTTGCATCAGATAGTGTATTATTGGTAACTGATTTCGGGCATGGGTGCCTGGAGTCTCATTTTAGTGTTTTTACACTTATTGTTTACATTTACAACAGCCCTCTGTGTGAGGGGGGATTTCTTGAAAATAATTTCTTGAGGTTAATTTAATCATAACTAGATACATTATTATTGTTCGTAAGTGTTGCATAAATTGTTTAAAATATTTTTAAAATTTTTGCCCACACTTAGGCTTGGGATCCATTGGGGCTCAACGTTACTTTTCAGAAACTTGGGCTGTTCTGAAAAAATATTTTTTCAAAATATTTTGTTTTCAATTATTTTTTCTATGTTAATGGATCATATTATTATTATGTATTTTGATTGTCAGGGGTTGGTGCGAGTACCAGGACTTTGTTTTCTTTTCACATTGAAAGGATTTTGATCAATTGTAATAAGAGGAAGTCTTCCTCTGACTTTTATAATCATTCTATATGTAGTCAGTGTACTCGCACTAACTCCTGGTCTGTATGTGATGATTTCGATGACAACATGGGAAGCGTTTGTCACGGTATGTTAGTGGGGAATTGGACATTCCGGTCCTTTCCCCGCAGGGTCACTCTACTTTATCAATTTCTATTTCAGACGATCAAGATTAGGGTGATGTATCCGTGATGTCTTCCAACAGTGTGCCTCCGTCGTCACAATTAATGAAGGGCTAGCGGGAAAGTGCTCATATAAATACGCCAATTGCCTAAGAGGACCCTAGTAGGTTCGACGGCCTTTGACGTCCGCTAGCTCGCCCGGTGTAGCGTCCATTCATCGAATGGTTCGGCAGCCGGGTTCGTCCGTTGCGGTCTAGAAGGAGTTTTGGGGTGATGCTAGCACTATAAATCAACCAAATGCACACCCAGTGACGGCGGATTAGAGGGAGAACGGAGGAAGCCTTTTAGTCCGGTTCCTAGCTCGTTCAGGTCCATCCGGACGGCGAGCGAGAGAGGCCCCTCTCTCGTACAACAACATCTGGCCCCAGATATTGTGGTACAAAATGTTTCGCATTCGGAGCATATGTCCGCCGCTCGCCACGCTCCGTTATATAGTCAGTCCGGAGAGACTGTCAATAAGGCTTCCTCATTCTCATGGTAGCGCACACGACCGCTCTTGGCTACGTGACCTCGGATATCCAGTCAGCTTCGCCAGTCAGAGAATCATCGGAGACCAGGTCACACCATCCGGTAGCCAGGGACACGAGGCCTGCAGACTCCGGACGTTCGCATAGGAAAGTGTGCGGGAGTCAACGTACACGGAGCTTCCGGCGGCAATGCATCGTAAGACCGCTACTGCACAGGCCTCGGGGATGGACGTGCTATCCTAAATAGCACAGCTTATCGCAGCATCCCAGCAACAACTGAATTTGTCGCATAATGTATTATCTGACGATGCTGGGTCGGGACGCTCCGCGGAAGCGGGTACGGACGTCCGAAAATTTCATCCGGTCCGACGGGATACCGAAAGGGATTCGGAGAATTTCGAGCTTTCCCTTTCGGAACAACATATGCTGTTGTGTATGTCATCTGACTTGATCTTCTACAGGTTCTTTCGTCGGACCAGAATGCTGCGATGCCGGATAAGAAACTGATAGCGTCGGTGGACTTAGAAATTTTTGGTTCGGTTCAGGGACATCGTCCCTCAGTTCCGACTTAGTCCAATAATGTCACACAAACTTTCGAATTATTGAACGACGCTATATATTTATTATTATATGCTTGCTATTACCAAGCATTTCTGGTTTCTTGTTCACAAAGTTACGGAGATGTCTTTCAAAAGTGTGCCTTTGTCGTCATAGTTAATGAAGAGCTAGCGGCAATAAGTGCTCATGGATTATGTCTATCGCCTAAGAGGTCCCTTGTAGGTTCGACGGAGTGACATTCGCTAGCTCACCCGGTGTAGCGTACATTCATCAAATGGTTCGGCTGCCGGGTTCGTCCGTTGCGGTCTAGGAAGGAGATTTGGGTGATGCGAGCACTATAATAACCTTAGTACTCACCCAGTGACGGCGGATTGAGGACAGATCGGAGGAAGCCTGTTAGTCCGGTTCCTGGCTCGTCCAGGTTCGTCTGGGCTGTGAGTGAGAGAGGTCCCTCTCTCGTCCAACAACATAGGGGATCGCATGTTGTGGTTCAGATATTTTACATTCGGAGCATATGTCCGCCGCTCGGGACGCTCCGTTATATTGACAGTCCGAGAGACTGTCGATAATGCTTCCTCATCCTCACAGCAGTGCACGCGACCGCACATTGGCTACATGACCTCGAGTATCCGACCAGTTTCGTCATTCAGTGATTCCACGGCGAACAGGTCACGCCATCCGGTAGCCAAGGGACACGAGGCCTATGCACTCCATTCGCTCGCATAATAGTAGTATGCACGGGGTAACAATCACGGAGCTTCCAGCGGCAATGCATCGTAAGACCGCTTCTCCACAGGCCTCAGTGACGGACGTGCTATCCAAGTTAGCACAGTTTTTCGCAGCATCCCAGCAATCGACAGTTTCTCGGTCGGTCAGGAATTATCGGACGGCACTGGGTCGGTGCAGTCCGCGGTTGCATTAGGTTCGGACGACCGAACGCTTATAGGGTCCGACAGGATGGCGAAAGGGATTTGGACGATTTCGAGTTTTCCCTTTTGGAACATCGGAAGCTGCCATTCATTTCTTCCGGCATTATCTTCCAGTGGTTGTTCCTTCGGACTACATTGCTGCGATGTTGGATAAGAGACTTATAGCGTCATTGGACACGGAATTTTGGATCGGTTCAGGGACATTGTCCCTGACTTACCGACACAGTCCAATAATGTCATTAGAACATGTGTATTATTTATCGATGCTATATATATATATATATATATAAGCTTGCTACCAAGCATGATAGTTTAGTTTCTTGTCCGCAATGCTCAATTCTGCCTTTTATCATTTATAGGAATAATTTATTTTGGCAGAACAGGGCATACCGAGAGTTCATATGCGTCTAGACGGTGTGATTAAAGACTGCAAATTATCTTTTTCGCCGTTTATGTCTTTTCCAACCACAATGTTGGAAACGACAATGATGTCTAATAGTCTTAACTTAGACGCTTTATCATATGTAATCCACCTTACTGAGGCGTTATCATTACGTCTTCAAGAGAAAGAATTCTGGGATATGATTCTCAATGTGATTTCTTTTGAGGGCAGTAGTTTGTTCACGTATAACTCCGCCCTTCAGTGGCTACCTGGAGTTGGTTAGACGTGACGCAGCCCTAGCTACATCCACGCGCGTGGATAGTAAGGTGAAGAACTCTCTCAGAGTCGCTTCGGTCTCGGAGAAGCTTCTCTTCGACGGCAACTTTTCTGCAATCCATGAATTGCTCGATTTACACGTTCTCTTGTCTATCTAGTGTAGCAAGAGATTCAGACTGGGGCAAACATTCGGTGGTTGACTCAGAGAGTGCCACTGCAGTTGCCGGATCCGAGTTTTATAATTATGACGGTTGCCAGTCAAACAGGTTGGGATGCAGTATTGATCCCAACGGATTCGAAGTGCCAGGGTCTTTGGGTTCCGCAGTCTTTAGGCAAGCACTTATCTTCCATGGAATAATGTTTTTTAGGCTTGCTTTATGTCATTGGATGAACATTATTCAGAAACGCATGTCCAATCCTGTCCGATAATACGACAGTAGTGGCGTATCTCCGGAACCAGGGAGGCACTCATTCGTTTCCGTTATTCTATTTAATGGAAAGAATCCTTCTGTTTGTTATAGTACACCAAGTTCTGCTTCGGTCCGTCATATTCCGGGTCGTCTGATTGTATTACCGGACTCCCTTTCACTTATGGGTCGCTTGTTGCCGTCAGAATGGACTCTCAACAAACAAGTATTCAATCAGATTTGCTATCAATGGGAGTGCCCAATGATAATTTATTTACGACACAACTTGCTAATCAATTGCAGACGTATGTGTTTACAGGTCCGGTTCTCTGAGCTTATGTTGTTAATGCTCTATTGATCTAATAGGACGGAATGATAGGATATGCGTATCCTCCTGCGCTGTTGTTTCAGCAAGTATTGCTAAGATAAACAACCACAATACATTTCTGTTGATAGCATCTCTGTCTTCACAGAGACCGTGGGTAAATTTACTCTGATGTCTACTGTGGGACTTAACGCAAAAACTTCCTCCATGAGAGGATCTTTTTTTTCGCTGAGAAAAATCGTGTCATCTTCATCACAACCCGCTGTTGGCTTCTCTTTTACTGAAGAGGCAGTGAGCTTCATGCACTATCGTTGAATGTTTCTCACTTTCGTAGTTTCGGAATCACTACTTCCTTTACTATTTAGGTTGGATTTTTGCATAAGAGTCAGGCTCCTAATAAATATCCGGAACCTATTGTTATTAAGGTCCTTCCGTCTTCGTACGGGCATAGGCCTTTACTCTGTCCGGTTAGAGTTATGTATTTATAAACAGATATCTGTTTATTACTACGGGCGTAAGCTTCTTCTGTCTTTGATGCCTAATAGAAGGACGTTACGCTCCATTCTATTGCTAATGGATTCAATTAACTATCGATACTGCTTATGGTATATCATTGACTCAGCAGTTGTTCTTGAGATTTCGGCTCATGAAGTAAGAGTTCTTCTACATCTTGGGCTTACATTAATAGTGTCGCTATTATAGATTTTTGAAGGCTGCTCATTGCACTCAGCCATCCACATTCATGAATTTTTATCTCAGAAATATCGAGTCCATTTCTGGAGGCCTCTATTGTTAGGTCTATTATCTACTGCTCAGAATGTCATTCACTTAACAGTTGCTACTACAGCTAGGTAGGCTGTCTGTTTTGGCAGTGACTCAGTTCTGCTGCCCTCTTCGCTCTGGGCTATTTGACCCAGGGCAAGAAAAAGGGGGGGGGGGGGGTGTTCCCTTGGGTCACCTGTTTTGCTATGAAAACAAGGGGATACCTCCTCCGGAGTTAGTAATTCTGAGCTGTTATTGGGATGGTTGTTTAGTGAGAAGTTTATGTTTTAAAAATTCATTCAGGTCTTAGTTTTTAAAGTATAGCTTTTGAATATAGCACGTGTCAACGGACGTTATTATACAATCCTCAGACACTTTTAAGGAGTATAAAGAGTCTCTATTCTCTAGACTTACTTTATTTATTGGCTTACTTTAAAAATTATTAGTATAAGGATTATACTAGATATTAATAGAGTACAAGGATGTATGATGCTCAATTTTGGAAGGTGTTGTATCTTTTTAATTTATCATAAATAAGAAAGATACATGTAAGGCCTAATACTTCTTTTTCCCTAGAAGGGATGACTCTATTTTATATAATTGAGCGTATTCCAACTTGCTCTATGTCCTTGGCCCTCCAGCCTTTTTACTATTCAGCTATGTCTGGGTCATTGGTACAGTATAAAAATGTTAAAAAATTTATAGTAATTTATATATTTCTTATACTTACCAATGACCCAGACAGGGATGGCCCTCCCAGGAGTTGGAAACTCATACCTCCCCACTGAGTACATAGCGCTTACCAGGCACTGGTTATAAGAATGATTAATGGCGCCAATTTCGGAACGTCCTTGACACTGCGCATGCGCAGAAGAGGTGAAGTGTGGAGGGCCATTCAGGACATGTTTTCTTTGGTTTTAGATGCAAATTTTGGGGATTGGGGGGCAAAATTTGTGTTTGGCCCTATATTTTAAGAGTTAGCACCAGCTATGTCTGGGTCATTGGTAAGTATAAAAAATATATAAATTACTATAAATTTTTTAACTTTTGATCCCTCCATACTAGACATTGCAACTTTCTAGTATACTTGTTTGACAAGATCAACTGCAGCCTGTTACTATTTAGGTTATAGGTCTATGTTATCTCATACCTATGCACTCTATGATAGTTTACAATTGAGTCTTATGTCTCTTTATCTAAGTCAGTTAGAAACTTTTCGATAAATTGACCTAGAATCCTTAGATTAAATTCCTATATGGAATTTAGCTTCGGTTCTTATTTAGCTAAGTAATCATTTGAGCCTCTGGAAACAGTAGTTTTCAAATTCTGACCTTTTAGACAGTAATTCTGTTAGTCTTCTCTTACTGAGGAGTCAGTGAGCTTCATGCACTATCGGTGGACGATTCTCACTTTCGTAGTATCGGAATCACTACTTCCTTTACTACTTAGGTTGGATTTTTGGTTAAGAGTCAGGCTCTTAATAGTATCCAGAACCTATTGTTATTAAGGTCCTTCCGTCTTCATACGGGCATAGGCCTTTACTCTGTCCGGTTAGAGTTTACGTATTTATAAACAGATATCAGTTTATTAGTACGGACATAAGCTTCTTCTGTCTTTGATGCCTAATAGAAGGACATTACGCTCCATTCTATTGCTAATGGATTCAATTAACTATCGGTACTGCTTATGGTATATCATTGACTCAGCAGTTTGTGCTTGAGATTTCGGCTCATGAAGTAGGAGCTCTTTATACATCTTGGGCTTACATTAATAGTGTCGCTATTATAGATTTTATGAAGGCTGCTCATTGGGCTCAGCCATCCACATTCATGAATTTTTATCTCAGAAATATCGAGTCCATTTCTGGAGGCCTCTATTGTTAGGTCTATTATCTACTGCTCAGAATGTCATTCACTTAACAGTTGCTACTACAGCTAGGTAGGCTGTCTGTTTTGGCAGTGACTCAGTTCTGCTGCCCTCTTCGCTCTGGGCTATTTGACCCAGGGCAAGAAAAAGGGGGGGGGGGGGGGGTGTTCCCTTGGGTCACCTGTTTTGCTATGAAAACAAGGGGATACCTCCTCCGGAGTTAGTAATTCTGAGCTGTTATTGGGATGGTTGTTTAGTGAGAAGTTTATGTTTTAAAAATTCATTCAGGTCTTAGTTTTTAAAGTATAGCTTTTGAATATAGCACGTGTCAACGGACGTTATTATACAATCCTCAGACACTTTTAAGGAGTATAAAGAGTCTCTATTCTCTAGACTTACTTTATTTATTGGCTTACTTTAAAAATTATTAGTATAAGGATTATACTAGATATTAATAGAGTACAAGGATGTATGATGCTCAATTTTGGAAGGTGTTGTATCTTTTTAATTTATCATAAATAAGAAAGATACATGTAAGGCCTAATACTTCTTTTTCCCTAGAAGGGATGACTCTATTTTATATAATTGAGCGTATTCCAACTTGCTCTATGTCCTTGGCCCTCCAGCCTTTTTACTATTCAGCTATGTCTGGGTCATTGGTACAGTATAAAAATGTTAAAAAATTTATAGTAATTTATATATTTCTTATACTTACCAATGACCCAGACAGGGATGGCCCTCCCAGGAGTTGGAAACTCATACCTCCCCACTGAGTACATAGCGCTTACCAGGCACTGGTTATAAGAATGATTAATGGCGCCAATTTCGGAACGTCCTTGACACTGCGCATGCGCAGAAGAGGTGAAGTGTGGAGGGCCATTCAGGACATGTTTTCTTTGGTTTTAGATGCAAATTTTGGGGATTGGGGGGCAAAATTTGTGTTTGGCCCTATATTTTAAGAGTTAGCACCAGCTATGTCTGGGTCATTGGTAAGTATAAAAAATATATAAATTACTATAAATTTTTTAACTTTTGATCCCTCCATACTAGACATTGCAACTTTCTAGTATACTTGTTTGACAAGATCAACTGCAGCCTGTTACTATTTAGGTTATAGGTCTATGTTATCTCATACCTATGCACTCTATGATAGTTTACAATTGAGTCTTATGTCTCTTTATCTAAGTCAGTTAGAAACTTTTCGATAAATTGACCTAGAATCCTTAGATTAAATTCCTATATGGAATTTAGCTTCGGTTCTTATTTAGCTAAGTAATCATTTGAGCCTCTGGAAACAGTAGTTTTCAAATTCTGACCTTTTAGACAGTAATTCTGTTAGTCTTCTCTTACTGAGGAGTCAGTGAGCTTCATGCACTATCGGTGGACGATTCTCACTTTCGTAGTATCGGAATCACTACTTCCTTTACTACTTAGGTTGGATTTTTGGTTAAGAGTCAGGCTCTTAATAGTATCCAGAACCTATTGTTATTAAGGTCCTTCCGTCTTCATACGGGCATAGGCCTTTACTCTGTCCGGTTAGAGTTTACGTATTTATAAACAGATATCAGTTTATTAGTACGGACATAAGCTTCTTCTGTCTTTGATGCCTAATAGAAGGACATTACGCTCCATTCTATTGCTAATGGATTCAATTAACTATCGGTACTGCTTATGGTATATCATTGACTCAGCAGTTTGTGCTTGAGATTTCGGCTCATGAAGTAGGAGCTCTTTATACATCTTGGGCTTACATTAATAGTGTCGCTATTATAGATTTTATGAAGGCTGCTCATTGGGCTCAGCCATCCACATTCATGAATTTTTATCTCAGAAATATTGAGTCTATTTCTGGAGGCCTCCATTGTTAGGTCTATTATCTACTGCTCAGAATGTCATTCACTTAACAGTTGCTACTATAGCTAGGTAGGCTTTCTGTTCCGGCAGTGACTCTGTCCTGCTGCCCTCTTCGCTCTGGGCTATTTGACCCAGGGCAAGGAGAAGGGGAGGGGGGGGGGGGGGGGGGGGGAGGGTGTTCCCTTGGGTTACCTGTTTTATTATGAAAACAAGGGGATACCTCTGGAGTTAGTAATTCTGAGCTGTTACTGGGATGGTTTTTAAGTGATAAGTTTATGTTTTTAAAATTCATTCAGGTCATAGTTTTTAAAGTATAGCTTTTGAATATATCACGTGTCAAACGGGCGTTATTATACAATCCTCAGACACTTTTAAGGAGTATAAATAGTCTCTATTCTCTAGACTAACTTTATTTATTGGCTTACTTTAAAAATGATTAGTATAAGGATTATACTGGATATTGATAGAGTACATGGATGTTATGATGCTCAATTTTGGAAGGTGTTGTGTCTTTCTAATTTATCATAAATAAGAAAGATACATGTAAGGCCTAATACTCCTTTTCCCCTCGAGGGGATGACTCTATTTTATATAATTGAGCTTATTTGAACTTGCTCTATGACCTAGGCCCTCCAGCCTTTTTACTATTCAGCTATGTCTGGGTCATTGGTACAGTATAAAAATGTTAAAAAATTTATAGTAATTTATATATTTTTTATACTTACCAATGACCCAGACGGGGATGGCCCTCCCAGGAGTTGGGAACTCATACCTCCCCGCTGAGTACATAGAGCTTACCAGGCACTGGTTATAAGAATGATTAATGGCGCCAATTTCGGGGCGTCCTTGACAGTGCGCATGCGCAGTAGAGGTGAAGTACGGAGGGCCATTCAGGACATGTTTTCTTTGGTTTTAGATGCAAATTTTGGGGATTGGGGGGCAAAATTTGTGTTTGGCCCTATATTTTTAAGAGTTAGCACCAGCTATGTCTGGGTCATTGGTAAGTATAAAAAATATATAAATTACTATAAATTTTTTAACTTCTATTGCAGAAATGAGTCTTTCATCACATGAAAGAGGTAAATGTATCTTTTGTAGGGTTTTCGGAGTAATGGTTGCAGAATGAAATATTTCAATATGTTGGATACTTTGGAGTTCGTTCTTACGCCTTGCGTATTGTCATATTAGTACTTGCTGATATAAGAAACATGACCTGGATATGGATATTTCGTATATATGTTTACGATTGTGAGTTGGTCTTCATTAAAATCACCCATTACAATTATATTTTGAATCTTAGTGGCAGTTTCCCTGTCAAGATACCTCTTCCTGTGATGTTTATATATACCCCCAAATACTCGTAATCACCTGTCTCTCCTACACTAAGAAGTTTCCTGCTACCTTCCAGAATTCAGAACGACCCCACTCTCCACCTTCGAGCAGGATCCACTTTATGGTACACGAGTATCACTTTGCTTTTGCTTTTATTTAGTTCGAGTCTCCGTTTGTTCTCATATCTCCCAACAATTGCCAGCATTTTTGCTAGCCTCTCTACGCTTACGGACACTAGCAGTATGTCGGCTGCAAAAAATAACCCCAGGATCATCAAGTCCCCAACTGCTACCCCCTCGTCGCTATGCGGGAGTTCGTCTCCTAAATCTTTGTACAATGCAGGCTGCAAGCCGAGAGGTCCTCGGTTCGAATCCCACCTGCGGCAACCGCGTTGTGTCCTTGGGCAAGACATTTCACCCCCATTGACCACGTGGGGTTACGGTGGCATTGTGTACTAAGGTGTACTGCACGTCGATGGTGCACAGGAGTTTAGCCAGGATTTGAAAATAGGGTGTCCAAATTTGGGAGAGGGGCAAGTTGGAGTCTTCGGAGGCAAATGCACATGCCGAAGGCATCTGCTTGCAAGTGCCAAAGGCACTTGCCCTTTTAGGGGGGTCCAGATGAAAATTTTTTAAATCTAGCATCAAATGGAGCCTTCTGGTGAGTTTTAGGGGTTGAATCTACTTTTAATTTTGAGTGGGCAAAAAGACATTTTTTTAACAGCATGTTACAATTTTCCAATTTTCCCACCAAAATTTACTGACATTTAATCATTGGGGCCACAGACTTATGTCCCTCCCCACCCCCGGGCTCCCCCTAACGGCCTAACCCCAACCGTGTATTGATGTAACAGTTACTAACTCAGGTGGAGCCCTGAGGTAGTAGGTACATTCATGTATTCATGAATTTGAACAACCTGCCCACGAGCGGTGAGTGTTACAGCATGTAGGCAGGTTGTTCAAATTCACGAATACCTGCAGCGAGGTTACCTTAGTAACCATCTTAAACCAAAGTTCACAAAACGCATTGACCCGTGTTGGTATCTTGGTACGTGATTACATGTATTCAATTCAAGTACAGTTCTATCAGGTATTTCATTCATCTCTCATTATACCAACCCGGCCGCAGAAGACAAAGGAATTGGGGTGTAACTTATAACTTTGTAAGTGCAATTACTGACCTGAGTCTGTGACAAGTCTGTCCGTTTTGGCTTCATACAACTTACAATGGATGGTCGTTCCATAACTTCCATTCCATCATGCAAATTGATGCAATGCATGTGTTCCGAGTGCGGCGTTCAGTGCGCACTATAAACATTGAAGATGTGGCATTATTCTGTCAACAGTCGACTGACCTCGATCGAAATGTCAATGAGTGGACTAAATTTGTCATTGAAACTAGGACGGGTGAAATTCACATCTCGAAGTTTAGAACAAGTGTGATCATCCGCATTTTACTGAAACGTACGTTCCAGGTTATCCATAAGCAAAATTAGATCTTAACGTCATTCGCGTCACTGAATGGGCGGAGACAGTAGAAAGATTGACAGGTGATGTCGCCATTTGCATTCTCTGGATTTGAGATCAAATCTAAAGCAGGTAGACCGTACGCAGATTTCCGTGATATCTATCAGTATCTGACAGTATCATATTGGAATTGGGGTATTTTCTATGCGATTAACACACGGGGGAACCGGTGGCATTTGTAACATTTAGGAAAGACAATCAACAGGGCACTGTGAGGGATGCATGGCAACATCAGAAGGGCCGTCTTTTTGAAAAAATAATGCGTCCAAATTGTAAACAGGGTGTCCAAAAGACTGCTGGACGCATCTCTGGCTAAACCCCTGATGGTGCACCTGTCTTCAACCAATGTTAACATCTGCCAGACCTTGGATCAACGACTGTTTTAAATCCTCTTTTATGTACATGCCCACCCCTCCACCTTTTTTCTTGCCTTCAATTCATCCCACACCTATTCACACGTACCCAGGCTTGGCAATTTCAGGAGAGCGATTTTTTAGCTCTCCTTACTGCCCTCCTGAAAGAATTAAGGAGAGCGAAAAATTGCCCTCCTAAATATTTTGGTCAGGGATGATTGAGATTACCTGTATTATGCTCACATTAAATTTTTGTTGTAAAGCAAAAATGTAATTTAACTTCGAAGTCACATAACATCACGTAATTTCATTTTGAAACTGGTTTAGTGGTAAAAGGTAATGGCTGCAAACATACCCAAACACAGTTGCAATCATTTGAAGCAAAATGGGTCACAGCAATATTTTTTTTTCTGTCAGTTTCAAGTTCAACAACTGACATCACAGTTTGAGGGGTAATTATTCAAGGAATATTGACACTATAATATACTACCATTAATACTATCCTGTCACTTGAAGCACTTGCACCAGGATGTGACTGTAGATTCAAGCAGACCTGTTGTCCAAGAAAGTCATATGCCTACCACTACCACCTTCAACCCCCTTGGGGAGTTGAAGGTGGTAGTGGTAGGCATATGACTTTCTTGGACAACAGGTCTGGGTACACACACAGGTCTTGTCAAGTGTGTGTTCGGTTGTTGAGTGAGACATCTAGATGTCTAAGAGATTTCGCTTTACCTTAGTAAAGTTAATAAAATCACTGATGTAGTCTGTTGGTTTCAGTTTCAATGAGTTTGTTCAATTGGATACTTAAAATGCTGTGTAAAGCTAATTGCTCTCCTAAGCTGATTGAGGAGAGCGATTTTTTGCCCTCCTGCATTTTTCAGAATGCCAGGCCTGCGTACCCCCTTACTAGGTCTACCCGTTCCTCATGTCTTAACCATGTCTCACTTAAGCCCATGACATCGAGTCCTCTCCCTCGATGAGTGTAACTATTTCCACCAACTCACCATCGTAAGTAGCTTTTCATCAGAGTTACCCAGCTATACCGACCATCCCCAGCCTCCTCTTCAGCTCCACGATTTCCCGCTCGAACCCGACACCCTTCTCTAACAAGTGTAAGATATCCCTGCAATTCTCACACACCCCACAACTGTCCATTGGCTAACCATCCCCGACCTTCATATTACACTGCCTGCAACTGCCTGCATCCTCTATCACTACCCATCTATCAACTATACAAGCCTCTTCCTCCTCCACCTGCACACCTCAGCTGGACCACTTGCACCCCTCTACTAACCATACTTACCTCCGATTGGACCCCTATTGAACACTTACCAACCATGTTCAAATGCAATAATAAGTACCCAAAATCAACCAACACACACGAAAAAATTATAATGTAAAATACATCTTCAAAGGATACAACCAATGCAGTTTAACATAACATAATGATTTAATAAGCAATAACCAATTTGGGAAGTACCGTGGAACAATTGACAGTGCATTCTTTTTGCACATGTTGGCAAATAAATATAAAGAAGAGAAGGAACAATGTACGCGGCTTTTGTTGATTTTAAGAAAGCATCTGATTCGGTAGATAGGTCGTTACTTTTTGAGAAAATGAAGTCATTGCATATCGGTGGGAAAGTCCTCAAAATTCTTAGCTTTCTTTATGAGTCCAGTTACTATTCTATAAATACTTATGCAGGATTGAGTCCACCTTTACTCTCAACAGCGGGAGTTAGACAAGGATGTTCTATATCCCCCACTCTTTTCAAAGTTTTTTTTGATGACGTGCGGGATATTTGATGAATCCTGTTCACCAGTTAATGTGAATGGACAATGACTCAATCACCTACTTTTAGCCGATGACCTGGTAATGTTATCTGAGTTGCCAGCCGGATTGAATAAATGTGTTCAGAAGTTAGAACACTATGCGGATAAATACAAACTTAGTGTCAATATTAATAAAACAAAATGCATGATTTAAAAAAAAAAGATAACACGTTTTGTATTGGAACAGCGAAATTAGATATCGTAGATCAAAATAAATACAATGTTGGTCTTCAATTCGCATACAATGAAAACATAAAACAAGTTCAAGAGAATTTAAGTTCAAAAGGATCGAAAGAAATGTTTTTTGTTACAAATTCTCTCAGAAAGTCACTTGACTTAACTCTTGATCTCAAATGTAAACTTTTTGATAAATTGATTAAGCCTATTTTATTATATGGTTGCGAGATATGGTCCCCTGACCTTAATATTCCTTTTGCGGACACGACAGCCTGTGAACAAGTCCACTTGAAATTTTGTTAACAAATATTAATGTTGAATAGAAAAGCATTTCTAATCATGTAGCACGAGGAGAGTTGGGTAGATATCCTATTGTGAATGATGCCATCTTACATCTCCATAAATATGTCGATACATTATCCAAAATTGCTGGTGATAACATATTCTCCAACTCATTCAAGAAGTCGCTCAAATGTATACTTCCGAAAACTGGGATAACTCAGTGTCCGATGCTAATACATTAACTAATAGTAGTGGAAAATGCCTGAAAGATGTACTAGAATCTCAGAATAGAGAAAGATTTATTAAAGATATGTTTAACGATGACAAAATGAAAGGCAGTAATAAGTTACGAACGTATCGATCAGTTAAAAATGAATACAAGCTCGAACATTATCTGAAAATCACCAGATCTCGACAGGCTTGTGAACTGTTTACTGGACTTAGGGTTAGAAAAGGGTAGACATAAACAACCCCCAATGTCCCCAAATGATAGGAAATGCCAGGTATGCAATACCAGTGGAATAGAGAGCGAAAAACATTTTGTTATGGATTGTGAGGCATATGTCGAAATTAGAGAAACAGGGTTCGAAGAAATTATAAAAGAAAACAAAGAATTTACTAGTAAACAATTAAATGATTTGGAGAAATACTATTATATATTGAAAAACTGTGATAGTAAATCAGTTAATATTATTTCTAACATGATCTGGTCATTCTTCTGTTAGTGATTCACCTTGTTAAAGAAAAAAGTCATTAGTACTTTTTATCTTACAATCAACATGTATTTTGTCTGTATTAACTCTGCAACCATCGTGTAACCGACCCCCTGATACAGATGTTTGTATCAGGGGGTCGGATACAAGCACGTTCCTTTCATGCGAGTTCCATTTTTTCTTCTTTTTCATCCGTATGAATAAATAGTTTGTTATATATTGGTCTACATTCTTGACTTATCCCCAATATATTGTAAGATAAAATGATTATTACCATTATGTGGATGTACAAAATATGTATCCGGGTCTCGCTCAGGGTTCTAAGGGTAGATCATGACTCGTCTTTGACTCGTTGTGATCTGCCCTTAGAACCCGGAGCTCGACTCGGATACATATTTTGTACATCCACATAATGGTAATAATCTCTATATATGATACATCATGTTTATTATGTCTTCTTATTTATGTTTGTATTGTACAACTGCCATTATGGTTTAATGCATTAAACTATTAAATTAAATGAACCAACCAAAATTAACCTAAATACTCCCCTGAAACAAACTATGCAAAATATATAAACAAAAAGCTACACAAACAAACTACTTATTTTCAATCTCTGTATCAGAAGCAAGTTTGTTGTGAACACAACTCACTACATAATATAAATGACCACATTTTGGATAGCACAGTATAACGTCACTGATTACCCAACGCACACAATCTCATGGTATTTTTTAAACAAAGTTCACAAAATTTTAACAGAACCTTAACATGTGGCTCCTCATTGGAACGAGCTCGACGAGCTCGTTCCAATGATTGATCGCTTGACATGGTTTGGGAAATAAGGTTGTTTTTTTCATTATCAAATTTGAGCCTGCAAGGTTCACCTTCGAAGTATTGAACTCACCATCCTCAACCAGACACTTTCAATTTAGTTCCATTGGCACCTTTAGTTTGGTGTGTGTATGGTGGGGGTTGCCTAATTTGGGTTGACAAGTACCAAATTAAACTGTAATCCGAGCAATAATTGTCATTTTTAGCTTAACTTGACAAAGTCAAGATAAGCTATTGCCATCACGCGTGCGGAAGTCTGTTAGTCTGTGAGTCGGTTCACATTTTCCTTTAGCACAGGCTACACCCCGTAGTTCTTGTCTGATCGTCACAAAATTTCATATGCAGTGTAACATATTGTGGCAACATGTTGCAAATATGTGTGTTATTTTTATTGTAAATAGCAAGAAGCCAAAACATTCACAGGTCAGTTAACTGATTAATTTTGGCGTTAGCTGTACTGGCCAAAACTAGCACTTATTTGTAATTATTTTCTTATTCTTAAGGAAAAGTGTCTTTAAGAGACGGTTTATTACTGGTTGTTTCAAAATATTTTGTGGGGATTACCATTATTTAGGAGGACCCGACCGCTCACATTACAGCACAATCTCATAACAATTTAGTTGTCTTGTTTGGTATTAGTCGGCTTAGAATTTGTACTCATTTCATATATTATTGTTGTGCACTAGAAGAGAGCTTTTAAATTACTGTTATATTTACCAGAGCCTATTATTTTATCCTCGCCACAATGAATAACGAAGAAACAATAACATGTACATGTGGACTTGACAAGCATATTTTATCAATTTATGTACATTTATTGTACAAGCTCATTCCTATTGCACACAAATTCAGGTGTGTTATTCTCGCTTTATTCGGTATTTTCGGCATATTTATTACTGTCAATGCTTTAATTGTTCACATTTGCGTGTTATAAACCCAAAGCATCTTGGAAAGTTGGCCAGTTTTGCAAATTCATCGCGGTTTACTTTCGGTGATCATACCATCACGTGCTTCGATACGGAGATTGCCGGAATGCGACCAACTTCCTTATTTGGAATCTGACCCGTTTCCGAAAAGCAACCCTCAGTAACGTAGTAGTCATTTCGCTGGATCGCTTTCGAGGGTGTAAATAGCCTGACGACCCGGTGACCCATCAAGCAGACGATGAACAGTAAAGAACAACCTGCAGGGACCAGCCTACAAGGCGAAGTAGGCGATATCTTCTCCCTTAACACCAGGTCTTCGCCCAATTTCTTTCTCTGGGCGAAGTTGAAGTCGCCTTAAGTTACAGTTTTGAAAAGTCGCTGAGAAAAGTTATTTCCGGCGATTCCGTTGCTAACTTCGCTTGGAAAAAATAAAAAAAAAAAATAAGTGTAGTGAAAGCAAATAATTGGGCAGGTTAAAGAATTACTAAATATATTGATTTTACTTCCCATAAAACCCCAAAATAATACCAACCACGGCACGATTTCGTTATGACAATTCAAGTTTTCACTAGAGTGAAGTTAGATGACAAGACGAAAATTGCTCAAGTTCTTTTTTAATGTTTCATTTCAAAAGTGATTTCCACCATCAATCTTCGCTATACAGGGTATTTATTTAAAAACAACATTTTTGGTAATGATAATGTTTATTTTTTAGTTTGCACTTGTGAGTTTGAAGCATGTGATTTTTAAAAATTATTGTTGGGTGTGTTCCATTTGTGGCGGTCACAATAAGGGTCCTACTAAATTACCAAAAAGTAGTAAGTTACAGAAATAAATGGTGTAAAAAGCAAACTGACAAATTCAGTTATCTTCCTTGATAACAGAACATTTGCCTGGAAGAAATGATTCTCTAAACTGAATTGAAATGATATTTGGTTGGCAAAAATAATTCACTAAACTGAATTTAACCCCCCACTAATAGCTTTTAAACTGAATTGAACCCTTACCTAAACAGCTTTTTGTGAAATAATATTTTGTCAGCAAAAACAATTTGCTAAACTGAATGTAACCATTTACCTAACACAGCTTTTTGAGAACAATTTGGTTGGCAAATATAATTTGCTAAATTGAATTTAACCCTTTACCTAACACAGTTTTTTTTTTGAGAATAATATTTGATTGACAAAAAAAATAATTTGCTAAACGGAATTTAACCCTTGACCTAAAGCAGCTTTTTAAGAAATAACATTTGGTTGGCAAAAGTAAACTTGATAAACTGAATTTAACCCTTTACCTAACACAGGTTCTTGAGAATTTTTGGTTGTCAAAAGTAATTTGATAAACTGAATTTAACCCATTACTTGACGTAGCTTTTTGAGAAATAATATGTTTTGCTCACTTCTCCCTATTTTCACCTCACTTCTTAAAACCTTGGGAGGGAGAAGTGACTTCTCCCTAAATTTAGCCTCTAGGCTGGTCTCTGACAACAAGATTAAAACCAACTAAAAGGTAGCTTTGAAAGTGAAAACCCAACTAACATTGACCGAGATTCTACAGTGCACAATGTGGAACCCTATTTTTAGTAGCAATAGTTATTTGTAAACAAATCTGAGGCGTGGCTAATCAACATACACGTTGTAAAAGAATTATACACCTTGTGAAAAACATCTGTCATTTCTATTTTGGCTCCGAACACGTCTGCTATCCTGCTCACTGTAATGAATCAATGTACGAATGATTCAGCTGTGGAGGCCCCCTTGTGTTTAATTAAATCGTTATAAGTAATATATAACTTTTAATAGTCAGTATTGAATGTTTGAGTTACAAACAACCAATGCTTTGCTTTTACTGATCCCTGTCAAAATCCATCGTAATCAGTAAGACCCCTCAGGCAGGTTAACTTTATTCAAGTCATCTATTTGTACACGACTCCCCGGACAATTCCAGGCCTGATTAGGAATGTAGTACAACACAGCCCTTTATACAAATATAAAATGAACTTATTGCAAGTATAAAATGAAATGTATAGTTAGAGATATTTCTCTCTCATCAATTATTAACCCCAGGTAACCCATTGCCCATGTGACCTGGTGACCCAGTAACCCTAATATTTTCCTACCAGAAACAGAGCCCGATGAACAGGGCAACAGAGAAATAAAGTATAACCATCATCAGAGGAAACCGAGACCATGTTAAATGGGAATCACCAGACAGGTAAAATAGCCGCTCAACAGAACACAGAAACAGGGTGACAAACCATTAACCCCTCACCAACAACCAACCACTCTACCATTTTAAACCTCTCGTTTGTGGTGTTGGGTGTTGCACTCTGTTCCGCCCACTTAAGAGCTCGGCCACACTATACATTTTGGTGGCAGATAGATGGGATAAATTTTAAAATGCACAAATAAACGATAGTCAATTTAGAAATGCTTTGAAATTTATAAAGAATTATACCTCCAACAAAAGTAGTACAAGGGTTACTATAAAATTAGCCTTAAAAATAAACAATTTTCTAATTACTTGTAAAAATAAATAAATAAATATGCCAAAAAATAATGAAAAGGGTCAACGTCAGGAAGCTGCTACCATTGGTAAGAAGAAATGTCTGTGTCTGATGACCACTCAGACTGTATATCAGAGAGGGGAGAGCCACCAAATATTGTGGAACCGGGTCCCTAAGTAGATCAAGGTGCTCCAAAAGAAATTAAAAATTTAATCCAGGACAATAAAACCAAAATTGGGGAGCTAAATTTACAGATTGGAGATTTGCACCAAACGATAGATCTACTGAGTGGTGCGTTAAATAAAATGGTCCAACAGAATGAGGGCATGTTGGGGCATAGTAAAGAGGGAGAAAACGTGTATGTGGACATGGCTCGGCCAAGGCCGTTTGAAACCGAGAGACCTGTTGGGTGGGTGAATTATAAGCAGACCTACCTGGTACGAAACCTAGCGCCTAATTGGTGGGACTGGAACCAACATAATAATGCTGAACACCCCACCCATCCCAACTACGAATGGGAAAATAACCATCCTCAACTGCATGTACCTAACCCGGACCACAAGGCAATAGGTGTGATCATAATACAGGTTTTACTGGACCAGATACCTACGATGAAAAATCTAGTTGGACTGATTACCTCACTCACTTTGAAATGGTCAGCAGATTGAATGGTTGGGATAACCAGGTGAAAGCTATGCAGCTAATAGTATGCATGCGTGGTCCAGCAAGAAGCAATTTGTCAGATATAAACCAGGACCATCTCAACAGTTACTCACACTTAGTGGATATTTTGGGTTCTCGCTTCAAACCTCGTAGCCAGTGTGAAATGTACCGAGCGCAACTGAATGCCCGAACCAGACGTCAGGACGAGAGCTTGTCTGAGCTAGCACAAGATATTAAGAGATTAGCAAGTAGGGCCTATCCCTCAGCATTCAGTGAGTTACAAGATAGCCTAGCCTACAAAGGCTTTCGAGATGCACTCTTTGATGAAGATATGGACTGGGCCATATGTCAAGGCAGTACGGAAAATATTGATGAAGCCTTGCATTTAGCTTTGAAGTATGAGGCTTTCTTATCAACCTACTCACAATTGTTTACTCTAGGCTTGCACTACAGTGGAAGTCCCTAACTCGGATAAAATACTCTATATTTTTGTCTTTCCCAAGCAAGTTGGGAAAGAAAAGTGGTGCAAAAGCACCAATAAAAATAAGCCAAAACTGGGTCGAGTGCAACCGGCGCAGACCCAGTACGGGACACTCTCTCCCAAGTACAACTCCACGACTTCCGTTGCCAGTGCGCATATACCGTCTCTAAAGACCCATTCTTTTTATAATCCGCTTCGTGTCGAGATGTTTTTGCACGCTTATCAGTGTTCCACCAGCTCGATGTTTGATGATTCCTGATTCATTATACCACAGTGTATCCTTTGTATTCTCAGGAACAGTGTTTTATATTCTCTTTTCTATTATATGTCCATAATGTATATTTATTTGCTCTCTCTCGAGTCGCGCGCGATTGTCGTGTGCCACGCGGTTCGGACTTAGATTTTTCACAATTATTGTTAATGCTTTTTTTGCAAAATTTTCTAATTGTGTTAGAGTTAGGTGTCAGCGGGGTACCACTCCTACAGTGTTTCTTCTTTCTTTTGAGAGTAGTCTTCCTGTTGTGTGGTTCCCGGTCGACCGTCTGGGGTCTTTGTTTCTGTCACCTTTCTCTCTTCTTTGGGGGTGTTCTGTTTCTGATCTCACCTTCTCTGCTCCTCTCACCTCTATCATGCCCAGGACAATTCCTTGTGGGCAATGTCTGCTGCCAAAGCATGTGGACGATGTACATTCGTCTTGTTCCTCCTGTAATGGGTGTTCGGCCGAGCGGCCGTGTGGTGTCTCTGGAACATGGTCTTCCACCTTCTGGGCGTCAGTAAACCGTGTCGTTCGTTCTCGTGGCCGTGCCTCCCGCTCCCGCGGGAAAGGAGAACATCTTCGTTCGGGGCCTCCCGAGCCGACTTTGTCTGAAGGCCAATTCCATCGTGACGGACGGGACAAAAGATAAAAAAACAAATTTTAACATTAACATATTTCTAATGTGTCAGTGGAACAGCTTATGTATACTACTATTTCTCAAAGATTACAACTGCTAGAATAAAGAAATACCAAGTTAAACTTACTGGAACAGGGAATATTTTCGTGCTGATCAATCAAACACAGCGTGACGGACGGGACAGGATAAATGTACTTTTTGACGGTACCTTCAGATGTTCGAACAATTCTATCTCATGAAGCCTGATACAGTAAAGATGTTTTATGTGCTTTTGACTGAGATATGTCTTGCTGTATTACCCTTATTTTCATTGCATTTGCTCAAACCATATATTGGTTAACTAAGTTAAAGTAGTGTGACGGACAGGACAGAGAATTGTGACGGACGGGACATTATCTAAAAAAAACATACTTTTGACACTCCATGTTTTATAAAAATGACTTATAGTTGTTTCCTTGTGTTTTTAATTAATTCAGATGGTTTTTTAAAGTAATTTTATGGAGGAGCATTAACCTCATTAAAAAACTATAGTTATCTGTTTGAGTATGCCTACTATTATATGATCTCCACATAGCTATAAGACAGTTACAATTTCACATTCAGCTATTTATTGCAAATAAATTTCGAAATAAAAAAAGAGTGCTAATTTTTCACATTTAGCAATTTATTCCAAATAGATTTGATAATAAAACTATGTGAAATAATTTGCTATAATTAACAGGATAATCTTAGTATTCTTAATTTGATTTTAACCCTTTTCTAATTTTTAACTGTGTTTTCGTTGAATTCATACTGTTCTCAATTAAGTATCGAAAAGATTGCCAGCTAAAATGAATTTTTTAGTGACTAAGTTCCAACTGACATGAGATGCTAATAGAAATTTTTTTTTGCTATATAAATATAATATAATGGCTTAATTAGGCACTTTCTTTATTGGATAAGGGCTATTTGATGTTTAACCCCTGCACTCTGATGATGAAACGCCTGATTTGTCATCCATGGTTATCCCCCCTGTGTTGTCAGAAATTCAGCAATTTAGATTTTGGTTGACAGAGCTCCAAATGAGCTCTGTCAACCAAATTCTAAATTGCTGAGTTTCTGACAACACAGGGGGCAGATATTATCCATGGATGACAGGGAGGGGTGGTGGGCTTAGAGTGGGGGAGGTGTCGAGTATTCTTGACATCAGAGTGCAGGGGGTTAACTGCATGCACTCTGATTATCAAAGCCCCAGTTTTGTTATTCATTGCTATCGCCCCTTGTGTTGTCAGAACTTTAGCAATTTAGATTTTGGTTGACTGAGCTCCATTTGAGCTGTCAACTAAATTCTAAATTACTGAATTTCTGACAACACAAGGGGAGATGACCATGAATGACAAATCAGAAATGCCAAATATTTTCAACATCAGAGTGCAGGGAGTTAATACCAAATAGAATATTGTGGATTTAAAAAATATTTTGTCATTTAATTTCACTGCATTTAATTTTGTGACGGATGGGACAAATTTGCGTGACGGACGGGACAAAGTTGCTTCATGCTTAAAGATGTGAAGGGCTCATGATATTATCTATTTTTATTTTGTTCCTACATTGAGAAACAATAGTGAAGATAATAAAGTGAAAGATGTATGGAAAGTTTATAACATAAAACTGTGCAAAAACTGAATGTGCTTAAATTGTGACGGACGGGACATTGCTCGGCCAGGTATTGTCAGTGCTATTTTTACCTCTATTTCTTTCACGGCTTTGTATATAACAGTGGAAATAAATATAGCAGAAACTTCTTGTTTAGGAGGAAAATAAATACTTATCTGAAACAGCTAATTATATTTTAATTACTGTTGGTGGAACCTAGTTTAAATTTTGCACATTTTATATGGCAAAAAACATGAAAATGTTGATGAATGTAACTTTAGACTGAAAAAAGATGAGCACGAAATTTAAAAAGTGTTATAAACTTCGACCATTCAGCTTCCAAATGATTTGTGTTAAGACTAAATATAATAAAGAGGATTTTTTTCAAAAATTGAAACCTTTGCATGGAATTGGCCTGGTGAGAGTTATTCCTCCTCCGTGGGGGATGTGCAGTCTTTTCCTGTGGTGGATACTGCGGGAGCCGTTGAGTGTTCTGGTGAAGAGATGCCTGGTTCCGGGACTACGGTCCCCCTCCAGTCGACATCTGAGGCTGTCACTAGGGTTGTGACTCCTCCTTCGGAGCCGAGCCGGTGTGCTCTCTCCACTTTTTCACCAGCCTCAACGACTCTCGACGTATCTACTACTGCTGCTGGTCCGTCTGCTTCGTTGTCTGTTTCAGCCGGCCTCGGCTTTTCGCTGCAGGGGACTGCAGGAATGTCCGATACTGTAGACGTGGGATATCGGCCTCAGCCTTCCCTGACTTCAACTCGGCAAAGTCAGAAGGGGCTGCCGGCCGAGCCCATCTCTGTGGTCTCTTCGCCGTCGAGCACCACAGTTGTGTCTTTGGATTCGGATGTTCGTAGTGGAAACACTATGAACTCCGTGGCATTTCCATCTTCTCACTCTGGTCACACGACCAGTTTTGGGGGACCAACGCCTTTTGTGCAGCCTGGACCTTCTGCTCCGCAGAGGTCCGCGGTGACTCTCATGAGTTCTCGCAATATTGATCCTCGGGGTGCATCGTATCCCTATACACGTCTGCCTTCAGATGTTTCGGCTGCCGCCCGTCGTCCCGCGTCGGGTGTTTTGGAGGATCGTGACCCTTCGCTGGTTAAGAGGGTCAGAGGTGAAGCCACTTTGCCGGTTCGCTCCCCTGTCGAACCGGTCGGTACGGGCAGTGAGCTTAGGGAGGCCCTCTCCTTACTCACTCAGGTTCTTTCTAAGAGCCTTCCTGTTGCTTCCAGCGAGGCTATGGGTGGTTTCCAGGCGCCTCCTATGGCACCGCCTCCCGGGATTGGAAACAGGCCGGTTTCCGATTCCTCTGGTGTCCCGACACCATGGGAGGCGTCGGCTGGTTTGCCCACGATGGGCTATGTGTCTTCCGACTCTGGGGAGGAGTCCGACATGCTTGAGGTCGAGGGCCAGCAGTCTTCGGACTTGGGTGCGGCTCTTGACTTTGTGTTTGGGTTTCTGCCTGAGCTCAAACCTGCTAACCAGCCGACAGTGTCAGCCTGGCCGCGATCATCGGTCGCTCGCCAACAGCCTATGGAGCAACCTGCTTCTGGGCGCCTTCGACCGTGTCAGTCGGTACAGGTGGTTGAAGCTTTTTCAGCATTGGATGCCAAGCTGAATTCCAAGGCTTTGAAGACTTCGTTCTTCACCAGGGTTGACACCTTTTTGCCTCCTGTGCGTTATCGTTCCTACGATTCCGCCAATCCGTCAGTCTGCCAGGCTTTGACGGTTCTGGATCAGGACTCCACTTCCCTCGGGCTTTCCAAGCCCAAGTCTGCCGTCATTCCAATGACGACTCTGGAGTCCACGTTGGGCTTATCTAGAGAGATGCTTGGCATGCTTTCTCTCTCAGATCACGTTGTCTCAGCTTTGGCTGCTTATCTGCCTCCAGATAAGTTTGACGAGGTACAGGCTCCTTTGCGTGTGCTGTCCAAGGCGCTTATGCACCTTACTCACACGCATGCCTGTAACACGGCTAATTTGGAATTAGTTCGAAGGGACGCTGTGCTGGACACAGGACGATCCCTTCCCGAGGAGCAGCGTGCTACTCTTCGATCTGCTTCTTTGGCAGGTCCGCAACTTTTCCATGGTTCTGTGTCGACGGTCCGGGATGACGTCCTACGTCATTCCAAAGATCAGCTGCTGTTTCGTCAGCTTGATCAGCCTTCTAGGGGAGGCAAGGGCCGTTCCAAGCCTAACAAGTACCCTTCTGCTTCCTCTGTGAAGCAAAAGGCTGGTCCTTCTGCCGCCGCCTCTACTTCTTACTCACGGGGTAAAAGTAGGGGTCGGCAGAATCGAGGGAAGGCTCAAGATTCTTCATTTAGCAGAGGAGGTGGTTTCTCCTCTCGCGGGCCTCGTCGGGGCTCGAAATGAAGGTCCTCACCTCTACTCGTCCCAGGTTGGAGGAAGGATAGCAGAGTTCGCAGACCATTGGGCCACCATCACATCTGATCCATGGGTGTTAGATGTTGTTCGGTCCGGGCTGCGAATATCCTTCCGTCGGCACCCCACTCTGTCAAGGGTTCCTCTTCCAACCACAGTTCCTTCAGACGTTTTACGTCGGGAACTTTTGTCCACGGAGATTGCCAATCTCCTGGCAAAGGGGGCGATCGAGGTCGTCAAGAACGATCAGTCAGTGGGTTTCTATTCCCGCCTGTTCTTGGTGCCGAAGGACGGCCGACTCCGACCGGTTATCGATCTGAGTATCCTGAACCAGTCTATCATTGCTCCCAAGTTCAGCATGGAGACTTTCAGGTCGGTCCGCCAATCTATTCACCAGGGAGATTTTGCAGCCAGCATCGACATGCGAGACGCTTACTTCCACGTTCTGATGCATCGGGCGTCACGGAAGTATCTCAGGTTCGCTTTTCTGGGGCGAGTTTACCAGTTCAAGGCCATGCCTTTCGGCCTCAACCTGGCTCCTTGGGCGTTCACCAGACTGATGTCGCATGTGATAGCGTTCCATCGCACACAGTGCAGGGTGACTACTTCGGCATATCTGGACGATATCCTCCAGAGGCATTCCAATGCTGCCTTACTGGAGTCGGATGTCGCCACTCTGTTGAGCTTGCTCACGTCGCTAGGATTCAGAGTCAACGAGGAGAAGTCGGACCTGGTCCCTTCTTAGTCGTTTTGTCATCTGGGGATGTCTTTCCAAACCAAATTCAATTTGGTAGCATTTCCCCAGGCCAAGGCTGTGATTCTCTCAGCTTTTGCTCTGACTCTGTCCCAGTCCATGTCCGCGACCGCTCAGAGTTTTCTCCGGCTGATCGGTCTCTGCGGTTCGGTGACGGATCTCATTCCTCTAGGTCGTCTGCGTGTCAGACCTCTCCAACACTTTCTGCTCAGTCGTTGGAGGCCGAATGTAGATTCTCTGGATCAGGTGCTTCCGTTTCCGGACTCTCTGTATCCTCACCTTCTTCCCTGGACAGATGTTCAGTGGATTACGCAGGGTGTTCCACTGGACTTACCCACGTCCGATCGCGTTCTGACAGCAGATGCCAGCGATCTCGGATGGGGTGCGACATTGGATCCTCTCGGTCTTTCCCTACACGGGATGTGGGACCAGGATCAAGCAGCACCACACATCAACCAGAAGGAGCTTCTTGCTCTTCTTCTGAGTTTCAGGCAGTGGATCCCTCACCTGTCGAATCGCCAGGTTTTTCTACTATCCGACAATTCGACAGTGGTTGCTTACATTCGGAACCAGGGCGGCACGCACTCGGTTCCGATGTACGAGTTAGCTCGGGATCTTCTACTGCTCGCTCAGGATGTTCACGCCGGAGTGGTTGTTCGTCACATTCCCGGTCGTCTGAACGTCCTAGCCAACTCCCTGTCCCGACAGGGCAGGGTTATTTCCACCGAGTGGATGCTTCACAGGGCAGTGTTCCAGTCGCTTTGCGATCTCTGGGGACGTCCCCACATCGACCTCTTTGCGACTCGTTGGAACCATCAGGTGGACACTTTCGTGTCCCCGTGTCCAGATCCTCTGGCTTTTGCCGTGGACGCTCTGTCACTCGATTGGAACGGTCTAGTCGGCTACGCCTTCCCGCTGGTTCCGATTCTTCCTCAGGTTCTCGCCAAAATTCGAACCTGCAGTTGTCGAATCATTCTGATCACTCCCCTGTCGCCTCAGCGGGTGTGGATCAATCAGCTCCGCTCGCTGATGGCGGCGGTTCCGGCACGTCTCCTGCTACGTCGCGACCTTCTTTGTCAAGGTCGCCCGAGGAAGTTTCACGTCGACCCGACTTCATTGTGCCTTCACGCATATCTTTTGTCAGGTCCTGTCTCCTCCGTAGAGGTTTTTCGAGATGAGCAGTGGAGTGCATTTCTTCTTCAAGGAGCCACTCCACTGGTTTAGCTTATGCAGCTAAATGGAAGGTCTTCTGTCGATGGTGTGCTGATCACTCTGTTGATTATGCCAATCCTTCAATTTCACAGATTGCGGAGTTTCTGGTATATCTGTTTGATTCTAGGGGTCTCCAGCCTGTTACCATCAAGGGTTACAGGTCTATGCTTTCAGAGACTTTTTCTTATGTGGGGAAGCGTCGTATCGGCACTAATCCTTACCTCTCCAAGCTTGTTCGGCACTTTTCTTTGAAAAGGCCTCGGACTTTGCAGCTTACTCCACGATGGAATCTTTCGTGGGTGTTGCTTTGCTTGGGGGGGGGGGGGGGGGGGGGCGCCGTTCGAACCTTTATCCCAGGTGGATATGCATTTTCTCACATATAAGACGTCTTTTCTGATGGCATTTGCTTCGGCCAGACGGGTTAGTGAGCTTCACGCCCTCTCGGTTGACCCGGCCTTTTTTAGGAGCTCTCCCAACAGTGTTACTTTTACCACTGATTGCTCCTTTTTGGCCAAGAATCAGTTACCAGATACTACTCCTCCTCCTATCTGTATCAGGGCTCTTCCTTCTGTTGAGGGTAATCGCCCTTTGCTCTGTCCGGTCCGTGCTATTCGCATTTATCTTGATCGGACACGCTTCATCCGGAAAGGCAGAAAACGTTTTTTTCCTGTCTCTCATTCCGGGTCGACAGAAGATCTCTCCTCAATCCATTTCTCGATGGATTTGTCTTGCTATTCGTACGGCTTATGGTCGTTTAGCAGCTGGCGATTGTATTACCAATCGTATTTCTGCCCACGAGGTGTGGGCACTGTCCACCTCTTGGGCTTATTCTAACTCCGTCAAGTTGTCGGATGTTATGCAGGCAGCCTACTGGAGAAATGCTTCTACTTTCTCCACCTTTTATTTGCGCCAGTTGCAGGAGCAGTCGGAGGACCTTTTTGCCCTGGGTCCTCTTTCTTCTGCTCAGGCTGTTGTCTGCCATAGCCATTAGGCTTCTTGAAGGTCAGTTTCAGCCTTGTGCTGTTCCTGCCCTTTTTCTGTCTGTGTGTCACATAGGCTCATATGTCTCTTTTCATTCTCCTTTACCAATGATTGCAACATTATGGTTGATAAGCCTCGGGACCTCTTCCTTCTACTTCACGGTTCCAGTGCACTGGGGTTTTGTGGGGGTTGGTTATGCGATTCCCTCTAGCCTTTTGTCTATTCAGCCTAGAGTAAACAATTGTGAGTAGGTTGATAAGAAATCTAAATTTTATAGTAAATTTCCTTTCTTATTATACCTACCACAATTGTTTACATGGAGGCCCTCCCGTCTTCTTTACGGGTAAAGAATCTTTCCTCCCCGCTAATCACATAACTCTAACGTTTACAGATTCAAAAAGAATGAGTCTTTAGAGATGGTATATGCGCACTGGCAACGGAAGTCGTGGAGTTGTACTTGGGAGAGAGCGTCCCGTACTGGGTCTGCGCCAGTTGCACTCGACCCAGTTTTGGCTTATTTTTATTGGTGCTTTTGCACCACTTTTCTTTCCCAACTTGCTTGGGAAAGACAAAAATAGAGAGTATTTTATCCGAGTTAGGGACTTCCACTGTAGTGCAAGCCTAGAGTAAACAATTGTGGTAGGTATAATAAGAAAGGAAATTTACTATAAAATTTAGATTTTCGCGTGAGCCGAGCGTGAAAAGGCCACTTTAAGGTACAATGTCAGAGCGCAGGTTGATGGAGTAGATGAACAAGGGAGTTCATTCAAGTTAGACGACCTGAACCACAGTGGTGTCACAAACAGTTAGAAATGTCACCAGCACCAGGAGTAAATCTAAACACAAATATGCAGCAACCTCATAAAAACACTAACTGTCACTACTGCGACAAGCCAGGTCACTTTATCGAAGATTGCCGCAAATGCAAATGGGACTTGACACACAGGGTTCCCATGCAGAGGAAGGAGTACCAACCTACAAGGGGAGGCAATGAGAAAACTGTGAAGACCCAAACCTATTCGGGAAACTGTTAGAGGCCAAGGCTGCAGGTCAAGACTTGGTGAATTCTTTGGAAAGACCCAAACAATTATTTGACATCAAGGGAGTAGTTAATGATGGTTTACTGGTGAAAGCAAATCTTTACCGCACAAATATTAATTGTTTAGTAGACACTGGGTCAACAGTTTCGGTGGTGCATAGCCAGCTTTATTTTGCAGTTCCTGCACATCTGAGACCAGCTTTAGAAAGCAAGTGTGGAAAGCTACACATGGCAGATGGCAAGACGATGACACCACTGGGTACTGCACAATTGTCGTTACGGATTGATGGAAAGAGTTACTGTCACAGATGGGTCATAGCAGATGTGGCAGCCCAAGTTATTTTGGGATATGATCTTCTCCACCATTTTGGCTTTGAAATTAACCTGAGAGAAAATAGGCTTACTTGTAAGGGGAAACCTTTAACCTGTCAAATGGAGAGTTTGACACCTTCAGTATTTAGAGTCACAGTCAGTGAAAATGTAATTCCAGCATTGAGCGAGATGATACTACCAGGAAAAATTAACGGTGACTTACCTTTTGCTGACTGGGCCGTAGTAGAGGCTGGAAGCAAGGCCCTACGTGAGCGATTGTTAGTGGCAAAATGTCTGTTTGACACTGGGCAGCAGTGCATACCCATTCGGGTTATAAATTTATTGGACAAACCACAGACCATATATAAGGGAACACACACAGCTGACTGTACAACAATTGACAGTGGAGAGATGGAAATTATTGAAGACGCACTACTGGGCAAGGAAGCTGAGTGCGAAACAACTGACTCAATATTTGCTGTTTAGATGATGGCCGTGAAATGACCGAAATGACCGAAGCAAAATTGCCTGACCATCTTAAGGTCATCACAGATTAATTAAATTCCATTAAACAGCCTCCAAGGAGAATACCTCTTACACAGCTTCAGGAGGCAAAGAATGAAATACAGTGCATGCTGGATACAGGTGTAATACAACCATCCAAATCCTTGTGGGCTTCTCCAGTGGTATTGGTGAAAAAAAAGGATAACTCGATACGCTTTTGCATCGATTACAGACAGTTGAACAGCGTCAGTCAAAGACTCATACCCCATCGCGAGAATCGACGATTCACTGGATGCCTCGAGATGGGCTACTCTCTTCTCCACATTGGATTTGTGCTGCGGATATTGGCAAGTAGCATGACACCTGGAGATAGACCTAAGACAGCATTTACAACTACAGGGGGCTTGTATGAATTCAACTCAGTGCCCTATGGCCTCTGTAACGCAGGATCCACGTTTGAAAGATTGATGGAATTTATACTTTCAGGCTTACAATGGCAAACCTGCCTCCTATACATAGATGATATCATATGCTTCTCGAGTTCCTTTGATGAACACTTGGAAAGACTCGATGAAATTCTGACCAGAATTGGTAATGCTGGCCTCAAGATATCGCCGAAGAAATGTAGCCTTTTCAAAAAGGAAGTAACTTTTCTGGGGCATGTGGTCTCGAAGGAAAGAATAAGACCCGGCCCGTCACCCGGGCCAGAAAAGATAAAAGTGATCCTGGAATGGCCTCAACCAAAGAGCGTGAAGGGCGTTAGAAGCTATTTACGAACCGGTTCATATTTTCGTCGCCACATAAGAGACTTTGCATAGATTTCGAAGCCATTACACAGGCTGACAGAGAAGCAATCCAAATTTCACTGGGATAGTGAATGCGAGGAAGCATTCCAAAAGCTTAAAGTTTCTTTAACTACACAACCTACATTAATGTATCCAGACATGAGCAAAAGTTTCACATTGGACACAGATGCAAGTGGTGTTGGAATGGGAGCAGTGTTGTCCGAATTACACGACGACGGGGAACATGTTGTGTCCTACTATAGTCGCACATTTTCCAAATTAGAGCATCAGTATTGCATCACCATTGAAGGGAACTCCTAGCCGTCATTGATTCGGTTAAACGCTTCCATCATTATTTGTTTGGTGTTCCTTTCGAGATCAGAACCGACCATGGAGCACTGAATTGGATCAGGAGATTAAAAAATCCTGAAGGGCAGCTTGCCCGATGGCTACAAGTACTTGAAACTTATAACTTCACCATTGAACACAGAGCAGGATTCTGCATTCTAATGCAGATGGCTTGTCTAGGCATCCATGCGAAACATGCAATCATTGTGAACGACGGGAGATAAATGAATTGGCCCATAGGGTGGAAAGGAAAGAGGAAGGACATCTTGAGGAATTTGTCCGAGCTCTAAGCAGAGAGAAGGAAAGCACACAGTGCTAATAGATCAGATGAATTGGTAGAAGAAACTGCAGAAGCACAAATGTGGTTCCAAAACTGATCTAAAGTTGAGATTAGAAAAGCTCAACTAGAGGAACCCATCTTAGAGACGTTGATTAACTGGAAGGAATCCAAGTTAAAGCGTCCCGAATGGAATAGTATTTCTGTCCAATCAGCTAGGTTGAAAAGCTATTGGGCTCAATGGGACTGAACAGAAGTAGTGGATGGAATATTAAGCAGAAAATGGCTTGATAAGAAGGCGGATGCCCATTCTTGGCAGATAATTCTGCCCAAGTGCTGGAGACTTGAAGTCTTAAAAATGCTACACAGCGATCCAGCAGCAGGTCACCTAGGGATAACCAGAACAGTCGCGAGATTTTGGTTTTATTGGACTGGCTTTCATGAAGATGTACGCCGCTTCATAGCGAGGTGTGAAGCCTGTCAGGAGAGGAAACCGAACAAACCAACACTGCGTGGTGCCATGAAGCAGTATGTAGTAGGGGCACCAATGGAGAGAATAGCCTTAGATATAATAGGACCTTTATCTCAGACTCATCACGGAAATAAATATGTCTTGGTTGTAACAGATTATTTTACGCGTTGGGCAGAAGTCTACCGGATAGGGAACCAAGAGGCAAAAACGGTTGCAGATGAGTTGGTGAAGAATTTTATATGTCGATATGCAGTTCCGAAGCAAATCCATACAGACCAAGGGAGACAATTTGAGTCTGACTTATTTCAACAATTATGTAAAACCTTCAGAATAGATAAGACATGAACGGCAGCATATCATCCACAAAGTGACGGCCTGGCGGAAAGGCTGAACCGGACCATAGAAGATATGCTCTCCAAAACGATTTCAAAATCGCAAAGAGATTGGGACTAGCAGTTTCCGTTAGTCATGTATGCCTAACGGTCTTCGGTGCAGGAAAGTTTGAGAGAAACTGCCAGTAAAATGATGCTGGGACGAGAAGTCGAGCTACCCGTTGACTTGTTATTTGGGAAACCACCCGAGCCTACACGAAATCCAGCGGAATTCGTCCAATATGTATAAGAAAAGATGTGGATCGTCCTTGAAGCAGCACGAGGGAGATTAATGGAAGCTGGTAACGGCCAGAAGCGACAATACGATGTCAAATCCAAGATGTCATCATATGGTTATACTCGCCGCATCACAAAAAAAGGAGATCCTATAAGCTACAGAAGAGATGAGAGGAACCCTTCGTGGTGGCCTGCTTTTTTAAATTAAAAATGGTCCAAGTGGTGAAAGTGGTGTTGTACATTACAACAGGCTGAAACCCCATGTCGATAAAAATCAAAACTGGTTCTTCTGCAGCCGTGTAGTTACAAGAAGTACTTGCGCAAAACAGCAATAAACCATACTAACTACCTGCAGAAATCATATTTCTTACTCTACTGAGAAACCTATCCAATTCAAATAAAGAATAATAATCATAATGTGAAGCCTGCTGAAACGAAATATGCTTATAAACCTTTCAAAACCTAAATGATGCGATGGCTGAGCTCTTTTCCAGATAGGGAGGGTGATTTGTATCCCCATTGGTAACAATAAATATTTGGCTATAATGTTGCCTTAATTTTTTTTTTCAGATGGCAATTGACCAGTTGAAACATATTTATCTCACAATCGGGGCGTTTTTGCACTGTTACACAACTAAAGTTTAATGTATCTGGGCCCTTGTTCCAAATCCGTATCAAGGGCCCCTGATACAAGCGCGTGATTCTGCTGTTGCCAAAACAACATTAATATCATTTTTCGATCGCTTCGCATTTTTCCCTTCAGAGAAAACAATATTAGGTGAGGCGAAGCCGAACCTACTATTGTTTTCTCTGAGCCGTATATGACACTGTATCTGCCAACTAAAAGCCCTGTAATGTATTTAAACAATGCTAAATTGTCACTGGGGAAGTTAACTCAACGAATAGTTAAATTATGCGCACTTTTCGGCATCTTGGGCTGGTTTGTAGCCTATTGTTGGGATTTTTCTGAATGCTCGAGTCGAGGCTTCTCTCTTGAAGTTAAAGGACTAGCTTTCACTATGAAATGTGGAAAACTCCACCTTAATAAATGATGAACGTCATATTTTAAAATATAATAAACCTTTACACCAAGAAGGATATTTAATTCACCAGTAATTATTGCAAAAGTAACAACCAAATTCACGTTGACGAAACACACAGATGCTCCACTTCGTAAGACAGTATTCAGTAAAGTGAATCCCAGTGACGTAATTTTCTCTGAAGTGTAACGTCATCACTGACCTCAATATGGAGATCAATGAACGCTATTCTATTTTTCAATTTGTGTCTTTCCATCGATAAGGCAAATGAAAAAGTTCCTCTTAAAATAGTTTTATAACACATTTTGTGGTCAATATTGTGAGATAAATTTATCATCACCACAGTGTGTGTCTCCGGAAATTCTGATCAAGTCTCGTAGGCACAGAAGGGCTCGTCGAAATACTGTTCTGTTCATATAACTCGACTTGATCTGAATTCCCGGAGACACACTGTGGTGATAATCTGTATGTCTCAAGACCTGTATCAGTGTGAGGTGTGTGGCAGACGTTTCTACACTACATCGAAGAAAAGCCGCCACATCAGGGAGGAGCATGGAGAGATTATTGTCTGCCCCCATAAAAAGGATATGAATTGTGACTATTGGGTGAGGAAGTGCAGAGCATACAAGATGCGGGAGCATGTGTACCGATGCCATGAGAGAACAACCCGAGGTAAGAAATCAAGCGATAACCCACCTCCTTCCCAGCCTAGGTCAGAGGTACATCGAGTGGACAGACCACCAAAGACCACAGTTCAACGTCCCAGAGATGACCAGCGGCGGGGGACCAAAGAGGTAGAAGTACCAGAATGCTCCAGATTACTAGACCAAAACTTACCAGTCGACGAGTGGTTCGAGGTGTCACCAATTTATTTGGGGGGTGGTGCTGCCACACCAGTGACAAAAGACAATAACTATGCCACGCAGGTGGTGCATGAACTGAAGCAAATAGAGGAAACCATGATGGAAAAAGGCAAAGGGGCGGAGGACAAATCTGATAACCAAACATTGACAATCAGACCATTCAACGAAACCATGCCAGAGTATTGTTCGAAACCAGAGGTGATGCACTCTGAATTGGAAGTGGAAGTCAGATCTCTGCTGGAAGATGAACAGCCACTGTTGGTGAACAGCCACCCATTGCTATGGAACCCACAGAACTTGTTTCCAAGTCGGAGAGTGTATCTAACGCAGATATTCAGACACACGTGCAGCCAACCAGTGCCGAATCTGAAAACCTAGATTTACCATCTGCGGAGCCTGCAGTTCTACATGTTTCTACTAAAGATGATTCGCTTAGTGTATGTAGTGTAGAGACACCAGTGAAGGGAGACGAGCCAAGTATCTACCAACCTGTGGACCCTTTGAAGCTTTATCCGGTACAGTTTCCAGACCCACAGATTGTCTTGCCGGAACCATTCACCAAATTTGATCAACTGGCTAGTGACCCAAGATTCTTCTTCATCGGTGCTCCTAGTGCCTATATGGAAGGGAATACAGCCAAACTTCTACATACTACAAGAACCTCTGGCAGACAACATCTCAATAACTACAAACGTAGGTATATTCCTTATGGTTACCTGGGTATCAAAAAGGTAGAGAGGCTTACGTTACCTGACAACTCCACTTATACCTTGACCGATTTTTGGATTCGGGACCCGGAGACAAAGAAAACTAGAGATGCATCGACGGACACTGATTCAGACCTCACCGCTACCGTTAAACCGGTACAAACAGAATCTAGGGGGACTGAAACTTGTAATCTTTGGGGAGACCAGCCAGCGTGTAATACCAAAAGTTTATTAAATAGACCTACCTACCAGGGGGGATTGCAGCAAGAACCCTGGGACTTTTCCATGTCTAAGAAAAGAAAACAGCCAGAAGAGTAAAAAAATGTATATTGAAATGATGCTATTTGTAAATGTACATATATAATCTATAAATTTAATTCTGGGTAGAAATTATTATATAGCAGGTTATAATTATAAATTGTCTTGTGGCCAAAAACCAGAGAGTTTCCATTGAACCTTTCTGGTCTTCTGCAACAAGTCAATTTACCAAAAAAAAAAAAAATAGTCAGTGCCCAAGGGTATAATGTAGAGTATTTTCTACCTGTGTAAATGTATGCGCTGTGAAATTATATTCACAGGAGTTATTATGAGCATCCTAGATTTTTTATAGGAAGACGTTTATTCAAGATTCATGATAATTTGGGCAAAGATTGTCATAGTCAAGGCGACATTGTCATTGTTGTACAGTACTTGTTACAATAATTTAACAATTATTGTAATGTGGTTTGCAGTATTTAGGGTGCAAATCTGAAAAAGTCTATAAGTTTAAAATTTTAATTAAGTTCAGTTCGGGTCGAACTGCTTCGGGTCCGGATGTGTTGTAACATGTTGTGGCAAGATGCTGCAAATATGTGTGTTATTTTTATTGTAAATAGCAAGAATCCAAAACATTCACAGGTCAGTTTACTGCTTAATTTTGGTGTTGGCTGTACTGGCCAAAACTTGCACTTATTTGTAATTATTTTCTTATTCTTAAGGAAAAGTGTCTTTAATAAAGAGTTGGTCTATTACTGGTTATTTCAAAATATTTTGTGGTGATTTCCATTATTTAGGAGGCCCTGACTGCTCACATTACAGCACAATCACATAACAATTTTGTTGTCTCGTTCTGTATTAGTCGGCTTAAAATTTGTACTCATTTCATATATTATTGTTGTGCACTAGAAGGGAGCTTTTAAATTACTGTTATATTTACCACAGCCTGTTATTTTATCCTCGCCGCAATGAGTAATGAAGAAACAATAACAAGTACATGTGGGCTTGACAAGCATATTTTATTAATTTACATACATTTATTGTACAAACTCATTCCTATAGCACACAAATTCAGGTGCGCTATTCACGCTTTATTCGGTATTCGATCATATTTCTTACTGTCAGTGCTTTAATTGTTAACGTTTGCGTGTTATAAATCCAAAGCTTCTTGGAAAGTTGGCCAGTTTTGCAAATTCATCACGGTTTACTTTCGGTGATCATACCATTGCGTGCTTCGATACGCAGATTGCCGGAATGCGACCAACTTCCTTATTTGGAATCTAACCTGTTTCCGAAAAGCAACCCGTAGTAACGTAGTGGTTGTTTCGCTGGGTCGCTTTCAAGGGTATAAATTCCCCGTGGGAACCCCGGGAAGTAAGCAGCACTTGTTTACTGTGGTAAACCAGTTCCGCTTTACTAGTAAAATAGGACCCAGTCACCAATGCTTGGGGTGAAAGTCCTCTAAAATGGGCAACATGTTGATCAACGATTGACTAAACTTGACTTCACCTCTATGTTGTGTCACGATTAGCCATGGTGCATAAATATGTGACGTTAACCACCAACAAACAAACAAACAAACATCAAGAGTATAAATAGCCCGAACGCCCCAGTAGGACGACCCGGTGACCCATCAGGCAGACTATGAACAGTAACGAACAACAAGAATAAAACCAACTAAAAGGTAGCTTTTTAAGTGAAAACCCAACCAGCATTGACCGAGACTCTACAGCGCACAATGTGGAACCCTATTTTCAGTAGCAATAGTTATTTGTAAACAAATCTGAAGCGTGGCTAATCAACATACACGTTGTATAAGAATTATCCACCTTGATGTGAAAAACGTCTGTCATTTCAATTTTGGCTCAGAATACTTCTGCCATGCTGCTCACTGTAATGAATCAATGTACGAATGATTCAGCTGTGGAGGCCCCCTTGTGTTTAATTAAATTGTGATAAGTAATATATAACTTTTAAGAGTCAGTATTGAATGTTTGAGTTACAAACAACCAATGCTTTGCTTTTACTGATCCCTGTCAAAATCCACAGTAGTCAGTAAGACCTCTCAGGCAGGTTAACTTTATTCAAGTCATCTATTTGTACACGACTCCCTGGACAATTCCAGACCTAGTAGCAATGTAGTACAACACAGCCCTTTATACAAATATAAAATGAACTTATTGTAAGTATAAAATAAAATGTATAGTTGGAGATATTTCTCTCTCATCAATTATTAACCCCAGGTAACCCATTGCCCATGTGACCTGGTGACCCAGTAACCCTAATATTTTCCTACCAGAAACAGAGCCTGATGACCAGGGCAATAGAGAAATAAAGGATAACCATCATCAGAGGAAACCAAGACCAGGTTAAATGGGAATCACCAGACAGGTAAAATAGCCGCTAACCAGGCTCAACAGAACACAAACAGGTTGACAAACCATTAACCCCTCACCATCAACCAACCACTCTACCATTTTAAACCTCTCGTTTGTGGTGTTGGGGGTTGCACTCTGTTCCACCCACTTAAGAGCTCGGCCACGCTACAGCAAGTTTGGGGTCATGTCTAGATGAGAACGTTCCTTTTTGGTCATGATCGGTCAACCAGTATGGCTGCACAAGCCCAAAACCCGAAAACCATTAGCACAGCCTACAGGTAGTATTTATGGAGGGATTTCATTGTAACTTGGTAGGATGCCTTTGTGTAATGCCTAGATGAGAACGTTCCCTTTTGGTCATGATCTGTCAACTGTGATTACTGCCCAAGCCTGAAACCCAAAAATTTTTAGTACAGTCTTCAGGTCATATTTAATATGGAGGGATTTCATTGTAACTTGGTAGGATGACTCCGTATGATGTCTAGATGAGGACTTCCCCATTTAGTCGCGATCTGTCAACCGTGACGACTGCCCGAGCCCAAAACCCGAAAACCTTTAGTACTGTCTACAGGTCATATTTATGGAGGGGTTTCATTGTAACTTGGTAGGTTGACTTCATATAATGTCTAGATGAGAACGTCCCCTTTTGGACGTGATCAGGCTACTGTGACGGCTTCAGGGGTCCGAAGTCTGAAAACCTTGAGCACAGTCTACAGGTCATATTTATGAAGGGATTTCATTGTAACTTGGTAGGATCACTCCAAATAATGTCTAGATGAGAACGTCCCCTTTTTGTCGCGATCATTCAGCCTTGATGGCTGCCTGAACCCAAAAACCTTTAGCATAGTCTATAGGTTGTATTTATGGAAGGATTTCATTGTAACTTGTTAGGTTGACTCCATATAATGCCTAGATGATGACATTCCCTTTGGTCGTGATTGGTCAACTGTGACGGCTACAGGGGCCCGAAGCCCGTAAACCTTGAGCACAGTCTACAGGTCATATTTATGAAGGGATTTCATTGTAACTTCGTAGGATCACTCCAGATGATGCCCAGATGAGAATGTCCCTTTTTGGTTGCAATCATTCAACCATAATGGCTGCCCAAGCCTGAAGCCCGAAAACCTTTAGCATAGTCTACAGGTCTTATTTATGAAGGGATTTCATTGTAACTTGGTAGGTTGACTTCATATAATGTCTAGATGAGAACGTCCCCTTTTGGACATGATTAGGCAACTGTGACAGCTACATGGCCCCGAAGCCCGAAAACCTTCAGCACAGTCTACAGGTCATATTTAAGAAGGGATTTCATTGTTACTTGGTAGGATGACACCAAATAATGTCTAGATGAGAACGTCCCCTTTTGGTCGCGATCATTCAACCTTGATGGCTGCCGAGCCCAAAAACCTTTAGCATAGTCTATAGGTTGTATTTATGGAAGGATGTCATTGTAACTTGTTAGGTTGACTCCTTATAATGCCTAGATGATGACATCTGCTTTTGGTCATGATTGGTCAACTGTGACGGCTACAGGGGCCCGAAGCCCGAAAACCTTGAGCACAGTCTGCAGGTCATATTTATGAAGGGATTTCATTGTAACTTCGTAGGATCACACCAGATGATGCCCAGATGAAAATGTTCCCTTTTGGTTGCGATCATTCAACCATGATGGCTGCCCGAGCCCGAAAACCTTTAGCACAGTCTACAGGTCATATTTATGAAGGGATTTCATTGTAACTTGGTAGGTTGACTCTGTATGATGTCTAGATGAGGACTTCCCCTTTTGGATGCGATTGGGCAACTGTGACGGCTACAGATTGTTCAAATCAAGTCCCTCGGTTAATATTTAGGTTTCCTTTGGATGCCCGAATTTTAAATCGGTGCAATATGGGAAATAATTTTTAAAAATCTTCTTTTTCAGATCCACCAGTCAGAATGCTTTCATAATTGGTATACAACATACCTAGTAAGGTCAGATTCAAATTTGTTCAAATGAGGGCCTGTGTTAATATTTGGGCTAGCTGTGGTAGTCCGAATTTTAACTTGGTGCAATATTAGGGATTTTAGTCACGTGACTTTTTCTGTTGTCATTTCGTAAAATGCTCGATTTTTCGAATTTAAATAGCTGTAAAATCAAAAATAAAAAACAATTATTGTCCTTACGTATGTCAATGTATTCATTAAACACCCTTTAATAAGATGGCCAAGTGTCATCGATGAAAGTGTGATGGTTATCGAGTATTTATTACTCGAAGACGTTGAGTTGACGTTTGAAGAGAAAATTGAGTTTCATGCCCGTGTTTTTCAAATCAGCTGATTTTGGTGTCCTTCACTTATGCAAATTTCCGCGCGAGATGACATCATGTACAGGCGGGATTTTTGCATATTTGGCCTCTTTGGTCTTTGCGCTAGAGAATGGTAGGTGTTGCATTCCTGTGGACTCAATATTTCTACTTTTTTAAACATTTTAAAAAGTTTGAATGATTTTTTCCTGCAGAAAATGGATAGAAAAATACATGCAACATCCAGAATAATATAATTCAGTATCCCATCTAACCCCTCAAATGCATTTTTCAACGCCTGTTTCTGCCACTTCACGTGGAAATTGTTTTGAAAATGGTTCCCCATTCTAATTTTAGCGTGTAATTTCCAGGAAAAAAATCGGGAGGCGTGATGACGTCGTGACATGCTCCAATTAATTCAGGAAGTGTTATTCTTGCACAAAGTTTTTGATTTATTTGAGGTAGTTTCATCGTAAAAACAAACCTCAAATGCACAATTTGACAAGGTAAATTGCCAATATTTCCTTTAATGAATTATTCCCATCAGCTTTCCGATTGTTGCCCCCTTTCAATTTGATCACGACCGGCGCCGTACTTATAATTTATAAATTATGAGTTGAAGTTGAGAAATGAAATTGTGAACTGAAAATGAAATTTAAAATGTGGAATAAAGTGAAATTTAAATTGTGAAGCTCAGGCATGGTATTATTTATGACTGTGAAGTATATACTTGTATGGTGAAATTTTATTTTTAAAAAATTCTGACCAAATTGGTGTTGTAAATAATTAATTTTAGAAAAAAAACGAGAGTAAACTGTAAAGTGAGAAGGCTGATGTTTTTTCATGAACAATGTCTTGACATTGTCAGTGAGGTGAAGAACAGTTTTTATAGTGCAGAGGCACAAGCTTTTCCTTGACTCCACCCCAGCCTACCCCATCACAAAATGGTAGAATAATTAGTGATAATTTTCCTTTTGAGTAAAATATATCTAACTTCTAGTTCTAAGATTAAAGAAGTTGAAAAATTCACAACTTTTGCTGGTGGGGGGGGGAATTTTTTTTACACAATTATAATATTGCCACATTGGGCAGTTGGGCAGCCGGGTACAGTTGGAAATGTGGAGAACATGCAGACTGCAATAAAAAAAATGCTAAAACCTTCCTATGTCCAGTGTAAGGGGGGGGGGGGGGGGGAGGGCAGGGGCAGTAAGTTTGAATATTAAAATTTGATGTTGCACTTACATTTGTGTTGCAATAAATTACCTGGTAATTTCAGCTTTCCTTCTTTTTAATTATTAACATGAGAAATTAAATTGGATGATGTATACATATTTTTCTTTATTTTTCTTCTTTTTTTTTTTGGGTGGGGGGGGGGGGGGAGGGAGAGTGCCCCTCATCACTTTAATGAAGATTAAAAAACTCAATTGTGTTGTGGTCAAGATAATAATTTAGAAGTGAACTGGAGAACAGCTTCAGTATTTATGGTTCAGAACAGAGTTGCTATTTTTTTTTTTTTTTTTTGGGGGTGGGGGGGGGGGGGGGGGAGCTGAATCTCATATCATTATATTATTTCAGGTATTTTTGATGATACATGTGGTAATTTGATCTCGGAACATGGATGCAAGTCATATGAATGAGTGTGTTTTTATGTCAGTGTGGTTGTCTTATAGGCTTGTAAACCAAATTTCTTTTATATTTGTATTCAGGTTAGAAGTTTGACTGTATAGGAAAACTAAACACCAACAAGTTAAAACGTCCCAGTCAGGCACAATCTCCGGACAAGTGGTTTAAATAAATATCTTCTCTTTGAAGTTTTACTCCTCTGTTACTTAGAACATTTGTAACTTTCTGAAGAAATCATGGTTTCAAATAGACAAATAAATGATTTGTATTTACAAAATAAAGATAAAAGTTCTGTAGAAATTGTTCAGATTTTTGTTAAAGAATTCCCGGAGCTTGAAGGAAATTCGAATGTCAAATCTCTGTACGTAAAAATAAAACGAGTGCATGAGACTGTTGTGAGAAAATATAAAAATAAATGTTCAAATTTAATGAATTTCTTGGAAAGCACTTTTACAGCACTTCCCCAGGCTTCATCTGCTCATGCACCTGAGACATCAACCCTCATTAGTTCTGGTTCAATGTATCGAATTGCACAAGAAGTATCAGAAACAAAATCTAGAAATAAAGTTTTGAAGCGTAAACTTGTTAATTTGGAAAATACTTGCCAGTTTGTAGGTGAAATGGAGGCAAATTATCAAGCAGCACTAGAAGAGTTATCTAAAGTAAATAACACATTAGATTCCGTCCTCACAGAATGTGACAGTAAAGATAGAAATTTAAATGAGATTCATAAAAATTTTGAAAAGTTGAATGAAATGTACCAGAAACAATCAAATATCATTCAGAAACATGAGCAAAAACACATTGATTCAAAAAACAAAATAGTTCAATATCGCATGCACTGTAAAAAATTATCTCAAAAGGTAGACCGTAAAAGAAAACGTGCATGGGTTAATTCTGCCAAAATTCAGAAAGTACAATCCGAAAAACAAAATTTGCAAAGTGAGTTGGAGAATGCAAGACTCCAGGTAAAACAGCTTGAAAGCAAAATGCTTGAAAAGGATGAAATTCTTGATCATTTGGAAGTAAGGTCCCATTCACTCAATAGATCAGTGAAATATTTCAAAAAGAAAATGTCTCATCTCAATGAAACTGTCACTGAGATGGAACAGGAACAGGAAAAACATGAGTTAGAATATCAAATAAAAAATTTACAAAAGGAAAATTCAGAATTAACACAGCTGGTTGACATTCTTGATGATCCACTGATTGTCACATTTAATGAGGGCAGGTATACTGATGAAATTAGAGAAGTTATCATGAAGCTTCTGTCCATGAATGTAAGCATCAATAAAATCAGTGATGTCATTACTGTGGTTTTATCAAAATTAGCAAACAGACAGATAGACAGATTACCCTGTAATGCTTCAAAATCAAGATTTGTAGCTGAAGCAAACTGTTTGGCTAAAATGCAGGTTGTGGAATCCATGATAAATGACCCGGAGTCACTGAAAGGTGTTTGCTTGCATAGTGATGGTACAAGTAAATTCCACAAACATTATCAAAATTACCAGGTAACTTTGTTAGATGGAACCACCATGTCTATTGGGCTTCATGAGATGGGGTTTGCAGATGCAGACCACATAATGGAATCCTTCCGGGATCTCGTTGGTGAGTTAAGTGAGATTACCACATCCAATCAACCTGATAGCGAAAAAAGAGTGGCAGAAATAGTAACATCTATAAAAAATACTATTAGTGATCAGGGTGCTGTTAACCCCTGTTTCAACAAAAAACTTCAAGTACTTCGTGATAATCTATTACCGTCTGTTATAACTAACTGGAATGAGCTAAATCCAGAAGTGAAATCTGAGATTAGTTCCATGGGAAATTTTTTCTGCAAAATGCATCTACTTGTGAATTTTGCAACAGCGGCTGATAAAACCCTTGGTATTTTTGAATCTGTTGCAGTTGACATGGATTGCAGTACTAAACCTCAATGTATAATTCAAACATCTGAGTCAGGTCCTGCTAGATTAGTTAGAACAGCTGTTAAGGCACTACACCACAGAGGATCTGAAGAGGCTGGTGTTGCATCCTACTTCAAATCATATCTGTCAACCAAAAAATGTCAGTCAAAATTAATTTCATATCGTGGTAATAGATTCAATGTGTTGTTAGCTCAACTTGACAAAGTCAAGCTGAGCTATTGCCATCACTTCTCGTCCGTCGGCGTACGTACGTACGTACGTACGTTAGTATGTTAGTACGTTAGTACGTACGTCCACAATTTCCTTTGGCACACCTCACAGATTGCATTTATGATTAGATTACTTTGAAACTTGGTATGCTTGTTTGGGGTAACCTCTAGATGGGAGCTATCGATTTTCTTCAATTTCCGTCAAAAAATGTTGCCATGGCCAACGTTCTTAGAACTTAGTTTAGTCAAACCACAATATTTCCCTTTGGCACACACTACAGGGCACATTTATGATTTGATTGCTTTGAAACCTGGTATGCTTATTTAGGGTGACCTCTAGATGGGAGCTATTGATTTTCTTCAATTTCCGGCAAAAAATGTAGCCACGGCCAACATTTGTAGAACTTAGTTTAGTCAAACCTCAATATTTCCCTTTGGCACACCCTGCAGGGCCCATTTATGATCAGATTGCTTTGAAACCTGGTATGCTTGTTTGGGGAGACCTCTAGATGGGAGCTATCGATTTTCCTCAATTTCTGTCAAAAAATGTTGCCGCGGCCAATGTTCTTAGACCTTAGTTTAGTCAGAAGACTCAATATTTCCCTTTGGCACACCCTACAGAGCACATTTATGATCGGATTGCTTTGAAACCTGGCATGCTTGTTTGGGGAGACCTCTAGATGGGAGCTATCGATTTTCTTCAATTTCCGTCAAAAAATGTTGCCGCGGCCAACATTTTTAGAACTCAGTTTAGTCAGCCCACAATATTTCCCTTTGGCACACCCTACAGGACACATTTATGATTTGATTGCTTTGAAACCTGGTATGCTTGTTTGGGGAGACCTCTAGATGGGAGCTATCGATTTTCTTCAATTTCTGTCAAAAAATGTTGCCGCGGCCAACGTTCTTAGAATTTAGTTTAGTCAGAAGACTCAATATTTCCCTTTGGCACACCCTACAGGGCACATTTATGATCGGATTGCTTTGAAACCTGGCATGCTTGTTTGGGGTGACCTCTAGATGGGAGCTATCGATTTTCTTAAATTTCCATCAAAAAATGTTGCCACAAACATTCTTAGAACTTAGTTTAGTCAGACCACAATATTTCCCTTTGGCTCACCCTACAGGGCACCTTTATGATTAGATTGCTTTGAAACTTGGTATGCTTATTTAAGGTGACATCTAGATGGGAGCTATCGATTTTCTTCCATTTCCGTCAAAAAATGTTGCCACAGCCAACGTTTCTTAGAATTTAGTCTAGTCAGACCACAATATTTCCCTTTTGTACACCCTACAGGGCACATTTATGATCGGATTGCTTTGAAACCTGGCATGCTTGTTTGGGGAGGCCTCTAGATGGGAGCTATCAATTCTCTTCGGTTTCTGTCAAAAAATGTTGACATTGGCAAAAAAAAATGACATTGGTACCAATGATCTTCAATTTTGCCATTTCATTTATAACTTACCAAGTTCAAGTTTGTCAAGTTGAGCTACAGTGTCATTGACACTTTCATTTTATGATGCCGCTGCCGTATATCACCATCGAAAGAACATTATCCTGTTTTTAGAGTCTTGGCACCAACAGGCTACTGCAGGCAGTTCTTGAAGATATACAAAATAAAGTGAATATTGCTGGCATAAGAGCCCTTGGAATTGTAGACAAAATTATTACAGGGCCGTATTGGCGCATGTTAGAAAAACAAGGAAGCATTTTGAATGCTAATGATTATTTGAAAATTATGCAAGAAAAATTTGAAAAATGGTCCAGAGATGCATCACCCATGCTCATCGGTGGAAGAACTTTTCATCGATGAAGACCTTAAAATTCACAAAGATGGTTTATATGATTCATTATTTGAAGAAACAAATGACGTCGAACTTGATGAATTAACCCAGCAGGCACTGGAACTTCTAATGCATGCTGTGTTAATACTTCTGGAAAGACAAGCCTGTAATCATTTACCTGAGGGAAAATATAGCAGCCTGTCCCAAGCACTAGCAGAACAGGCAAGTAAAGTGCCCAAAACAAATGTTGCTTCCGAGAGAGATTTTGCTACTCTTGATCTCCTAGTCAGAATTAAGCCAGCAGGAACTGTCATGTTATATGAAACTTTAACCCTGTGGATGAATAACAAAACTCTGGAGTGGCTGGATGAAAAGTCTCCAGAAGTACGCGTTCAGTTGATGAATGAAGCAAGAAAAAATGCTAGTGCTGCGCGTAGCTGATTTCGCATCAGAAATGAAAAGATCCACAGTCAAAAATAGAACATCTTCTTCAAAAACAACAACAAAAAGAGGATAGTGAAACTAACTCTCATTCTAAACGGGTTGATCTCACCAACAGAGTGTCAAATTTAGGTGGTGTTTGGGTGACTGCTGAGGAAATTGATTCCAAAATTGCTGAACTTTCAGATAAAGAGGGTAGAGAGGCTCTGATCAGCCAGATAAATTTTAGACGTCAGGTACTACACTCAAAAGGTGACAAAACATTCTATCAGTCACAAACTGTTGCAAACAAGCGTGTAGTGTTTCCCAATTCAAGACTTATATCAAATTTGACGGAAATATTAAGGCTCAATCCTCAAAATTCTGAAAATTCTGATACTTCGGAAAATAAATTGAAAATTCGAAATCCTGAGAGAGAGATTCTTTTCACAGAAGAAAAGCATGCGCTCTTTTCTAAGTTGACAGCTGCGAGAGAGAAGCGCATTGTATTAGCGCAGGTGGAAAGCTTCCCATCTTTTTAGAATCACCTGACTTGTTAATTGGTAAAAATATAAAACATCAGTGTAGAGAAGGTGATTTGGAAACATCATGGTTTTCGGCAAAAGGTTACTGGAATAAAAAAACATTCGCCAACAAATCCACTGAAAACAGAATATAACATCAAATATGATGAGGATGATGGAATCTGGCATTTCCCTCTGCTTTCAGATCTGAAAAATGGAGATTTGATGATTCTTTAAGTTTTATCACTTCAAAAAATAAAAAAAATATAGTGTTTAGTCTTGCAGTATATGTGGAGCAGACTGTCACTAAAACACCCATATAGTGAAATTTCCACCCACCAAAATCATTAAGTATTCGTGAAAAAGAAAAAGCCCAAGCAGTGGTTCATCCAGTGGAGCTCCAGGGTCAACCCCAAAAGACACTGGCCGAACTATTGCTTGTGATTCTAATTCTTTTCCACAGACCATGTCATGAGACATTCCTTTTGTGGGTAATAATAAAATACTGTACAAATACTGTATGACTCCATGAAGAAACTCCGGGGTAAAAAAACTGGAAATAAAGTTCAGGTAATTTCCCTCGTCAGTCACCCACTCAGTCTACTGTATACTAAACTGTACAAGTACAAGTCTGTAATTCAGGTTGATGGGATTGCTTTCAACCTTGGTGCGGAGTGTGTTATTTCTCAACCTTCAGTGGAGGTAATTATTAAACATTTCTAGCGTTCATCATGTTCAGAATCATTACATTGTCTATCCATTTGGACACTTACATTATTTTTTTTTAAATTTATTTTCTCCAATTCCTGTTTACTGTACATTATTACAGTCTTTCATTTGTTTTTGTTGAGTTAAGTTGATTATATGGCTTTGGTAAGAAACCTGCTTTCTAAAACTTCATTCCTTGCATTTCTGTGTTCTGGTTTCAGCATTTCATTTTCTTTTCAATTTTTGTTGTCCGTCGGATGGGGATGTGAAATCCGAGGCCCCGTATATCAGTGCTTTACACTGAGCATGTTACAGAACCAGGGAACTGATCGTAAAAAATTGGGTCTCCCTGTATCTTTGTCTTTACCACAAAATCCACTCACAAAATGTTAAGTCTACTTTTTTGCAGTTCACATGATTAGCTAGGATGTTTTGAAATAAAAAAAATAGCACAGTATATATTTTATTCAGTATTGAACTAAGCACGGGATTTGTCAGAACTAAAGCTAATGACCCCTTTTTGGAATGAACAAATTTAACTCATTCCACCAAATGGTCATTAGTTGTACATTTAAAGAGTAAAGCAGTAATTGAGCTGATTTGGTTTAGTAATTAATAATTTTAATATTATCCATGCAATGTTTCCCATGAGAACCTCAGGAAGTGGAGCAGTTCTTGTTTTTTGCAGTGAACATGTTCTGCTTTACTTGTAAAATAGGACCTGGTAACCAATACCTGATGTGGAAGTACTCGCAAGCTGGCTGCATGAGTATCAACGACTGGCTAAACTTGACTTCTTATGTTTGTTGCAGTCACGATAAAGCTACAGAAGCTGACAGTGACATTAAACGCTAGTTAATATATAATTCATATACCATAAAAATATGCAAATGCCAAGACTTAAGTTCAGTGAGTTGATTTTGTAAAAGTGGGAAATTGGAGATTCTTCAGTCTCCACACCAAAATAACACATTTTTTATTTTAACAAAATTCCTCCAATATAATATTTAAATTTAAATTATTGTGAGATTACTTTTGGTTTTCGGTATTTGCTCATATGAATTTGTTTTGTAATACTTGGGAAGTTTGGAGAAGCACTCTTCAGTAACAGTACATTAGTGTAACAGGACTAGGATGTTTGGATAAAATATTTCATTGTAATTTAATTTTCTACAGAATTATGAATTCAGTACTTCTCAGCAATGCCCAGATATGGAGTCCACTTAACTGAATATCTTTTAATTGAATACCTGTAAAGTGAATACATCTTCGACACAAAACAGTTTACTATGTCTTCAGTACAAATTGGACCTGGTAATTGCCTATTGGTTATAGAGTAAATTCCTATAAATTCATTAAAACATTTTGTAACTCATTAAAACGATCATCCAATACTCTTTGTTTGTTGACCCATTTTGGCTTCCTTCCAGTCAATGCAGGCATTTAATCTATTATATCTTGTTTGAAATATCTCTACGAGTTTCCCAAATGAGATAAAACAAAATGAATGTTCTGCTTAGCTCTGCAGTACATGAAAGTGTGCCAGTTGCTGTTCAGTCATCTTCAGTTGAATACTCCTGGTAATTGAATGCAAAGTTTGCACTGGAAAGGTGACTATTCAATTGACCAGGCTCAAGCGCATCAGGGTAGAATGTCACTAATGCTTGGGGTACTAGCCCTCTGAAATAGACAATATGGGGTATAAACGATTGACTGACCTTGACTTTATTTCCATGTTGTGGTCATGATTAGCCATTGTGCAGAAGTTTGACCTTAAACACCAATAAATAAATTTCACACAGGCAATAACTCTAAAAGGCTTGATATGAAAAGCTAGAAAATTGTGTGCAAATTTTCAGTCAATGGACATCCCAAGTTCAATGTGGATGTCCATTGGCTTAAACTTTGTGTTTCATATATTTCAGTACTGAATTTTAGGTTATCTAATCTTGGTTAAATGTGACCTAGTTGGACTTGGGAAAAGGTTAACCCAGTCTGCACATACCACAATATTGTGCAAGAACAAGAATACCTTAAGAAAATGAAAAATTATTCACAGTAAATGAGACTGAAAAATCCTCAATGGATGTGGGCGGCATTTTTTATTTTTTTTCCTCTCTTTCTTTTTCCAGTCCACCAACTATTTGCTGATTCCAGGTTCTTTTTCTTTATTTTCAGGCACAGTACCTTTGCTTGGTTCCTGCTTTGTGTTGGGAAGACGTGTATGGAAAGTGTAGAGCGAGAAGGTGTCGCAATATTCATTTGCATGGAAAGGCACCTCTTCTCGACTCTCACTGTCAATTGGATCTCCTTCAAGCAAAGCATGGTGTGAAAATGTCCGACTTCTTGCTACCAAGGTGTTTTGTTGGTTGTGTGGCCAATTTTGTCCATCCTTAGCATTTTGGTCTTCTTCCAACTGTTCTGGAGCAAAGGCGGTTGTGGGGCACTGTTGGCATTCATCCAAAGTTTGCCGACATATGCAACCTTAAGTTACTTGTTGTCTTGGAAGAACTGGTAAAGCATCCCAAGGTTGTAGCTGTTGGGGAGATGGGCATCGACCTCTTCCATGTGGACACCAACCCTTCTACTCTTTGTCAGAAGTACTCATTTGGTGTTCACTGTAGGCTTGCCCAAGAAAGGCAGCTACCTGTTGTTGTCCACTGCAGGCAATCAGAGGAGGAAACCCTTCAGGCATTGAAGACATTTCTACCTCATGATTATCCAGTCCACATGCACTGCTGCACTGGCGGGTGGACTTGTGGACAACAATACTTGTCGTATTTTACCAACCTATATTTTGGTGTTGCAGGCAAAGTTTCTACTCTGGACAGAGTTAAAGAACTTGCCAGGTATGCTCCACTGAATAGGTTACTCCTGGAGACTGATGCGCCATATCTGATGCCTGCTTCAGCACCCACTGATTACAGATTCATGCATCCCGGCATGGCATTATATCAGGCACAGAGTGTTGCAGTGTCGGAAATTTGCAGTCAGACGTCATCTAATGATGAAACTCTTTATGGGATCAGAGTTTGATGTTGTTGGTTCATGGGATCTGGGTTGAATACAAAATCAATTACTGTAGTTGTATGCTATGTGACAAATTTGATATCATGTCTGGAGATAATTTCTCTAATTATTATTATTATTATTACCTCTGGTGGTAATTACATTCTTGTTTATTGAAGTAAATATCAATATTTGTGAGGAAAGACTCTTTCCCGTTTGATTCTACCAACTTATTGTGAATTAGTCACATATTATTATTATTATGATTATTATTACTGAGGGTCCATAATTTCTAGTTATTAGGTTTTTTTTAGCACTGACAGTGAATAGAACTACACTCAGGGAGTACATCCGCAGGAAAATCCTCAAATTATTATTAAATGGACAATATCTTCACTGTCAAAGAGCTTGAATTGGTAATTTTTGCACATTATTGATATTCACACATTTCTTCAGCTATCCCTTGTTGAGTAGTTCAATATAGGCAAGTGTCAAGTGGATTACCACTGAAACACCTATAAATGAAAGTTGCCATCTAGCCAAAAAAACAGCCTTTGTCAGCTGCATGCACACATTCAAGTAGCACAAGTGAAGTGCCTGCTAATGTACCTTCGGTTCTCCCTGGAAGCCCATTGCTGGCATATCACTTGTTTTGGTGTTTTTTTTTCCATAAAGCTGGACTTGTTAACCCTTTACTTAACATAGCAGCCAGACACGGCCAGAAAATTAACCAGAATAAGCCTACCACAGCCTAAAATATCTTGTAAGTTTTTTCAATAAAACCATACAAGTATGGATATCATAAGAACCAACTCCTTGAACTGGTTCAAATGATATCCATATTTGCATGGTTTTATTGAAAACTGTGAAATTTGTTTTAGAAAAATTAGAATATTAATTCTGATCAATGTATTCTTAAAAATACTGTGTTAGGTAAAAGATTAATCAACATGACCTGTGGTTAGTGGTAATCTCCCCTTCATGTGTAGGGAATGTATAGCACAAGTATACAGTACAGTTGTCGGTATTAACAAAGGTATGCACTGTCTTTGTCGCAGTACAGGGAAGGTGGATTACAATTAAATCGCAGTAGGAAAGACTATACACACCAGAATGCCCACAGGTTTTCTACACAAAAACCAAAAATAAAACAAATGGTGTGCTAGCAAAATTTTCAGTTTATGGACCACCAGGTGCAACCTGTTGATCCATGAGTTGAACATTTATGTGTGGTTCTTGGGCATCTTTGTCAAAATTTGCATATGTATGGTGTAAAAAAATGTGTACATTGTGCTTTAGTTGCAATACACCCTCCCCTTACTGCATGTGGTTGTTGTGGGTTGTTGTTGCTGTTATTGTCATTGTTGCATAGATCACTGAATTACAAGGGTACAATGACCTCCATTTTCATTATTTTAAATGTTTTTCACAGTGCATATCTTTTAACCTTCCACCAAAGTTGATGGGGGTCAATGTTATACCGAACAGAGAAGAGATCTGGCGTGGTTAGTATGTATACAAATGCCATTCAAATAATATTCATAGGCTATTTGTATTGATGATTCCTGATAGGATGAAACATACTGGTACTATTTCATATTTTACCCCATTTTTTTGCACTGAGAGAATATGCAAATAAGCCTTAATTACTAAATTTGATTTGAATTAATTTTTTTTTTGTCACTATTTTGGCTTTGTATATTGGAAAATATTTGCCCTCAAAACAAGAAAAACATGTTTCAATTAGCTGAGCAAATCAGAGAAACCTTCTACTGTATTTCTTTTAAAAAAATGTGATATGCAAATTAGATACTAATTAATTATATTTAAATTAGCTTGCACTCTATTGTGTTTAGTTTACTTTTGGAAGCTTCAGTACAAAATGCAGAGGCTAAAATGTTTAAATTCTAATCCAAGACACTCACCGGAACCATAATAATACATTTATTTATTCTTTTTTCAAATATGCAAATTAGATGCGAATGAGATCCAAATTTCATTTTAATTTCTCATTTAAGACCCACTGAACAATTTCAGAGGGTGTAAGTGTGGTGTTTTTGTCTAAAAAATGTATAGATAACAGATTAATGAAAGTAAATAAAATCTTGTTTTTTAAAAAATTGAAAATTATGCAAATTATATGCAAATTAAGTGCTAAATTTCAATGTTTTTCAGGATTATTTCAACATTTTCGACAGATATTAAAAAGATCTTTCAAAACTTGCAATAAAAACTCATATATTATACAAACATTCTGTTTTTAGGCATTTTTTGTGATTTTTTTTATAAAAATTAATTATTGTGCTAATTATATGCAAATTAGGTTTAGGCAGTTAATTAACATATTTTTTTCTAATTTGCATAAAAAAAGTTAGCACGATATATCGCCAACATTTGCTGAAAATTTTAGAAGCCTATCTTGTATACTTTTTGATTTATGTATTTTTTTAGGTTAATGAACTGCATTTTTTTTACTTCAAAATTGACACTTTTGGGCACGTTTTAGTTTTTAGAAAATAGAGAGAAAGCACTAGGCTTCAGTGACAAAAATATTTGTCAGCCGGCAACCTTTAGATTACCATATCTCAAAAAGTATTTAGAATTTTTTCATTCTGAAAAAAGTGTATTGCTTCTTATGCATTGGAGCATAGAATAACACTAAAATTAGAGGGGTACTGACATATTGAAAAAATCATGTAAAATCCCTAGCAATATGAGAAAATGTCTTTAAAAGTCTTCTTCTTCAGATCCACCAGTCAGAATCCTTTCATATTTGGTATACAACATCTCTAGTTCACTATTCAGAACTCTTAGTCCGATTTTAACCAACATGCGGCGTAAGTGGGAAAATAGGCAGCAAAAGTGGAAAACAGATATTTGATTTATGAAAAAAATTAACCCTAGCTATCGTTGGACTCACTGTGTGCTCTAAATAGAAACATAACTCCAAGTTAATTTTATAAGGAGCCATGTAGCTGAAGAATTAGAAATATTTTATTAAGTACCCTCTAGAGGTGTTTAAGTAATAGATATATCACTATTGTGTGTACTATATGGGTAAATAATTGTACAGTTGTCCGGAGATATTTTGGACGAGGCGAAGCCGAGTCCAAATATTGGAGGACACCTGCACAACTGTACAATTATTTACCCATATAGTACACAAAATAGTGATATATGTGATTTAATCCACAGCCCCTCAATGTTAACAAAAGTCAAAAAAATTATATTTTAGAAAGTTTGACACGAGTAAAACCACATTTTAAAACACTTTTTGCTTACTCTACCCCCGAAAAACAAAATGGGCATAACCCATTGTTTGCTTGCTCGAAAGTCTATTGAACTTATGACACGCATCAGGAGTTCAGATATTGTGAACAGATCTGTGGCTTCGAAGTGAACTCACATCATGACGTAATTTGTTCTCCCGCTAATATGATGTCTCAGCTCAAGGGTGGAACACTTATTCAATCCCTCATCGAAAGTGCGGCAGATAAATTTAATAATCGTTCATTTTTAAAGCATTTGGAAGAATAAGGTTCGCTTTCCCTCGCGGGTGGTGGTGCCTGATTGCCATCTTAATATTTGAAAAAGGGGGTTTTTTTTAGGTTATTTATTTATTTACTGGTGTTTAAGGTCACTTTTCTGCAGCTATGGCTAATTGTGACTGCAAAAAAAGGTGTAAAGTCAAGTTTAGCCAATCGTTTACACCCATGCTGCCCATTTTAGGGGACTTCTACCCTGGGCACTGGTGACCTGGTCCTATTTTACCAGTAAAACTGAACTTGTTTACCACAGCAAACAAGCACTGCTTCACTTCCGAGGTTTCCACAGGAGTCCTTTTTAGGTTACCAGGGCTGTTGGTTATTAAAAGCAACAAAAAATTAAAAAGTACATAAAAATTTGAACACGATGCACACTCAATTCAGTAGCTCTGTCGAGAAAATCTTGTCGATAATTCATGTGTTAGAAAGTTTTTCACACCTCCTTTACAGCATCTTTACTTTTGAATGGTTATGATTACAGTACCGTGACAATCGTACAAATATCTAGTTATTGGGACTGTTTCAAAACCGTCCCAATATCCAGATATTGGTACTGTTTTACTGAGCTGTTCTCATCAAAACCGTACTTGATGTGATTTTATAGGGCTTGTTTTCATGACAGAGAACAAAAGAAATATTAGGTAGCTGTGGATTAACTAAGATTAATCCACATAGGTTGTATCAATGGGCTCCATAGGGTACCTCCACTCTTTACATTATGATTAACTGAAGAAAAAGCATAATGCGTGGAATATTCTAGTCACTCATGACGTGCTCAAGGATTGACAATGGATTCTATGGAGATTAATTGTTTAATGTAGATTCATTCTTGGCCTCTGTTTATATCGGGTTCTGTTCGTGGTGAGCGCTTAAGACCATGTGGGGCCTTTTGTTTTTGTTTTTAAACTGCTAATAGATGAAACCTTAAAAGGAATGTAAACAAAAACATTATAAAGAAAATTACCAAATAGCACACTGCACAAAAGGGCTATTCAATTTTATGATGCATCTTCAATTCCTTTGCATTCTATACCATAAATCTGTCATGAGCAGCAAAGCGTTTTTAATAACATAAATATGTAACCCTTTACCCAACATTACGGCCCAAACCGGCCAATGCAATTTTAAAAAATCGCCAATTAATTTTAATTATCTTTTCATTTTTGTCTCAAAAACATAGGTTATGACCCCTCGTTGAAAGGAGCTCGTTCCAACGAGAGGTCATAACCTGTGTTTTGGAGACAAACAAAATTAGTGAAGATTTTGTTTTTGCAAGTGTTGTCTGCTTTTCATGTTAGGTAAAGGGTTAATGAACTCGCTTTCAATGATCATTTTTTCTACAAACTCATTCTCATTGTTATGAGATCCAACCTCTACAAAATCAGTGTCAACAGGTCTGTATTTCCATGGTGTCTTTTAGCTGAGACCTGGAAATTTGATATATCGTACCAAAACTAAATAAGTGGAAAAGTTTTGAAAATATGCTAATGAAGCGAATGTAAACAAAAAGACTTCCATGTTGATGTGAGGAAAAGATTTTATCTTGAAACTTTAGTGGGTGATTTCAGCCTTATTTACTTTGAGAGTTTTTTGCTCAGCCCAAGTACCACTGTGCTGAAAACTACAGAATCCCAGAAGCACTCGAATATAATCACAAGGGATGTGGTCTGAATAAACTTGATTTGGCAAACAGTGTGACTTGGTCATGTCCATCAATTATTGCATTTCGCTTGTCCCAGTTGCAAACAAAGAAATGTTACAAATATTGGCATATTTCAGCTCACCAGAGAAAATCCATTGACCTGTACCTGCCACTTTTCTTTCGAATGTGATCATGAGTGTACGATTTGCATCATACCCAGTCAAGTAGAATGTTTGAAAACAAATACTGAGGCTTTCTCCACAACAGATACACCAACCCGGCTTGCTTTGAAAGTACATCGGTTTTTCCTAGGTATTTGGGACAAACTCTGTAGAACATCACTGACTTTTGCAGCCTGACATACTTTTTGAAAAAAACCTGCTAGTTATTACTAGTTATTAGCAAAATCAAGACGCTTGTTGTTTGTTTACCCCAGCTTCATTAGCACATTTAGAAAAATTTTACTCACACTTCTTTCATGGCACAATGTATCAAAATTTCAGATCTCGGGTCATATACACTAGAAAAATGCAGACCTGTCAGTGTAGTTTTTGTAAAGAATGGGTTGCACAAGAATGAGAATAACTGCCGCAACACAATACACTTCAAAAGTGAAATTATCAAACATTTCAATTATAAAATAATTTTTTGAAGGTCTCAGCATAAGTTATTTATGATTTCGAATGCAAGTGCACCAAGAGTACTGTGTACACCCTAAACTAGGAATAAAACGTAATTCCACATGATGGTTTTCTCCATTGTTTCTGTTTACATTCCCTTTAAACAAAATGTAATGAAATCATCTTTTTTTATTTTTCAGTTCCCAGACTTGGCGAGTCGTGAATGAATACAAACCTCAATGTTTGTGGGAAGAAGACCTGTTTTTGGCAGCTTTTTCATGTGACGGGATTGTCACATTGGAATCAGTGCAAATACTGAACAAAATGTATAACCTTTGTTTTGAAAAGTATGAAAGGGATTTCCTTTTTTCACCACATGACAGAACTGATTGTAATTCCAGAATGAGACAATTTGAAAAAATGTGCCAGTGTGGAGAGCAGTCAGTGCACAGTGTGACATAAAGAGATGTCACCCTACAGATCAGTGATGTTTAACCCTCTGCACTCTGACGTCAAAATGGCAAAGTTTTCAGCAGCAAATATTTCCCATAATGCAGTTTGATATTTACCCAAATATACCTTGTTTGACAGAGCTCAATGAGCTCTGTCAAACAAGATATAATTGGTTAAATTCATAGTTAAAAAAGTCAATATCAGTGTGATCGGAGAAAGTTCTGTTGCACTGCCAGAGTGCTAGGGGTTAAAGTAATATAAAAGTTTCTGAACTAAAGGAGTGGGAGAACGGCTCGCATCGCCCATAACTGCACGTTGAGCTCTCGTTCCGTTCAACATGCAACGATAGCCGATCAGGATGCATCCTGATGTGTCTTTGCAGGTACCCCCTCTCGTAGTATGAGGTCCACCTCCAAAGACATTTTGAATCTTAGTACCCCAAACGCCTACCTGTTCAAAAGATGTGGAAATTGCCTGGTGGGGATGCGCAAGTAGCACACTGTTAAAAAGGGCTTAATTCGGACAGCGAATGAGTTCTCGCTGTGTTCGATATTTGTGAAGATCAAGCCATTTCAGGTCTTGCAAGTGTAAAGGAACGGCAACGGCATCCCACACTCAAAGATAGGGGAACTGCCCCCACCCTGAAATCGTGTACCCTAGATCACGTAAAATATGTTAGAAGTAAATGCTTGAGATTCTCTCAGTTATCAGAAAAGTAAAGTCTTTTTCTCTTTTGTGCATGTCTGGCGAAAAAGCCAGACACTGCCTCCCTTGCCTTAGGGCTGGGAGGCAGCCCCATGCCGGCCCATACCTTCGGCGGTCTGTTTACATTCTAGCTTTACACCATTTTGCTTTGAAGCATTTCATTCTTTGTCATTTTTTGTCTCGAAAACATAGGTTATGACCCCCCTCATTGAAACGGGCTCGATGAGCTTGTTCCAGCGAGGGTCATAACCTATTTTTTGACACAAAAAATGAAAAAATAATGAAAATTAATTGGTGATTTTTTAGATGAGTGCTGCCTGTTTTGGCCATTATGTGGGTAAAGAGTTAACGTTCTTGCACGTAGGTCGAATTCCACAAAAAAGTTGCTCCGGCAAAGGCTGCGGTTCCTATGGAAATATAACACGAGCTCCGGATAATCAGGGACGATCGGGTACATGCTATACTTCTCACGTTCTTACACGTAGGTCGGATTCCACGTGTGGTGTACCCAATATTTTGCTCAATATCTGTATTGTATCAGGTAATGTTGAATACATGCAGCAGTCGTGATATAAAACTACAATTTTTGTTATACAAATGTCCTCTTATGTTTCATATATAAGTTTGAAGGCATTTGTGCCGATTAAATTAATTACCTTGAAGGTGAGAATTTTCTCCCAACAGGCAGGCAATCAATTTCCATTACGATCCAGTAAATAGATCACATGGGGAAAATTCTGTGCAATGTCATTTTCCATATTCGTCGAAATTATCTTGGAAGTATGAAGAGATGAAGTTTATTTCGGATTGCCGCTGTCGATAAACGTGATCTGGGTTTTATTTTATTTAAAGGGTTTTTTTTTTTATCTTTTTATCAATTATTGCTTAAATAATGCACAGTTATCCATGGTGGTCATTTATTCAAATAGAATCGAAGTTAAGTGGAAACTGCGTGTATTAAAAAACTGGAGGGTCTGACAGTTGCTCTCAGCTGCTTGGTGGTTCTCTCTGGGTACTCTGACCTCCTCCACCCGTAAAACTGTCTGACACGATGTGACCCTGGCTACTGAAGGTCGTTAAATTCCAGTAAACAAATAACAATATCGATCCATTCTCATAACGGAGATTGTTTGTCGGTTCATGTTTTGTAAGTAACATTCGAATGAACCACAGAGAAATGGCAACCGCTTTTACACGTGAATAGGTCGAAGTTTCTGAAATCAATTTTATTGAAAATATTTGAGACTGTCAAAGGAACTGTTTTTCTCTCACTAGAATAAAATATCATACATGAAAGTTGTATGGGTGTGTTTGGGTCTAGCAAATATCCACCCTATTCACAGTTAATGATTGTGCACATTGTTGCTACAATTGGGAGCATGGTGGCTCAGTGGTAGACTGTTTGACTTCTATGCTAGAGGTCCCAAGTTCGATCCCCATCCCCGGTCCTTGGGCAAGGCACTTTATTCCAGTTGCCAACATGGGGGCATGATGACACCGTGTACTAAGGCGTACTGCTCATCGATGGTGCACATGTCTTCAACCGCTGTGACCCTGCTTGGGCAGAGCTTGAACAGAGTTAGAATGTTGAGGAGCTGACAGTTGCTCGGTGGTTCTCTCAGGGTACTCCGGCGTCCTCCACCCGTAAAACTGTCATGGTCACGATTAGCCATTGTGCATAAATATATGACCTTAAACCCCAATAAATAATAATAAATAATGTTGCTACAATTTGGGTTTTTGTCAAGCTGCTAAGTCATCTGTCAACTTGTGTAAGGAATGCGTCACTATTATGACTGCCTGGAACCAGACCAGCCCTTATATAGTCCATCGCCTATGTTTAGGTTCAATCCGGTTGAATATTTCAGTTGGTCAGAAAAGGTGCCGTATATTCCATCTGATTGAATAAAAAAACATTCATTTTCGTTAAATCAGCGCAAGAAATAAACTTTCTTGAAACTTGATCTAACCTTTGATGACAACACCAATACTATTGCAAATGTCTGTTTATTAAATAATTGAGAAGACTCACTACAGCTCAAGTTTTATGAATACATCGCGTAGTTCCATAGTGTTAATATCTTGAGATTTTCAAGGTGAATTAAATAATTATTGGCAGAAATTTCTGTAACTGGAGCACAAAAGAATACATGTATATTATGTTATCTTTGTGGGTAAACAACATCACTCCGATTCAACGGTAGTCTGTATGCAAACTCCATGAAAAGTGGATAATCAAAAAACAATAACGCCGCATTTGACTGGAGGTCTGGGATCAGTTTTGTATATATTTCTGGTAAAGACGGCGTTATTTCATCAGAATAGACTCTTCAATTGAATTGTTAGCCGGTACTCTTCCTGATGACTTGGGCACTTCTAGTTCAATCATCAGATTTACAACTTTCCATTATGTGGGTGTGAAGGTGGTGGCAAAGTGGTTACGGTTAGGGCTGTCACGATTAATCGATTAATCGACTGTTGATCGGTCACGGTGAAATCGATTAGTATTTTTCGTTGTCGAATAATCGGTAAATTGTATCCCGTTTTAGACGTTTAATAATTAAAAGAAAATTTGATGAAAAAACTATTGTTTCTAAAGGTAAAGAGTTAAGAACATCGATGTTAAACCCCAAGACGCTGTTGGTAGCAATAGTCTTCCAGTTACATTCATCAAAGCTTTGATGTTCTGAACTTTTGAACCGTCAGTGTAATAATCAAGACCGGTCGGCAGTTGCGAAGTTCGCAACTTCCGACCGGTCTTGATTATTACACTGACGGTTCAAAAGTTCAGAACATCAAAGCTTTGAATGCACCTAAAAAGGATCGTCTTCGTTGTTTCCTTGAGGTAGGTCAACTGACTTGAACTTCATTTTCATCGACTTCAAAGAGAGGGAGAGCAGGGGGGGTGGGGGGGTCATTTAGGTATGATTAATCGTTGATTATTTGTGACGATTAATCGATTCCTAAATTAAAAAATCGTGACAGTCCTAGTTACGGTATTGGACTTCAAATCGAATGGTTCACGGTTCAATCCCCGCCAGGGGTAATTGCGTTGTGTCCTTGGGCAAGGCACTTTATCCCGATGACCTACGTGTGGACACGGTGTACTGCACGTCGATAGTACACCTGTCTTAACCAGTGCCAACCCTGCTTCCGCGTTGGGGAGTCTGACAGTTGCTTGTCTCTGTGCGGTGGTTCTTTCCTGATGCTCCAGCTTCCTCCAGTTGTAAAACTGTCCGAAACGAGGTAGCCTTGGCTGTCAAGTGTCTTCAAACTCCAATAATAATAAAATAATACAGAACAGTCGCCGTGGACTGGTCGTAATCTACACCTGAGCAGTGATATCCACGCATGCGTTTACCAGGTGATAAAACTCATCATCAGCAAAATTTCAGTTTATGAAGCACTGGGTATAACCCGGTGCTTCTAATTAAATTTGTGATAATCATTCCTATAATTAGTGTTTGGAATCTAATATTAGTGCGTCCGTGGAAATATTGCCCACCCGTGGAAAGTGACCAGTCCATGGCGTGTGTACTATAATAAAGTGACCAGTCCATGACGGGTGTAATAATAATAATAATAGTAATAATAATAACAATGACGTGGAAGTTCTCAAAAAGTGAGAAACAGAGGTACAAAGAATTGGCTGATCCTTTTTCTCATTCTACTTAAGAGTCTTTTATGGGATTTTTAGATCATATTATCTTCAACTAATCCCCAGTTTTTTAAGCGAAATTTGCAAAACTCATCCAGTCAATTAGGTCTGGACAGAGCTTTAGTTCGGTCCAGACCTATTTACTGAACTTGTTTTGCAAATTTCCATCTAAACACTGGATGCTTTGATAGAGATGCCACTCTAACCCCATTTCGTGATTTTACAATTGTTTATCATCAATTGTGTTGTGTGTGGGGTTTTTTTTAGCTCACCTGTCGGAAAGGCGGGGGAAGCTTAAGTGATCACTTTCTGTCCATCGTTCGTCCATTTGTCGTCCGTCTGTCCGGCCTGAACTTTACATAATCGACTTCTCCTCATAAACCACTGGACTGAATTGAACCAAATTTGATATGCATGTTCCTTATCACATGTCAATTCAAGTTTGTCCAAATAAAGTTGCAGTCCCACTGGCACCACAAGGGACATTACTCTGGTAGCACCCGTAATATGAGGGAATTTCTTAAAAGTCTTCTTCATATTCGCCAGTCGGAATCCCTTCATATTTGGTATACAACATCTGTAGGTGGGTCAGAGTTTGTTCAAATCGAGTCTCTGGGTTAATATTTGGATCCCCTATGGGTGCCCAAATTTTAACTTGGTGCAATATGAGGAAAGTTCTCCAAAAATCTTCAAATCCAGCAGTCCGAATGCTTTCATATTTGGCATACAACATCTCTAGGCGGGTCAGATTTAAGTTTGTTCAAATCAGGTCCCTGGGTTAATATTTGGGTTCTCTGTGGGAGCCCGAATTTTAACTTAGTGCAATAAAAGGAAATTTCTCCACAAATCTTCAAATCACCAGTCAAAATGCTTTCGTATTTGGTATACAACATCTTTTGGGGGGAGGGAGGGGGGGTTAAGATTCAAGTTTGTTCAAATCAGGTTCCTGGGTTAATATTCGGGCTCTCTGTGGGGGGGGGGGGGGGGGGGGTACAGAGACCGCGGTGGCATAACAACCTTTGGAAGTTTGGCAGTGCCTGTCTACAGTTGATAGAATTGGAAGCAGTAGTCAGGAAGATCAGTGATAATAATAATCTGACATGGACACTAGAGTTATGAATAATTTCATGACTTCATTCCTCTGTAGTGTTGATGAACCACAACAAACTGAACATAACCCAAAATACTTCTTTGAACCACTTTGTCGGGTGAGCAATTAAGGCCCCTTGGGGCCTCTTGTTTCTTAAACAGTTTAAGGTCATTTGGGGTCTAAGTTTATTTTTTAGCTGCGACTAGCAGCTCTATAAGTGGCAATGTCGGTCTGTCTGTCGGTCGGTCTGTCTGTGACCAACGAGTTTCAAAACTCAATAACTTTTGAAATACTCGATGGAATGACTTTATATTTGGCATGTAAGTGTATCTTATTGATGTCTAGCCACTGTTCAATGCATGTGTTGCTCCAAATATTTTTCTTGGAGTTTTGGCCCTTGATGGACTTAGAATTTTGTGAGATTGCACCACCCGTCGCAGCTACGGCGTTGATGTCACGTTTTTTTTCACATTCTTATGAAATAGTCTCTGTTTTTTTATCATTTATCAGTAGACACACACTTACAGTACATGGAGAGTGGATTGTAACTTATCACCCGTGGAGTTGAGTTATCACCCAAAGTAACACTTTCAAATTCTGTACAAATGGACAAAAAACACATGCATTGTTTCAGGCTCAACCTGGAGGTCCATTGGCTGGAACTTTGCTTGTGTAACAAATTTGCAATTAATGCTTGGGTAGAATCTCCACTCTGTGGATGATTTAGTGGCAATACATTCTCCATGTACTGTAGGGCCGGGGAATCATGATTTTGGATTGTGACAGGTAAAACAAAACGGAATCGAATCCACTTCCGTCATTAATTCGTTGGCCAGGGTTTTACATCACTTCAAAGAATCCACGCTCTTCCCTAAAATTAACATGTGGTGTCTACCTTAGCTGCTAAGTTGAAGTGACGTGAAACCCTTGCCAACGTTTGGATACAAATGGTCATAACATTCCTGAAGTTTTCCAACTCACCATGGTATGAATTTTTTTCAAATAACTGAGATGGTTTCGGAACGCATAGATAAAAACACTTGGCTAAACTTGACTTCATACATTTGTTGCAGTTATGATATAGCCATAGATTATGAAAGTGACCATCAACATTAATAAAGAAATGTACAGTTCTGTTATGAAAGTTTTAACCCATCTGTCTCTTGATTTATAAATAGTTGGTCCATATATTTTTTCACTTCCAAATCATGTTCCTTTTTTACAACTTTTTGATTATGCTTAGTAAGTTCGCGCACAGCTGTGTTTGTATGAGTTGAGGTGTGGGGGCGCAGTGGCGTTGTGGTAACCGGTTCTTGTCAGATCACCGAAGTTAAGGAGTGTCAGTTAGTCCTCGGATGGATGACCATCTGAGCGATCGATTCAGACTCCCGCGTTGTGTCCTTGGGCAAGGCCCTTAACCTAGATTGTCCACATGGGGGCACGATGACGCTGTGTACTAAGGCGCACTGCATGTCGATGATGCGCATGTCTTCAACCAATCTACCCCTTCTGTGCTGCAGTGCGGAGTTACGATGTTGGGGAGCTGGCAGCTGCTCGTCATTGCTCGGTGGTTCTGTCTGGGTAGTGGGTACTCCGGCTTCCTCCACCTGTAAAACTGTCACAGTCATGATTAGCCATCGTGCACAAGTATGTGACCTTAACCGCTAATAAATAAATAAATAATGAGTTGAGGTCACATTCAGAATCTAGGGATGCAAGGCTTACAACTTATTTTTGGCTCTGTTAGGTAAGGTTGGGTTGCGTTTAGGAGCATCCGTTTACCAGAGCTTATCGTAACTTTGTAGAATCTTCTGCTATATTGTGTTTACTTGGCGTTGTATTCTTATTTTATTATTTTAATACTATGTTTGATAACTTTGTGTATATGTTTACATGTTTTTGTGTTGAGGTTCCTGCCATCAACTGTGCTCTCTAAAATCATTTGGGTTAAAAATTTACCCATTTACCCATTTGGGTTCATATTCAGTCAACCCAGCTGCTTTGGGTTGATTTTTAACCCAACTGATTTTAGAATGTGGCTATGTTGAAAACTAAAGTCACTCCCAGTAACTGTGACTATTGTTACTGAGACAGCTATTGATTCCAAGCGTCCCCTTTTAGGACTCTCTTACATTTGAGTTTAGGTTTATTCATATATTTCCCTACGGGAACCCCAGGAAGTGAAGCAGTGTCTGTTCACTGTAGTAAACAGACTCTGTTTTACTCGTAAAATAGGACCCAGTCACCAATGCTTGGGAGGTGCAAACCCTCTCTAAAATGGGTAACATGGCTTATTAATGCTCACCCCTGGTGTTGAGGTGATACTCATGTTGTGGTCATGATTAGCCATTGTGCAAAAATATGTGACCTTAAACACCAATAAATAAATAAATAAATAAATATTCATGTATTGGTGTTCATGATCTCTTTGAACAGCTCAAGCAATATCATAATTTCAGCGTGAATGGTATTTCTCTTTACCGGTGTTCAAACAGTTTGGCATCACTGAATTTTTCTCGATAATTGTGTTCTTTTTATAATACTTCATTTCCATTGGGAATCCCGGTAAGTGAAGCAGTCCTATTTACTGCGATAAACAAGTTCTGATTTATGGATAAAATACGACCTGGAACCAACACCTGTGTGGAAGTCCTCTAAAGTAGGTATAAACGATTGGCTAAACATTGACTTCATTCTTATGTTGCGGTCATGATGTGTCTCAAGATGCTGAAAGTGACCTTAAACACCTAAAAATTGAATAATGAGACCTCATATCCCTGTAAATAAAGTTATGTTTTACCAGAATCATGCCCTCGTGAGAACCCCGGGAAGTGAAGCAGTGCTTGTTTTTTGCTGTAAACAAGGTTTGCTCTACCGGCAAAATAAGACTCTGAACCATCGCCTGGAGTGAAAGTCCTCTAACAGGGGCAGCATAGGTACAGTAGGGGCAGCATAGGTACAGTACGTGGAGAGTGTATTATCACTAAATCACCCACAAAGTTAAGATTCCACCTAATCAATAATTGCAAATTTCTTGCAAAGCATGACCAGCACAAGCAAAGTTTCAGCCAGTGGTCCATTGGCTGAAACATTGCTTGTGGTTTTTGTCGATATGTACAATATTTTAAAGTTATAGCTTGGGTGATAACTGCACTCTGTGGGTGAATTAGTTACAATCCACTCTCCATGTACTGTATAAACAATTGGCTAAACTTGACTTGATCCCTACTCGGCGGTCAAGAGAGCCAAAGATGCTGAAAGTGACCTTAAGCATCAATAAAAAAATAAAAAATTCAGTGGTATTTTGTTATACGCCACAGTTCTCATTTCCTAAGGTTTCCATGGTGTGATACTTATCGCAATGTTACCCACTTCAACTGAGCCCCTTTATTTCTTTAGCAGACTTCCGCATTCTGTTGCTAAAACTTGTAATTGCGAAAGATTCGCAGAGTTGTGTCAAAATGACTTACAAAGCCCAATTGTTGCCATGTTTTAAATGGTGAATCGATTTGAAATATATACCAGACTAGTGATTGGATATTGGGGCTTGACGATGAGGCAAATAGGCATGTTTATTTGGCTTAATAAAAAAAAATGATGACCTGGTTTAAGAGGAACATTGTGGATTGTCTCCCTTTGAGAGACAGTCCGCAGTGTTCGATCTCAAGCTGGGCCATCTTTTTTTTCTGCGCAAATCAATTCCTCAAGTTCTTGTTTGACTTCACTATGAGACCCCGAATTTTAACTTGATGCAGTATGAGTGAAGCAGTGCTTGTTTACTGTGGGGAAACCAGTTTTGTTTTACTGGTAAAATAGGACCCAGTCACCAATGCTTGGGTGGAAGTCCTCTAAAATGGACAACATGGGTATAAACGATTGACTTAACATGGCTTTATGTTTAGTCAATCGTTTAATGTGTAGAACTATTTGACAGTAAAAACCAATAAATAAATAAATATAACTGAAGAAATGTTTTACCCTTTACCTGACATGAAAAGCAGACGATACTTGCAAAAGAAATTCTTGAACAACTAATTTTTTTTCATTTCATTGTCTCAAAAACATAGGTTATGACCCCTCATTGGAACGATCTCAACGAGCTCGTTCCAATGATGGGTCATAACCTTTGTTTTTGAGACAAAAAATGAAAAAATAATGAAAATTAATTGGCGATTTTTTAGAATAGTGCTGGCCGGTTTTGACTGTTATATTGGTAAAGGGTCAAGTGGAATTTTTCAATGCACAGAAAGGTCCCCATGCTGCATCCAAGTAAGTAACATCGCCTTTGTCCACTATCTGGCCTACTAGCTAACTATTTGACTTGATGGAACTATCTAGCCTGGTGATGATTGACTTCAGGTACAATTGACGTAAGACAACTCAACGTGACTGTTGTCAAGTATGGCAAAGAGCAACTGCTTGTTGCCAGATATCACGACAGTGGGCAGATCTTTCATTATGCAATAAACCTTTATCCATCGCTAAAGCCTGGTAGAAAATCCTTTGTTTTTTGTCAGAAGTATCGTCAGAGTTTGAACTTGAATAATTTGACAGTCCGAACACTAAACACATCTGATCAGTGTAGAGGTCGTGAGCGTTGATCAAAAATGATTGAGAAAACAGCATGAAACCTCAAACTCAACATGGTTGACATTCACAATTTCCGTCATTGGAACAGATTTTACTGGAAAGTTAGCTCCCCTTAAACTTCTAACATCAGTAAATTAACACTGAATGTGTGGGTGTTTCATATAAAAATTGAAATTTCGAAAACTTAGCGAAGTTGTATCAGTGGTATAAAATACAAAAGCTGGCTTTTAACACTTGTTTGACCAAGTTTGAACATTTGTGTATTATTCTCTGTTTAAACCCATTTGAAAACTAGAAAACCATCTCTTGATGTTCTGTAACTCTTTTTGTTCATTATATCAACAGTGTGCGCATCATGACATATAATACAAACACTATCCTTTCCATTAATATAAAAGTCTGGGATTCACGTGGAACCCCGGAAAGTGAAACAGTGCCTGTTCACTGCGGTAAACAGGTTGTGTTTTACTGGTAAAATAGGACCCAGTCACCAATGCTTTGAGGTGCAAACACTCTCTAAAATGGGCAACATGGCTTATTAACACTCACCCCTGTCTTCAGTTGCTACTCATGTTGTGGTCATGATTAGCCATTCTGCAAAAATATGTGACCTTAAACACCAGTAAATAATTAAAGTCTGGGGGTGAGATTTGCTAATTTTTTTCCTGGGAACATAAATTCAGATTCTGTAAAAACACATTCGCCAAACAAAGACCCAAAGTGGACAGTTAATTACTTAGCTGCTTCTAATTAGCTTGCCATAAAAGCCAAGTTTTGTTTTTTTAATTTTTTAATAAATAAAAACAACAGACAGCTCCGAGAGCTGTCTGTTTTCATTTATTAAAAGTAACAAAAAGGAACTTCGCTTTATTTTCTACCGATGCCATAGGTGTTTTCTCAACAATATTGAGAGGTTCCTCACTGTTGCTCCCGTAGTGGTTTGAGGGCGTTTTCTATTCTTATATCACGATTCCTATGTGTATTCAATGTAACCCAATACAATGGAGACACTGCGAAATGTGCTATGTACACCTCGCGTGGAAACCGGCCAAAGTGTAAGTAAGAACGTCATGTAAGAACGCATCTGATTGTTAGTTACACATCTGAATAGCGTTATGACGTGATTAAAATGCTTTGGTAAAAACAGTGTCATGCAAGAATGTAAACAGACCACCGAAGGTGATGTTTTTCTTTAAAAAATCTGCCTCAATGGACTTAATTTCCCTGTGAGAGGCCAACGTTGTTGTGTGCCTTGGGTGTAGCTTGAGAAATCCTATGATATGGCACACTGATTAAAACGTTCTCTAAAAGCCCTTTCTAAGTGTGCGTCATTTAACATTTGATTAGTTTAAAAGGAAAAACTCCAGATATAACAAGGGTTATATTGGGTGAATCTTGTTCAGATGACGTCCAGACAGGAGTTGGCATTATGTTACATTTCATGCTGTTTAGTACAAATACATTTACACTTGGGCTTCCCGTGAGAACCTCAGGAAGTGAAGCAGTGCTTGTTTACTGTGCTAAACAAGCTCTGTTTTACTGGTATAATAGGACTCTGGGTGGAAGTCTTCTATAATGGGCAACCTGGGTACAAAAGATTTGCTGGACTTTATATCCTTGTTGCCACCACGGTTAGCCATAATGCGAATTATGTGAACTTAAATACCAATAAACGAATAAGTGTATATTCACTCAATTCAAGTTGGATTGTGGTATAAATACGGATCACAACTCTGATAGAGTGCAGAGAAGGTATCTACGACCCTTGTTGGAATTTTTCCTTTGGCTCTCGTGAAATACAGGGAAAAATTCTAAACTCGATTTGTTGATTCCAGTACTCTGTACTCCACCCTCGTTATGTCTGGATTAATTTCTGGTTGAACTCTAATAGCACCCTTCTCGACCAGAATGTTTTGCATTTTCAGTTAACCCTTTCCCCAGTGCAGACAATATCAAAATTTGTTATTTTAAATATAATTTTTTCAAATTTTTCAAAAAATTTCAACAAAACCATATCATGTGACCCCTCGTTGGGACCAGCTCATTCCAATGAGGAGTCACATGATATGGTTTTGTTGAAATTTTTTGAAAAATAATATTTTATCAACTGCTGAATTTGCAAATTACGCGGGCGAATGTGGTTGATTCGTTGGGTAAACGGTTAATATCCGAATTTGATGAAAAGCGCATGAATTTTGCGTTGAATCTGTAGTCAATTTTAGGAAGCAGTTCCAATGTATAAGTAGAAACATCCTCAAGCCTCTGTCCTGATGTGCCACATCAGGGTCCTAGCACTTGGATCCAACTGTCTTCCGCCGTGATGGGTCGTCTTATGTGTGTTGTTCCTCAGTCAGTTTACATGGGGTATTCTCATATTCTCACTCAAGAGAGACATTCTTAATGAGTCAGCTGGAGGAGGGGGGGGGGGGGGGGGGCATCTTAAATCTTGAGTTATCCATCCTTCGTTGGGCCGTTGTCTGAATTTTGTCTGTTCATCCGGAATATTCTATCGTATTCATAGCATTATAATAGCTGGGTGGATTTGCACAAAACTTGATCCAAGAGTAAAGGACAGAAGGATGGTGTTTTGTGCAGCACCACCAAGTCGACTGACAAAGGTGAAGGTCACACTATTATGAAAACTCTATCTTAAGAAATTTTTCTTTATCAGCATAACTTTATAACAAATGGGTAGATTTCTAAGGAATTTCACAAAAGGACAAAGAGAATATGTTTAGCGTGACACCATCTAACTATCTGCCCGTTATTCTGTTTGTCTATTGGTCAGCCTTCTGGAAAATTGTCTTGTGAGAACTCCATCATAATGGCTGGTGGATCTCAACGAAACATCACACAAGTCAATGACGAAGGAAGGGTGTGTTACGCATCAACACCAGATCCAAAGGTCAAGGTCACATAATTTTGAAAACTCAATTCTTATTGAATACCAAAGTTTACATAATATTTCCATGTCAGTTGCATATCTGCCCAAGTCAATATCATTTCCTGAAAGCTGTTCAGTTTTGAGCAACTAATTCAACAAACATTATTTTATTTTAGAAAATAGGCACACAGGGCATGGGTTGGGGGGCATCAGTGGGCTAGCTGAAAATTTGTTTCGTTTCCACTAGATCCCACTAGGATATATTTGTTTAGCTGGGTGTGGCTATGGAAAGACAAAAATATCTTTATACAAAGTTTTGGGATACTTCTGTTCTATACTAATTTAATGTAAACTTATTGAATTCTTACTATAACCGTTCATGATATTTATATAATTGTATGTATACTTGATATTAACTCTCTAAACTGTAGTGGTATCTTCCATGCCAGTTCAATGGCAGCAATTAGAAGAGTCCCTATTCATTATTTGGGGTGGACCAATCGGTATTTTCAACGTGCAGCGTCTGGCTGCACGTTGAAAATACTGATTGGTCTACCCCACAATATTTTCTGAACAGCCATCCTACATAATGACGTTATGACATATTATGTCCCTGGCCGGAAAAGCGGCCGCTAGAGTTCAAAGGGTTAAGATATCAATACACACACTGTCACACACACACATATACACACATCTGGGGAGCGCGGTGGCTCAGTAGGTAGAGGTGCAGGCTGCAAGCGGAGAGGTCCTCGGTTCGAATCCCACCTGCGGCAACCGCGTTGTGTCCTTGTGCAAGACGCTTCCTCTCCATTGCCTGCGTGAGGGCACGATGACGCCATGTACTAAGGCGTACTGCACATCGATGGTACGCATGTCTTCAACCAATCTAATCCTGCCTGTGCTGCAGTGCGGAGTTACGATGTTGGGGAGCTGGCAGCTGCTCGTTGTTGCTCGGTGGTTCTCTCCGGGTACTCTGGCTTCCTCCACCCGTAAAACTGTCATGGTCATGATTAGCCATTGTGCATAAATATGTGACCTTAAACATCAATAAATAAATAAATAAATAAATATATACACACATCCTCATCGCACACACTCACCCCTACATACAAATATAATATATTATTTTATAATTATACAGTTCTAAATTATTATTATAATGAACTAGAGGACAAATTTTTTCCTGTCGACAAGTGCACCTATCTGCAGGAAGGATATCCCCGCCATTTATTGCATTTACTTTGTAATTTAATTTCTGTCTAGTAATACTTTAGAACTGTTTTTTTTTTTTATCTTAACACACCATCCGCACCACCCACCCCCCCCCCCCCCCCCCCAACACCCTCTCCAATTCATTGATTGATGTGGTAGTAGGGATTAACTCTTAGCGTGCTGCTGGCGGACATTCCTGCCCAGCACAGGGTTTTTCTTGTCACCGAAATAAGTAGATCTGGGCACATATGATAAATGATAAATTATCACCCTGGAAATTGAATGGATTTTTTCACCAAGGATTTCTTATTTTACGTTTGGATTAATTTGTCATCAAATCTAGTCATGGGTACTGCACAGCAGCCATGACGAGATTTGATGAAAAATATCTTGAAAATACTCAGCGAGTTCAGAGTTAAAACCTCTGCATGGCTAAATATAGGCTCCTGGGAAGGTGTGCTCATCGAGTACTCTTTCTTAGGAAGCCTCTAATCAATTAGAATTAAGACCATCACCCTCTTCCGTTTCTATTCACTTGGGATATGTGAAAGGCTGTTGGGAGTCTCCGTAAGGCTAGGGAGTTTACTGGGGCATAGGTCCGCTCAGTCCACACCATAGTTCGATGGCAGTTCACATGATGTTTTAAAAACAATATTTTCAGTTCTGGGAGGGGAAAGATTTCTGACCACGCCCAAATTGCAAGTTTCCGAAAAATAAGCCAATTTAAATTAAGAGTTGGAACTCTTCATAAATGGGTGGCGTGAGATCCCCGCGAAAATGGAATAATAGTTTCAAATTGCTTTCTTTCCCACAAGCGTTAGGAGGAGCCTAATCAGAATGAGAACAAAATCCTGATCGGCTTTATTATGGGCCCCATATGAGGTTCCGTCATCTTAACACTGTCGGTGATGGGAGAAAACATTAAAAAAAGTCTTCTATAAAATAGCAATTCCCAAATCTAATATATTAGATGCAAACTACACTCTAAAATCAATTGGGTTAAAAAAATCAACCCAAATAAACCGGGCTGAGTGAATATGAACCCAGTTTGGTTCATATTCACTCAACCCAGTTGATTTGGGTTAATTTTTAACCCAACGGATTTTAAAGTGTACAGTATGTGGAGAGGGTATTATCACAAGATCACCCACAAAGTTGAGATTCCACCCAAGCAATAATTGCAAATTTGTTGCAAAGCATGACCAGCACAAGCAAAGTTTCAGCCAATGGACCTCCGGGTTAAACCCAGAGGTCCATTGGCTGAAACATTGCTTGTGGTTTTTGTTGATATGTACAAAATTTTAAAGTTACAGCTTACGTGATAACTGCACTCGGCGGGTGGTTTAGTTACAATCCCCTCTCCACGTACTGTATATACAGTACAGTAGCCGTTTTCTGGTCGTAATCCATGCGCGGGCTGTGATGTCCACGCATGCGTTTACCAGGTAATAAAAATCATCAGCAAAATTTTAATTAAACACCAGGTTGCACGGTTGCACCCGGTGCTTCATTAATTTCATTTTTGATGATTATTCCTATAATTAGTGTTTGGAATCTAATATTATTGCGTCAGTAGAAATATTGCCCACCAGTAGAAAGTGACTTGTCCACGGCGGCTGTACTGTAAACGGTTTTGAACCACCGCATACATTTCGTTGTAAATGATTAAAAAAGTGAAACAATAATGAAAATCGATATTCCACGCGAAAGCTAAATCATTTATTGATAAACGAATGATCGTTTCCAGGCTCAGGTCTGTAAATTCCCCGATATGATATCCAGACTCTTCAGAATCGGGTGCCGCGAATTTGTCGTTCCAGGGATTAAACCTAACGTGTGTTCAACCTGGAAGTCATTTAACCGAAGACTTCACTTGCATTTGTTGCGTTTTTATCATTGAATTTAGAATTATTATGGGAACTCAGTTCAGTATTAACGCACTATACACGTACATGCATTGAACTTATCATAATCTTTGTAAACTCCTTTTGTGGAATGTGTTTGTTATTACTTAAATCTCCAATTATTGTGTTTGTTGACCATAGTTGTTTTAATAAAAATTGCTTATTAAAGGTTAGCAGAAAGACGAAACGTTGTTATAAATTTTTTGTTTGTTTTGGTAATGCTCGGCTTTGATGAGTTCTTTGGTTGCTTGACGAATCCAATTTTTCCCAGTTCATTTATTTCGGTGGCCGTCGACTTATCAGCTGGTTCCCTGGTGGTTTTTCTTAGTGTTTAACCAGGAGAGCTTCTCTTGCTCGTCCCGGTAAACGACTTCGCTTTTCCCCAAGTTCTCCAATGTTTCAGACTCGTCTTTATTTCTTAAAAGATTTCTATATTTCCGTGTCGATATTTCTGGGGCTCAAACCTCAGTTGTCCACACATTTATATTTGTGAAGGTCTGTCCAGCGCTAGAAATTTCTCCAGAAATAATAATTGCAGACTGATTTGTTGATAGAAAGTAGGATTTACTTTTCAAGACTCCCGAGTCGTTTTTGCATCGATGGAACTCATCAAGCGATTTTCCCTTCTCGGTGGACTTGCCGCTGTAAATCCTATACACGGTATGCTATCTATAGTTTTACAACGGCCTACCTTAGACGGATTTGGTAAGTTTCCGACTCTTCTCCCCAAAACAACCCTTTATTATAGCAAAAGGAGCTGTTACCAAATTTGTTTCTATATTTTTATCACGAAAATTAACAGCAAAATAATAATCTCAAATCCTAAACAATGTATCAATGTTTCGCTGATATTGCCCTGAATCAGTTAAAAATAAAACTAATCATGGAACACATATTATCCCTAAAATTCAATGCCAAGTCTTAATAGGAACGAGGTTTACAAATGTTAAAAAAAAAACCTGTACATTCATATCAATCTCCTTTCTACCGAGTGAACTGTAAGTATAGGCAGGCAGTACGTTACATTTTAAGCAGATTTGAATGTACAGTTTTCATATTGACACATACAAACTTTGTTCTGAATAAGATTGGGTATTGAATTTTAGGGGTAAGATTTTTTCCATGATTATTTATATTTCCTAAATGCATGAACATAATTGACAGCATTAGTTACCCTTGAACCCTGGTGGTATCTTCCATGTCAGTTCAATGACAGCAATTGGAAGAGTCCACATTTATTACTTGGGGTTAGACCAATTAATATTTTCAACGTGCAGCCTTAGTGCTGCACGTTGAAAATATTGATTGTTCCTCACCACACATTTACATTGTAGCCATCCCACTCCACTTAATGACATTACGACTTAGTTTGTGGCACGACCAGAAAAACGGCCTATGGGGTTCTACGGGTTAAATTGAAGAAAATTGTGACTTTATGAGATTCGGGACAATCTTTTCGAAAAATGTATACTTTGGAAGGGAGATTGATATTTAGCTGTTAATATCCCTGACAAACAGAAACGCTATGATAGATTTGTGATGCAATCACGGGATGTGTAGACTGAGTTGTTTTGGGTGGAGGAACTGACACTTATTAGAATCTGGCTTAGTCAGGCCCTGTAAAACGTTAGGCAGGCGGTATATCGTTTTGCATTCACAAGTGGAACAATCAATGAACACTGTTCCTCACCACACATTTACATTGTAGCCATCCCACTTAATGACATTACGACTTAGTTTGTGGCACGACCAGAAAAACGGCCTATGGGGTTCTACGGGTTAAATTGAAGAAAATTGTGACTTTATGAGAGGAACTGGGTGGAGGAACTGACACTTATTAGAATCTGGCTTAGTCAGGCCCTGTAAAACGTTAGGCAGGCGGTATATCGTTTTGCATTCACAAGTGGAACAATCAATGAACACTGGCCTCAACAAAAGAGAAAGAAGGTTGGTTTCGCGCGCCGTAGAGAGAAAAAGAGAATACCCTGTAAATTTGCTTTGCAATGCGTTAATACATTACGCAACAAAGGTATTACGCAACAAAGTGTTACGCAAGAAACCTATTACGCAACAAAGTGTTACGCAAGAAATCTATTACGCAACAAAGTGTTACGCAAGAAATCTATTACGCAACAAAGTGTTACGCAACAAACCTATTACGCAACAAAGTGTTACGCAACAAACCTATTACGCAACAAAGTATTACGCAACAAAATGTTATGCAACAAAGTATTACGCAACAAAATGTTATGCAACAAAGTATTACGCAACAATCTATTGAATACTTGAAATATTTTTGTGGTTCATTTTGCTTCACACTCCGTCTGTCTGCTGTTATTCAAGGGATATCAATATAATTAAGAGAAACAACATACTCAAGGTTTTCTGAACATATGCATTTTATTCAAGTGCCATCTCTATATTTTCAAATCAATCAATTAAAAATACATACATAAATAAAGTTTACATGTTCTTCAGCCCTCTATTCATAGAGGTAAAGACAGGGAAGGGATTTACTTAGGAGCATATTTCTGTACGCTTCTGAAGTTTAAACACAAATGGCACATTTTCCACATACAAGATGCAGACTCGCGAATGCTCTCGCACTTTAAGCTTCCGTACTGGACTAGGCAGTATCTTATCAGGGTTTAAGGCTAGAATCCTCCGGGAAGTGAAGCAATGCCTGTTCATTGCGGTAAACAGGCTCTGTTTTGCTGGTAAAATAGGACCAGTCACAAATGCTTGGGAGATGCAAACCCTCTCTAAAATGAGCAACATGGTTTATTAACGCTCACCCCGCGTCTTGTTGATACTCATGTTGTGGCCATGATTAGCCCTTATGCAAAACTAGGTGACCTTAAACACCAATAAATAAAGGCTAGAGTTGGCGATTTGTTCACCGTTGATGCAGCTTGGCTTATACACAACACTCTCGCCTCTAAAGAGGGGGTGGGTAGTTCTTAAAAAAAACGGAGGGGGGGGGGGGGGGTATAGGTATATTTGGCACCCAGGTCACACATCTTCAACGTAGAGGTGAGATTTGGAGTGCTACGCAGAGTTTTGTTTTCAAATAGTACACACCTTTACCTCTCAATAAAAGTATTGAGGAATGGGTGGGAGAGGAGAGGATGCATGCGATTAAGTTCTCGTGCAAAATGCAGGTAGAAATGCGTCTATAACCTTTGATGTTAAAACACAAGTTGGAGTTCGTTCACACTCCCCTTCGAGGTCGCCGACAAGCAATGAATTTCCAGCTATTAGAGGGTGAGGTGCAGTTAGTAGATCTGAATGGGACGAATAGGCGCCCAATGCTCTGAAATCACAGAATGGTTGCGCTGGCAAATCGAAGTAGGAATGAGTACCCAACCTTTTGATTTCAAGTCTGGGTGGTGTTGGAAGGCTGCCTACCGAGCGCATCCTCAAGTCTGTGCTAGTAAGAGTTCAAATAGAGGAAGGAGCACGCAAGTTTAATTTTTATAGAGAGGAATTGTGGGGGGGGGGGGGGGGGGATGGTAAACCGTGCATATACTTGACAACCTTGCAGGAAAGTCAGAGGATGGAAATAGCGGAACAATTAAGCAAGGGTGAGCGGTATGACTGCCCACCCCACTACTCAACACAGGTCGGTTTCCTACTTTAAGGAATGGCGGAGGGAGTGGTCAATACGCGATATTAATAGGACAAGGCCGACTTCTCTACCAGCAAGTCGGACTGTAGCGGTGCTCGTCCGAGGCCATTGCTCCCTTCCAAACAAACCTTATTGTTCAGGTCATAAAGGGATTAGGCAGGCGCGCAGCGAGTATTTATATTGTGTGTGTGGGTGGGGGGGGGGGGGGGGGCACCTAGACGTTTGGGGCACCAACATTATGTGAAGACTTCTGATGGTGCGGATAGTGGAAGCATGTTTTAAAAAATCATTGTAGAGGACCGCCCATTGGTGGGAGAAGAGAGACATTTTTGTTAATTCTTCGGGTATGGTTGGACCCTCCCCTGCGAAAGTTTGGACAAATAAGCCCCATTGGATGCAATTTGGGAGAGATTTTGAGTCTCGATAGAACGTCCATTTTCGCCGACTGTGGCAGGTTATATGAAATTGCATTAGTTGACCCATGCAAACTGTAGAATTCAGGAGGGCGCTAGTAGGGGTTGGGGGGAGGGCCCTATAGGCACCCAGCCGCCCCCCCCCCTCCCACTATCCCGGCTACGCCAATGGGATGATTGTGTGTAAGAAAACAACGGAAATAGGCGTGACTGGGGTTTACAGTGCGATATTTGTAGGATCAACCTTTGTCTTCAGGCTTGAAGGAGTGATGTTTGAGGAAGCAGTAAAGTTGAGGATTTCCAACAAGATACTTGAGAGATTACGCAGTTCAGGGACGGAATCAACCCATTTATGTGGGCAATCAGTGGAACTTGAAAAGGGAAAAATGGATGTTTATTTATTTAGTGGTGTTTAAGGTAACATATTTCTGTACAATGGCTAATCATGACCATGACAGTTTTATGGGTGGAGGAAGCTGGAGAGAACCACCTAGCAACGGCAAGCAACTGTCACCTCCCAGGGTTAGCATTGGTTGAAGACAAGTGCACCATCGACGTGCAGTGCGGCTTAGTACACAGCGCCACCGTGCAGCCCCCCCCCCCCCCCCCCCCCCACGTGGGCAATGGGGTGAAGAGTCTTGCTTAAGGACACAACGCGGTTGCCGCAGGTGGAACTTCTCGGCTTGCAGCCCGCGCTTCTACCTACTGAGCCACTGCGCCCATGGATGTTAATAGAAATATGACTTAATACACCTATTGTAATTCCCCGCAACGAATTGGGGAGTTGTCAATTGATGAATGCAAAGGGTGCCATTGCCAGTAGTAATGACAGACCCCTCTCTGCCAAAACTGAAAAATAACTAGCAACGAGCAACAGGCATATTCATGTCAGGAAAATTTATTTAGCGTTTAAGCCTTTTTCTAGATCAGACTGTGGCCCTTTCGGTTTGAAGTCCAACGCATTAACCACTGAGCCATCGCGGTGCTTTTTGGCCATATCACGGTATAATATACATAGGTATAAAGACAACTTTAACCCTTTACCCAACGTAACGGCCAAAATAAAAATCTCCAATTAATTTTCATTATTGTTTTCTTTTTTGTCTCAAAAACATAGGTTATGACCCTCTTAGGAACGAATTCGTTCCAATGAGGAGTCATAACCTGTGTTTTTGAGACAAAAAATGAGTTATTCCAGAATTTGTTTGCAAGTGTCGTCTGCTTTTCATGTTAGGTGAAGGGCTAAAAAATCTTTTATTCCTACGCTATCCACTTTAGAGGACATCTGCCTCAGGCGTTGGTTTCGGGTCCTATTTTACCAATAAAGCATAACTTGTTGACCGCAGAAAGCAAGCACAGCTCCACTCCCCAGGGCTGAAACGAGGGCACCAATCCCATAAAACATAACTTTATTTACGACAGTAATCGGGCAGCGCTCCACATCCCTAGTATACGTTTCATCACAGATACCTTATTTCAATTGGAGAAGAGTTTCAGGGAAATACCTTTATGGACGGTATTTTTTCTTTGATCACTGAAAGTGACTTTTGAGGTTTGTAGTTGAAGTATGCTCACACTTTTCGCATGGAAAGTTAGGAATTTTCCGAAAGACTGACTATTTGGGGGCTCGAAAATGAGAGGTGAACGATTTGATTGGAAACAAACTCCCACGTTTCTGCAAGCCGGTGGGGTTATATATTTGGGGGTAGTGATCTCACAGAAAAAAAATTTGAGACAAGTAAAACATGGCGGGGTAGGGAGCAACTAAGTATAAATGGTCAAACAATTCTCCCATCTCAGTAAGGTGTAGGTTTCTTCAGACAACTCGGACTTCTCGACAGGCAAGCAGTTAATGTCGAGACCAGTACACGCAAGCATGGGAATAAAATCCTGTTTCCCTTAAGTCAAGGGGGGTTCGGGGTCTAAATATCACAATAATCACTTGGAAACTTCCAACAATTATGTTATCAAGAGGCAGAGTTTGTATTTGTTCGATGGGTAGGACTGGATTCACAACGCTAATTTCTTGGCAGACATATTGGGATCGGCGACGTTAGAACGGAAACCTGTATTTTCCTCGTCCGCCCTCCCCAACATTCTTGAAGCGAAATATTGACCACGATCCAGGCCCGAATACAGTGTTCCACATCCTGCCATCCCGACTTATTTGCACACAGAACCCCGCAGAAGTACATGAATGCGGCTCGGAACAATATGATCGACGTACACAGAAAAAAGGGCTCGAACAAGAGCCGTCGATGACCGTAAAAGTATCCCACCTTCGATCGGAACCGGCTCTATCTGTTTGCCGATTTGTACGATGGGCTTGCAGAGACTCGTCAAATTCAATGGTGTTTTAAGGCTGAAGGCATTTTTTACCCACTTCCACGACACTGTGTCCTAATATTTTATTTTACAAATTACTGTGATGTTTTCCCAAGAATGTTCCAAATATGAAGATGTCAGGAAATGCCTCCTAAAAAAACTAGTGGCGGAATGGGGGAAGTTGGAATTCCTTCGAAATTATACGCTAAAAAGTATGGCTGAGCTTCGTATTAATTTCCCGTAAAATAAAAGCAGCTGAGGCGTTTTTAATTGGAAATTATTTGCATCGTGGTGATTTTTTGATACATTGATACGTATATTTGAATTCATTCCTTCTGTGTTTATTCATCTTTTTGTTCTCCCCATAGGGAGCCATGGGAATATGGATATCATTGGAATCGGCTTGCTGAGCCGGTTCCAGTGATATCCACATTGGCGTGGTTTTATCAAGAGACTGAAGATATTCCATTCTATGGGAACTCTATTTACGATTGGAGGATGACGCGAGCTGAAATACCGCTCACGTAAATTTGAAATCACAGGGTCTGCACGAAGGCTACCAAAACAACCGTCGTAAATTTTCAGCCCTGGCTTTCCTGGTAGAATAGGAGCTAGTAACCAATGCTTGGGGTAGAAGTCCTCTGATATGGGTAATGTAGGTCAATTGATTGGCTAAACTTGGGTTTTGTGGTCATGATTGGCCATTGTGCAGATATATATAAATTCATTCATTCATCCATTCATTCTGTTTATCTATTTGTTCATTCTGTGTTTATTTATCTGTTTGTTCATTCATTTGTTCACCATTATTGTTAATTTGTTGGGGTTTTTTTTCTCCACCTTTTGGTTTCTAATAAATCATAGTACGAATTCAGTGCTCGGTGTTATTTATCACGATCAGGGTTTTAATCTACCCACGGAACTCAAACTCCGGGAAACTCAAACAATCGTCAGCAAAATCATTCTGCTAAATTGCCTCGGTGTGTTTGTGATCCAGTAATACAAGTCGATGACTGGTTACGGTTTTCTGATATTTGACATGTTGTATTGTCAGATAATGCGACATACCAAATATCAAAAAATGATAAGTTTGAAGCACGGACTGACGCTAAAATTAATTTGACCGACCACTGCCCTTTTTGGATAATTACGCAACAGATATATTTTCTCACACATTTCGGAACCCAAACTCGCGTGTCAGTTCAATTTTTTTTTTAACATTCCCCGTCTTCTGCATGAAAAGGACAGCGGAAGTCCGGGACAGGCAATACATCCACGTGAAATCATACTAAATTGAAGAACATTGCACCCGACCACCAAAACATCACAGTAATTTGTAAAATAAAATATTTGGACACAGTGTCGTGGAAGTGGGTAAAAAAAATTCCTTCAGCGTTAAAACACCATTGCATTTGATGAGTCTCTGCAAGCCCATCGTACAAATCGGCAGCCAGATACAGCCGGTTCCGGTCGAAGGCGGGGTACTTTTACGGTCACCGGCAGCTCTTGTTCGAGCCTTTTTTTCTATGAACGTCGATCATATTGTGCCGAGGTTCCTTGATACACTTCTGTGGGGTTATGTGTGCCTCTGTGTGGTAAATCGTCGCACCCTGTGGTTGGTACTTAGCTGAATTGTATCGCCCAAACCATTAAATGGGAGTTGTTAGACCACTCGCCTGCATGCTTTACCCGTTCTTCACTATTCACCCCATTGTCTCAAGCAAAAGGTTTCGTGAGCGAAGATTAACTTCTCATATCCAGTGACTCAACAATCCTAGCGAGGTATCATGACCTTGTGGCAGAGGTGTTCCAAGGTCTACCTTCTCCCTTCATCTAGCGTTGTTCTCCAAACCAACTGAAATCCAGACTTTACAGAACAAGCTCCGTATTTATTTGAGTTTTGACACTTTCAACAGCCAAGGTCATATCGTGTCGGGGGGTTACAGGCGAAGGAAGCCAATAGTTTATACATACTATGGAGGATTTCTACCATAGGCGTGAGTAACCCGATCATATCATACAGTGCTACATAACTTATCTCAGCAAACAAGCACTACTTCAATTTCGTAGTTTCTGCTTAGATGACGAAACGGTATAACTGTTTGCAATGCTCTCTTTAAAATAACGGGGTTAGGAAAAATGCTGATAATTCGGATAGAGCTAGAGCCGAGAGCAATACATGAAGGACGAAAACATAACCTTACTGTTATATATGCGAGCTTTGGTTGTGTCAGCGCCAAGATGGAATGATGGGACCGGATAGACATGTTTTCTCCAGGTAAGTGTGGATGGTGAGCTTCTGGATTCTACAAGAAAATCGACATATGAAACAGACCTCACTTCGTTGCTGGTGAGTTAGGGCGGGTGAGCAGCATGCAGCCGAGAACTATACAGATAACAATGGACAGACGAGCCACTCACCTATAACGAAGAGTTGTTGCCCCGGACACATGACGCTCACTACTTTTCTGCCCAGCCTGGGAGAGACTGAAGATAATACGAGAAGGGTTGTGATTTCAAAATTTCCAGTTTGGAGTGGTTGGCTGACAATTTGGACTGCGCTGTGTAAAAGAGGAGTCTATCCCCAGTTCTTGTTCCTCTACAGCAAAGGCTTCACTGCAGGTAAGTGGGGTGGAAGAAAATGAAGGGACGGAATGACACAATGTATTCATTTGTGTTTTAGGTCAAGTTCATCATTTCGGGATATCTATTAACCACAACACAAGAATGGAGTCATGTCTAGCCAATTGTTTAGATCTGTGTGGCACACTGTAGGAGACTTTAGCATTGCAGATGCCACATCGTTGCGCTCAATGGACGATTTATAGGTAACTAAACTGGTGTATGTCACGTTCAATACCCACAGCATAAGTATAAAGTCAAGTTCAGCCACTCCTTGATGCCTTTGTAGCCATTTTTCACCCCAGGCGTTGGCTACTTTCCGAAGGAAAGTTGGAGGACGACTAAGATGTGTAATAATACAGAGGACATCCGCAACAAGGGGATATACACTTTATAGGAGAGGGGGAGAAGTATGACTAGAGAACTCCGGGGTTCTGAGTTCCCCATCATTTGGGGTAAATATTTTCTTACATAAATATGCCGGAAAGGTGCGGGATGTGTGGTTGGAGGTTGAGAGAGAGAGAGAGAGAGAGAGAGAGAGAGAGAGAGAGAGAGAGAGGAGTGGGAGTGAAAGAGAGAGGAGAGGAGAGGGAGTGAAAGAGGGAGACAGACAACAGAGCTGTAAAGTAACAAGTTCAGCGATGCCGCCGGGTCCACCTAAATTTGCCATACACAAGTGTTTTAGAAATGCATAACACAGGGGCGCCCCTGTCCACAAACCACCAATCTTTGTTCTCACGACCAAGATAACAGTGAGAGTTCTTAAGAGGTGAGGAGCAAGACAGAAAAAATAGTAAAATAGTCACTAGTCACACATCTCAAAGAAGCTGACAGAATGACCACACAATCCTTCTTCATAAGAGTTTTAAGACAAAACCAACCACCACCCACCACCCCCTCCCCCCCCCATCCCAAAACAATACAAATATTTTGTCATGATTGTTCTGGGGTATTGTGGGTTTGGATAGGAGGGCCCATGTGACTGAGCATACACCTTTTTTTCTTTGCATTCAAGTCCGTGAATTCATGGAATTTAGTGAGAGATGCCGGAAAGAGACGGAGAGTCAAATGACGCTGTATGGCTGGGGTGGTGGTGGATGCAGTTAGAGCCGACCATAAAGATTACCCCTCTGCACTATGAGGGAGTGTGAATCTTATTTTTGACTAGATATGGACTGGGGAACAATGCAATTTGAGGCCAAGGACTGAGCAGATACATAATCATACTCGATAACTGAAGATGGGGAGACAGTCCGAGATACTAGGAGATACGAATCGAAATTATGTCACACCTCTCAAGTTGAGTGGAGAGAGTGGTTCACAACTCTAAGTTCAGTGAATCATTTATAATTTTGTTGCTCACTTTGAGGGACTCGCATATCATGCTCCGTTTAGCAGGCCCTATACCAGTAAATCAGAACTTGTTTACTGGAGAATATGTAGAGTGGATTGTTACTATTTATTTATTTATTGGGGTTTAATGACACTTTGTAGAGCGAATTGCTACTAGGTGGTGCCTCCACCCAGACAATAATTCTTTGTCTTGGAAAAAACATTAGAACAACGATCAAAGTTTCAGCCAATGGACGTCCGGGTTGAACCCAGATATCCCCTGGCTAAAACTGTGCTTGTCCTTTTCATGCATTACCACAGAAATTGACTGTTATTGTCTGGGTGGAAAACTTCACTCCACGAGTGTTTTAATGGTAAATCACTCTCCACGTACTGTACATGTAGGGAATGTAGGTCATTATCTTGAACATACACCCTGGATCCATTGTCTTTTCAGGGTAAACAAATAACTTTAAATACCTGATAGAACAATAGATTTTTGGTATTGAAGTCACGTCACTTGAATTCCTCTGGTCAACTGAGTGTACTTGAGTCTGCACATTTTGAAGATTGAACAAAGGACAGGGTGAAAGTAAGTTACCAATCTTGATGTCAGAATATCATGAATTTGAACAACCTGTCCTGTGCTGCAACTCAACGGTCGCGAAAGATTGTTCAAATTAATGAAATACCTCTGGCTCAGTTGGTAACTATTACCTGCTGTGCATCCATCATGACGAAAAAGTTTACTGACTTCCGGGTATGTTATCCTTGTTTATAGTCTTATCAAAATATCCATGGATATCACATAGCCCACCAAACTTCTATAATAGCTGGAAACAGCCGATGATTTTCATAAATTCATAAAACCTTGAACTTTAACCTTTTTTGTCCCATACACCCACAAACGTCCATTTTTATATTGTTTTGAAAAACTTGCTCCCAAGTGAATAATATCTTCCTCGAGAACTCGAAAGGTAGGCTGCATTTATCTTGACAATGTTTTTACATCATTGTTGGCATTCTGTACAGGCGGCCAACAATGATGTAGAAACACTGCTAAGTCATCTGCAGCTGCATAAATATATATAGGGTAGTATTTATATTTATTTATTTATTGGTGTTTAAGGTCACATACTTATGCACAATGGCTAATCGTGACCGTGACAGTTTTACGGGTGGAGGAAGCCGGTGTACCCGGAGAGAACCACCGAGCATCGACAAGCAACTGTCAGCTCCTCAACATTCTAACTCTGTTCAAGCTCCGCTCAAGCAGGGTTACAGAGGTTGAAGACATGTGCACCATTGACGTGCAGTATGCCTTAGTACACGGCGTCATCGTGCCCCCATGTAGGCAACCGGGATTAAGTGCCTTGCCCAAGAACACAACGCGGGTCATCCCGGACAGCGATCGAACTCGGGACCTCTAGCATAGAAGTCCAACAGTCTACCACTGAGCCACCGCGCTCCCATATAGGGCAGTAATTATCGTAAAAGTAATGCTAGGTTTTATGGGTTAATTAAACACTTCGACCAAAATTTGAAATGCTTTCAAACGGTCCAGAATATCATTCAAACATCGGATAAAACATTTGAAGTTCCAGGGTTGCCAAATTCAAAATATAATTATCAAGAAATTACATAACGTCGCCTGAGTGCTAGAATGTCCTACGTCCCATAGGGGCCGTAGGACATTCTAGCACTCAGGCGATTATAAGTTCTAAAGGCTATGTGATATCAATGGATAATGAACAAAAATTTGCCCCGAGTCTGTGAAAAACACGGGACATTTCGTTTATCTGGGATGACGACAGACATACCCAACCCTGCTACCAAGGTAAACAAGCACTGCTCGACTTCTTTGGATATTCACAGGATAAATGAGGGTGGTATTCAGACTAGAGCCCTGCATATCAGAAATGTTCCTAGTCGATCGAATTTCGAACCAAATAAAGCATCAAATCAAGCTGGGTACTAGAAATCGAACCAAACTTAAAGGGCAACTGTTTATTAGTGAATGGTGGCGTGTTAGAGGGACCAAATCGTATTTGTTACGCTGAAGACCAACACACCAAATTTTGTACCACTTGGAATTCCGATCTTTATTTCCCAGGCGATTCAAAGGTTGGGGAGCAGGCAGAGAGCGGAAGAATACGGTTGGGTTCCAACGCAGCGTCCATTCCCAATAATAATGTAACTATCTGTTTACCCTACTGACAACTGTAGACACTTTGTTTCTCGAAGTTCCAAAAGGATTCATGCACCGGAAAAATGATTTTTGTTTAAGGTCACAAAGTATCTAGGGCTATATGACAGCAATACAGTACCAGGTCCAATTTTGCCAATCGTTTATCCCTATGTTTCCCGATTTAGAGGAATTCACTCCAAGAGTTGGTCCTATTTTACAAGTGAAAAAAAACTTGTTTACTTCAGTAAAACATACACTGCACAACATCCCGGGGACTCACAGAACGCATCGGCAAAAAGAGTGATTACCGCCATGGATATAGTACGTTCAGGTCGTTTTTGAACAACGTCCATTCTGCGAACGGATGAACGCGATCATGAAAAGATTAGTAAATATTCAGTTTCCCAGATTCGAAAAATTCGATCGAATTGCAAAAACAGATTCGAAAAACCATTAGTTTTTCGAATATTTCCAAGGGGCTAATTCACAAAACACTGCACGTTAACCCTTTGTCTAATGAATAGACTGCATCCGCCGTGGAACTCATTCAAATGAGGGGGTCACATATGGTTTTGTTGAAATATTTTGAAACAATTGAAAAAATAAGTTAAAAAAAATTTTTTGGATATCGTGTGCGTTGGATGAAGTGTTAACCCTTTACATCACGAATGGGCCCCATCTGCCCAAATAATTTACAAACTGAGCAGTTGAAAAAATATTTTTCGGAAATTTTCCACTAAACCATATCATGTGACCCCGTCGTAGGAACAAGCTCATTCCAATGAAGGGCCACATGATATAGTTTTGTAAAATTTGAAAAAAGATATATAAAATAATAAAGTTTGACATTGTCTGCATTGGGTAAAGTGTTAAACATTTATAACTAGACAGCCGCCAATGCTTGGTGCATCCGGCATAATACTTATTTGTATAATTATAGAATAAAGTAGCATAAAAAGGGGGGCAGAAATTTATTTATTTATTTATTGGTGTTTAAGGTCACATATTTTTGCACAATGGCTAATCATGACCACAACATGAGTATCAACTCAAGACCAGCGTTGAGTGTTAATAAACCATGTTGCTCATTTTAGAGAGGGTTTGCACCTCCGAAGCATTGGTGACAGGGTCCTATTTTACCAGTAAAACAGAGCCTGTTTACCGCAGTGAACAGGCACTGCTTCACTTCCCGGGGTTCCCGCGGGGAAGGAGGGGGGAGCAGAAAGTTGAGAATCGTGCACTTCATAACAGAAACTGTGGACATGGATAGATTGGTTTTTGTTAATACTTTCAGGTTATTAGTTCCTCTCTTGCCATAGTAATGGATAACTTTGATTTTCAAAATAGCCACCATTAATTTTACCATCATATTGATGATCACTAAATAATGGCAGCACTCAGTCAAAAACAGAACTGTTAAGATTCATGTCAACAGGTTTAAAATAGTCTTCAAAATGATTGTTTGAAAGGTAAAATTTGTTATATTATTTATAAATTTTCCTACCAAAGGATAGAGATAAAACTTTCGGTAAATCATACCTTATTTAATCCTTTACCTAACATGAAAAGCAGACGACACTTGCAAAAAAAATTCTTGAATAACTAATTTTTTTATTTTTTGTCTCAAAAACATAGGTTATGACCCCTCGTTGGAATGAGCTCGTCGAGCTCGTTCCAACGAGGGGTCATAACCTATGTTTTTGAGACAAAAAATGAAAAAATTAATGAAAATTAATTGGCGATTTTTGAGAATAGCGCTGGCCGGTTTTGGCCGTTACGTTGGGTAAAGGGTTAAGTGAATTATATGCATCTGCCATAGATCTATAAGTTATGCATTTAACGGCCATTTCACAAATCTATATTAAAAAAAACGAATGCCAAAATGGCTGCTACCGCAAAGTCTTTACTTCTTATAACCCTACATAAGATTGCTTGCGTATTTCCGATATCAGATTTCACTTCAGGAAAGCCTTATATTTGGAGAACATAGTTTAAACATAAATCAGTGTTTTTGAAGAATTGTATCCTTCTTGTGGACAATATTAGTGGAACATTAGTATTAAAAGACAGAAAACCAAAATTTCACACAATCTCCAATGTAATGTTAATCATCAAAATAAGAATCGGGAAATTATTTTTCCATCTTTTAGCTTCCTGTCCATGGAAAATCTACTTGATTCAAAAAAGTACTGAAAGCCCTCAACAAAGCTGAGTTAACAATTGCAGTGTCACAGCTAACTATTTATCTATTTATTAAGGTTTTAACGACACTTTAACAGCCAAAATCATATTGTGTCGGTGACAGTTTTATGGGTGGAGAAAGCCAGAGTACCAGGAGAGAACCACCGAGCAACGACGAGCAGCTTATATTATTTATTGGTGTTCAAGGTCACATACTTATGCACAATGGCAAATCATGACCGTGACAGTTTTACGGGTGGAGGAAGCCGGAGCACCCGGAGAGAACCACCGAGCAGCGACGAGCAGCTGCCAGCTCCCCAACATCATAACTCTGCACTGTAGCACAGGCAGGGTTAGATTGGTTGAAGACATGCGCACCATCGACGTGCAGTACGCCTTAGTACACGGCGTCATCATGCCCCCATGTGGACAATCGGGGTTAAGTGACTTGCCCAAGGACACATCGTTGCTTAACTTCGGATCTGATAAGAACCGGTTACCGCACCACCACCGCGCCCCCCGCTGCTAACTAGTTCGCATGTATTTTGTTTATTGGGGTTTAATGACACTTTCAACAGCCAGGGTCAAATCGTGTCAAGACAGTTTAACAGGTGGAGGAAGCCGGAGTATCCGGAGGGAACCATCAAGCGTACCCAACGTAATACAGTACAGTCGCCGTGGATTGGTATTAAACCATGCGTGGGCAGTGATGTCCAAGCAAGCATTCGCCAGGTACTAAAAATCATCAGCAGCAAAATTTTAATTAATGAAGCACCGGGTTGTACCCGGTGCTTCATTAATTTAATTTTTGATAATAATTTTTATAATTAGTGTTTGGAATCTCAGATTATTGCATCTGTGGAAATATTGCCCACCCGTGGAAAGTGACCAGTCACTTGTAACTCTGCATAAATAGTGTTAGCGATGGTCAAAGGCAAGTGCTGCACAACTAATACGCCTTAGTACACAGCAGTATCGCTACTCCACATGATCAATCGGGATTAAGTGCCAAGCTCAAGGACACAACACGGTTACTGCTGGTCAGGATCAAACTGTCGACTATTCCACTTAAAGTCCAATGCTCTAACCACTGAACCACCACCATCCTCTTACTTAGTATGCTCGTGATATATTCACGACGTTACAACAGTTTTCTTATTGTGAAAGAAACAGATAACAGAATGTCACAAGAACTCTCGTTCCACTCTTGTGAAGGTAACATGAAGCAAACAAGACTGACGCAAACAATCGGACGGTCAATGAAAACCAACTAATATTTGAATTTCCAGGTAGCAGTTCCACCAAGGTACATTTAATTATTGGCGTTTAAGGTCACATTTCTGCACAATGGCTAATCGTGACCGCAACATGGATATGAAGTCAAGTTCAGCCAATCGTTTATACCCACTGTGCCCATTTTAGAGGACATCCACCCCAGACAAACATTGGTACTGGATGCTAGCTATTTTACACAGCAAACAAGCACTTCACTTCCCAGATTCCTTTGGGTAGCTCAAGTATATACGTATTTGTACCAAACAGCCTAGAACGTAACATAATGTCAATACCCATCTGAACGAAATATGAACAAGTTTCACCCAGTATAAAACTTGTCATATCTGGAGTTGTTCCCATTAAACTAATTAAATGTTAAATGACGCACAGTTGGAAAGGTCTCTTAAGAGAACATTCCATCAGAGTGCAATTTAATAGCATTTTCCAAGCTATACCAAAGGTGCACAACAAGGGTGGCCTCTCACTAGAATAACCACTTTTGACAATGGAGATCATTCAGTTAACATGAATAATCAATTAACAGGTATTGGTTCACTTTCCTGTACTCTAGAGATGAAATGAGCATTTAATCAATAACATCCTGTTTGACAGAGCTGCTCCAAGGTATAATAGATTAACCGCCTGTATTGGAAGTACTGAGGCCAAATAAGTCCATAAACAAAAAGAGAATTATGTGTTTTTCAGAGTAATTTCTCGACATATTGCATGATCTTTATTCAGGAGTGTACTCTATGACCTATATGCAATTACCCGGTCAAATTTGTACCGAAGGTGTGATAAATGTTTTTGTGTTTGAAAATTATATTCAATTAACAGGGTTATTCAATAAAGAGATATTCAATTAAGTGGACTGCACTTTATTAGAATGCATGCATTGTGCCATGTCTCAGCTTAAATAAGTCTTTTGTTAAAAATCAGGAACATGATTGGCCAGGTCAACTGAACGAACAGCTAGCCATATCGAATTCACGTAATACTTGTGTAGGTTAATGTTAGTTACAGAAATTCGTTTCCTGGAGAAGTTTACCACCATTTCCAGCAATGGATACTAGCCGCTTGAAAAGCGGGCAGTTTTTGACAAAAAAACTGATTTACTTTTCCGCTTCGGCAGTAGATCTGTGATGAACAGGTGAACAAGATGATCCGAGGTGACCCTAGTGCCATCAAGTTCACTATGAATGAGACAGGTCTGGAGAGATTGATAGTTACTGGGACGTGGAGATACAGAAATGTATATTTATATGCAGAGGTCGAATTTCGTTGTATCATATTTCAAACCCAATGACAAGATGAAACTGCATAAAACGTTTTGTGGGTGCTGTTCCAAACTTTACCGCAATTATGGGAGACAGTGGGAGCCCTTTTCTGGATATTTCGTTTATTATAAACAAAGATGCATTGTCCTAAAAGCACGTTGAGACAAGTGGAAACAATAACTATGCAAGTCGCGTGGAAGATTGCAGAACATGGAAGCTGTACCAAGGAGTAGAATGTATTTATTTATTGAAGTTTAATGACACTTTCGAGAGCTATGGCCACCGGACAGTTTTACGCATGGAGGAAGCTGGAGTACCCGAAGAGAACCACCATGCAATGGCGTGCAACTGTCAGATGCCCCAACGTACGAACTCCACACAAGCAGGGTTAGCATTGGTTGAAGACAGGTGTACCATCGACGTGCAGTACACTTTAGTACACAGAACCACTATGACCCCCACATGGGCAATCGGATCTAAGTGCCTTGCCCAAGGACAAAACGCAGTCACCCCTGGCAGGGATCCAACCGTGGACTTCTCGGTTTGAATCCAATGCAGTAACCACTGAGCGACTGCACTCCAAAGGAGTAAATACCTCTTAGGCAAATCCATGATAGTGAAACTAACAAAGGAACAGATCTTCCAAGTGAAAATGTTTTCTGCTTGATAGATTATACATCGCCAGTTATGCTGGACTTGAGACATCTCCAGAATTTCCTCGACCACTACAATAAGCCACGACCTCAGTCCTTATCTGATACTAGACATCTTCGACAAGGAAGAAAGTCATACCTCATGGAATGCCTCTCAGTAGATGCGATTTTTCTGTCAAAGAAACAGTGGGCGTTCAAGGAAAAATTTTGGGTGAAGCTGTCATTTTTCTGATCAAACCAAGATAACCACAAACAACATTATGTACAAATCTATTCACATGCATACATCTGTTCACATTGACAGCCTTCTGACACACTCGATATTACTTGTGCTAGAAATCACAAACAGTCTGAAGCAATCTACAAGAGGAAAGATGTTGGAGACTGGTAGTATTCACAGGCAAGGAATGGTTCCTGACATATCGGTGCCGACAAACTGGGAAGCTTCCTCAGAATTGATGTAAATAAAGAGTTATTGATATTCCGCTCGGTAAGTATTCAGTCTGCCAATGTGCATCAGTGCATCTTGCAAAAAATAAAGAAAATTATATTTCTAATAAATGACCTTGAGCATTGACCTTTTGATGACAATCAAGTCATTTTTCACCTTGTCAACCATCTATGGCGTTAAAGTTATCACACAGAAACCAAAATTCTTTTTATAGTAATTGCAACTTAGACTTATGACCTACAGATCCTAAAAGCAAACTCATCCATCGCTCCATTGTGGTTAACCTGTGTATGATACATTACCACCATGGGATCAAGGATACAAAAGTCATTGTCCTAAAATGAGTAGGATGGACAGAGAGAACGTGATTAGTATGAATACTCCCTTTTGTAAACCCTGTGGTGTGGATGTTATAAAAAAATTTATCAACATCCATCCTTCCATCATAGGCCAAGTTTCATGATTTTGTCATGTAGTGCACGATTTTGTCCTTGGGGACATAAATACTACAAAAATAATTTTACAACTTCCTTCAAAAATTTAACTGTTGTATTGTGACTTCAACAAATTCACCAAGAACATTCCAGTTCAAGCTCATAAGCTGTGTCATTTATTTATTGGGATTTAACGCCACATTCAACAACCAGGGTCCTATCGTACCGACAATTTTACGAATAAAGAAAGTCGGAATACCCGAAGAGAACCACGGCAGGTGACTGTCTGACTATCTAACTTACTAACAACGCACAAGCAGGGTTAGCATGGGTTGATTATGTGCAAACCATCGTCGAGCAATACGAATCAGCTCACTGCGCCACACTTGGGCAATTATGTTAAGTGTCTTGCCCAAGAACACAACGTTGATAACTTAAGTGCCACCGCTTTCATAGCGATGTTATTTAAATTCCTAAGATTATTTTACAATTTTCAAAGATATCTTGTGATATAAATTGTGAGTTTAACCCTTTGAACTCTAGTGGTATCTTCACGCCAGTTCAATGGAAGCAATTAGATGAGTCCATATTCATTATTTGGGGTAGACCAATCAATATTTTCAACGTGCAGCCTTGGGGTTGCACAGTGAAAATATTGCTTGGTCTACCTATTTACTGAACAGCCATCCTATATAATGATGTTATGGCATATCACATTCCTGGCTGAAAATGCGGCTGCTAGGGTTCAAAGGGTTAATTACACAAACGTTTAAAAACACAGAGAGAGCGTTGTGACACATTGATAGTGGCGGAGTGTGGTGACACATTTGTAGTGGGGGGCGTGGTGACACGTTGGTAGTGGGGGGCGTGGTGACACGTTGGTTAGTGGACTGAAGTTAAGATCGAAAAGTTGAAGGTTCAATCATAAAGCTTCTCATCTGTGTTTTGTCCTTGTCAAGACAACTCTATTACACAAATTGGATCACAGTAGTGATAAGCTTCAAGCCACACAACACGTCAAGGCTACATTTGCCTTCAAACAATGACCACCTTACATGATAATTGCGCACCTGTTGAAAGAGTCATTAACCCTTTACCCAATGCAGACGACATCAAAATTTATTATTTTTAAATATATAAATATTTTTTTTCAAATTTTCAACAAAACCATATCATGTGACCCCTCACGGGAAGGGACAAGCTCAGTAAGCTCGAGGCAATGAGGGGTCCCATGATATGGCTTTGTTTAAATTCTTAGAAAAATAAGTTTTTTTCTACCGGGGACTTTGTATATAACACGGGCGGATGCTGTCGATCCTTTAAATAAATGGTTAAACTCCAAACAAAAACTATAAAATTCACACAAAACAATTGTCAGCACCCTGCTGACACTCCAAGGCTGGGAACGTATTTGATATTGTGTACATCTAAAATCTCCAATATAAAAACAATGTTTATGAAGTTGAAGATATTGTCAATAAAATGCACTTCCCAAATGATAGAAACTTCTAATTTCAGTTTTGATTGGTCCAATTGATTACGGTTCCATATCTCACTTCTCGGAAAACTGAAAAAAAAAGAAAAGCTACTTAAAATTCCAATAAAATAAAATTTGGCTAAAATTTATGAGTGTTCTATCAAAAACGTACACAAATCTCTTCATAAAAGTTTGGAACACATGGCGATTTGCCCGACTTTTATGAAAATCGCATTTTACATTTTGAAAAAAAAACAATTTAAAAGTTTCAAGCTGTATTTTATTTGCTGAATTATGGTGAAATGTGTGATCAGTCGTTTATACCACATGCACTTGGCACTTCGTGGGAATTAAAAAAAATCCTTCTAATTTGAGGTTTAAGGTTACTTTCAGAATATCTGGCCATACAGCCACAACACTCTGAAATAACATAACCTCAAGCTCTCCGACCATCAGTCTAATTCCATAAGGAATCCGACACCATTGTAGCCATTAAGTAGTCTGTCGCCTTCATTTAGACTAAATCCTCAATATTTAAGCTGGTCGGAAAAACAAAATTACAGTTAGGTTTTCCGACCTACTGAAATATTCGAGGCGACTGAATCCAAAAAATACCATAAAAATTCATTTTCCTTCAATCAACGCAACTCGGTCGAGAGGTGATTTGACCCAACAGGCTGCTTTCCCGGACCAGGAACATGATACGTCATAATTTCATCAAGAGGGAAGGCTGCAAAGTTAATTTGTGAGTTGACCAATCAATATTCTCAACGTGCAGGCCTAAGGCTGCACGTTGAAAATATTACTTGGTCTACCCCCAAATAATTAATATGGACTCTTCAATTGCTGTAATTGAACAGACATGGACGATACCATCAGTGTTCAAGGGGTTAAAAAGATTAAGTGAACAAAAATTAATTGCTTTCATTTGAATTCACCATTAGGGAAATCAGTCACATGACTGTTTTTAACTTGGAAAACATATTGTTTTCAAAGACCTAAGAACTGCAGAAATGCCCGCACTCTTCTCAAATCAGGAACACAAAGGAATTGAAAATGCCTAAAAAACTCACTGGGGATAGTTGCACTGTCAATGCCATTAATGCGAGAAACTGTAAATTGAAAGACAACTTTTCAATTTCCTTATTCAGTGATGCTATTTTTAGAAATTGATCACTACGCCAATGTTTCGTATTATAATTATAATTTTGTTACTGCTACGTGAACTATAAAACTAAATCAGGTTTGAAAAGAAAATATATCAATACAAACATTAATGGTAATCATCATAATTGTGCTTATACGAAAATATTTGATTGAAGGCTGAACTATATTTATCACAGAACTTCAGGTATTCTATTTCCGTGTTTTGTCTGCTACCCAAAAAGAGTTCGAAACAGAAGAATAACGCTTTAACCCTTTGAAACAGAGAAGCCATTTTTTCCGGGCCAGGAACATGATACTTACAGATTATCACCAAAGAGTGTGTCTCTGGGAATTCAGATCAAGTCGAGTTGTAGGAAGAGAACAGTATTTCGACGAGCCTGTTAGGGCGAGTCGAAATGCGATTCTGTGCCTACAATGAGACTTGATCTGAATTTCCAGAGACACACACTGTGGTGATGATAAATTTATCTCACAATATTGACCACAAAATGTGTTATAAAACTATTTTAAGAGGAACTTTTTCATTTGCCTTATCGATGGAAAGGCGCAAATTGAAAAATAGAATAGCGTTCATTGATCTCCATATTGAGGTCAGTGATGACGTTACACTTCAAAGAAAATTACGTCACTGGGATTCACTTTACTGAATGCCGTCTTGCGGAGTGGAGCAACTGTGTGTTTCGTAAACGTGAATTTGGTTGTTATTTTTGCAATAATCACTGGTGAATTAAATATCCCTCTTGGTGTACAGGTTTATTATACTTTAAAATATGCCATTCATCGTTTATTGAGGTGGAGTTTTCCACATTTAATAGCGAAAGCTAATCCTTTAACTTCAAGAGAGGAGCCTCGACTGGAGCGTTCAGGAAAATCCCAATAATAGGCTACAAACCAGCCCAAGATGCCGAAAAGTGTGCATAATTTAACTATTCATCGAGTTAACTTCCCCAGTGACATTTTATCATGCCGTGTATAATAAATACGTTACAGGGCGTTTAGTTGGCAGATACAGTGCCATATGCGGCTCAGAGAAAACAATATTAGGTTCGGCTTCGCATCACCTAATATTGTTTTCTCTGAAGGGAAAAATGCGAAGCGTTCGAAAAATGATATTAATGCCGTTGTTTTGGCAACAGCAGAATCACGCGCTTGTATCAGGGGCCCTTGATAAGGATTCGGTACAAGGGCCCAGATACATTAAACTTTAGTTGTGTAACAGTGCAAAAACTCCCCAATTGTGAGATAAATCATAATTTCATTAAGTATGATGCCGGCTGAGTGAATGTATAAGGTAGTCCAATCAATATTTTCAACGTGCAGCCCTAAGGCTGCACGTTGAAAATATCAATTGGTTTACCCCCAAATAATGAATATGGACTCTTCCAATTGCTGCCATTCAATTGACATGGATGATACCACCAGTGTTCAAAGGGCTAAGGTGTCCATCTGCAGTGAAATTTTGGAACATCATAAAATTAACTTTTCTTTATCAAATTGATCTATACCAATCTTAAGAGTTAAAAACCTTGTAACATGCTTGTTACATGAAACTGGTACCACCGAAATCACATGTCAACATGTATCATTAACAATAAACATTCTCTCATGATTAAATTACCAAAATGAGGTACGAATGATTATGAAATGACAGATCAATGAACTGATTAACTGAAATAATAATGTTTTTGTTCACGCCTTTCATTGGCTGCCTAGCAAATTGGATTTAATAAACAAGAGGCCCCAAGGAGCCTTAATCGCTCACCGGCCAAAGTGGTTCAAAGAAGTATTTGGGGTCACATTCAGTTAGACATGGTTCATCAACACAACAAAGGAATGAAGTCATGAGACAAATTTTATGGAACTAGGGACATGGCTTGAACAAACTTGAATCTCACCCCCCTAAGGATGCTGCATATCAAATATCAAAAGCATTCATCTGCTAGATCTGAAGAAGATTTTTAAAGAAAGTTAAAAAATTTATAGATATTTATATATTTTTTATACTTACCAATGACCCAGACATAGCTGGTGCTAATTCTCAAAAATCTAGGGCCAAACACAAATTTTGCCCCCCAATCCCCAAAATTTGCATCTAAAACCCAAAAAATCATGTCCTAAATGATCCTCCATACTTTTCCTGCACTGCGCATGCGCAGTGTCAAGGAGGTCTCGAAATTGGCGCCAATTATCATTCTTACAAGCAGTGCCTGGTCAGCGCTATGTACTCAGCGGGGAGATATGAGTTCCAACTCCTGGGAGGGCCATCCCCGTCTGGGTCATTGGTAAGTATAAAAAATATATAAATTACTATAGATTTTTTAACATTTTTATACTGTACCAATGACCCAGACATAGCTGAATAGTAAAAAGGCTGGACGGCCTAGGACATAGAGGAAAATCCAATAAGCTCAACTATATATAATAGAGTCATCCCCCTCGAGGAGAAAAGGAATATTAGGCTTTACATGTATCTTTCTTATTTATGATAAATTAGAAAGACACAACACCCTCCATAATTGAGCATAATAACATTCATGTTCTCTATTAACATCCAGTATAACCCTTTATACTAATTATTTTTAAAGTAAGCCAATAAATAAAGTCAGTCCAGAGAATTGAGACTCTTTATACTCTTTAAAAGTGTCCGAGGATTGTATATTAACACCCGTTTGACACGTGACATATACAAATGCTTCACACCGAGCTACACTTTAAAAATATGACATGAATGAATTTAAACATTAACTTTACACTTTAAAACCATCCCGGTAACGACTCAGAATTACTGACTCCGGAGGAGGTATCCCCTTGCTTTTCACTATAAAGCAGGTGACCTAAGGGAACACCCTCCCCCCCCCCCCCTTCCCCTTGCCCTGGGTCAAATAGCCCAGAGCAAAGAGGGCAGCAGGATGGAGTCACTGCCGGAACAGAAAGCCTGCATAACTATAGTTGCAACTGTTTAGTGGATGACATTCTGAGCAACAGATAACGGACCTAAACAATGCAGGTCTCCAGAAATGGACTCAATATTTCTGAGATAAAAATTCGTGAATGTGGATGGCTGAGACCAATATGCAGCCTTCATTAAATCTGTAATAGCAACACTATTTGCGTAAGCCCAAGATGTAGAAAGAGCTCTTACTTCATGAGCCGAAATCTTAAGCACAGACTGCTGAGTTGAAGATAGATTATCATAAGCAGTACGGATAGTTAATTGAATCCATCTAGCAATAGAATGGACCGTAATGTCCTTTCTATTAGGCATCAGAGACAGAAAGAAGCATTTTCGTCCCTTTTTGATAAACTGAGATCTTCGTTTATAAATACGTAAAGCTCTAACCGGACAGAGTAAAGGCCTATGCCCGTCTGAAGACGGAAGGGCCTTAATAACAATAGGTTCTGGATATTTATTAGGAGCCTGATTCTTAGCCAAAAATCCAACATTAGTAGTAAAGGTAATAGTGTTCCCGACACTATGATAGTGAGAATCGTCCACAGATAGTGCATGAAGCTCACTGACTCTTCTAGCAGAAGAGAAAGCTAAGAGAAATGCTGTCTTATAAGACAAGAATTTGAAATCTACTGTCTCAAGAGGCTCAAATGGCTTTTCTTTTAGTTTAAGAAGAACCCAAGCTAAATTCCATTTAGGAATTAACCTAAGGGTTCTAGGTCTATTTATCGAGAAGTTTCTAACTAATTTAGATAAAGAGACATTAGATCCAATTTGTAAACTATCATGGTGTCCTAGGTATCAGATAACATAGACCTATAACCTTTAATAGTAACAGGCTGCAGTTTGATCTCGTCAAACAAGTATACTAGAAAGTTTGCAATGTCTGGAATGGAGGGATCAAAAATATCAACAGAATGATCCCTACACCAACGACAAAAGACCTTCCACTTAGCCGCATAGTTTAGCGAAGAGGAGGTCCTCCTACAGTTAGAAATTGCGTCCACTGTTCGTCCTGCAAAATGCTTGCCATGCAAGAAGGACCGCACAACGGAAATACGTGAAGGTTGAGACCTTGCGGGTTGTGATGTAGTTGACGCGATTTCCCCTGCGAAAGAAGATCCTCTCGTGGAGGAAGTTTTCGCGGTAAGTCCCACAGCAGACACCTGAGTAGATTTATCCACAGTCTCGGTGGAGACAGAGATGCTACCAACAGAATTTTGCATTGAGATTGTTTTATCTTTAGCAATATCTGCTGAATCAACGGCGCTGGAGGATACGCATATCCTATCATTCCGTCCCACGAGATCGATAGAGCGTCTACTGCATATGCTCGGGGATCCGGACATGGAGACACATATACGTCTGCAACTGATTGTTGAGTTGCGTCGCAAATAAGTCTATCATTGGCCGCTCCCATTGGTAGCAAATCTGATTGAATACCTGTTTGTTGAGAGTCCATTCTGACGACAACAAGCGACCCTTCCGTGAAAGGGAGTCTGCTAATACATTCAGACGACCCGGAATATGACGGACCGAAAGTAGAACTTGGTGTTCTAGAACAAACAGAAGGATTCTTTCCGTTAAATTGAATAACGGAACGGAATGAGTGCCTCCATGGTTCCAAATATATGCTACTACTGTCGTATTGTCGGACAGGATTTGGACATGTGCTTTCTGAATAATGTTCATCCAACGACGTAGTGCAAGCCAAATTGACATCATTTCCTTGATGTTTATGTGCTTGCCTAGAAACTGCGGATCCCAAAGACCCTGGCACTTCGAATCCGTTGGGATCAATGTTGCACCCCAATCTGTTTGACTGGCATCCGTCATAATCGTAAAACTAGGATCCGGCAACTGCAGTGGGACTCCCTGAGTCAACCACTGAATGTTTGCCCAAGTCTGAATCTCTTGTTTCACTTGATTTGACAAGAGAACGTCTATATCGAGCGAATGAATCTTTACACTCCAATTCTGAGTGAAGAAAATTTGGAGAGGACGAGTGCATAACCGCCTCATAGGAATGAGATCCGCAGCGGCTCCGCACAGACCTATCAGTCTCATGAACTCTCTCGCTGTGACTTTGTCTGAGTGAAGACAATAGCGAGCGTAACAACTGATTAATTTCGCTCTGGTTAATGGCAGACGAACGAGATTGTTGTGCGTCTCGAAGCTCATTCCCAGATGAGTGAATGACTTGGATGGCACCAGATCCGACTTCTCCTAGTTTATTATAAAACCGAGACATCGGAGTAATAGAAGCAGATTCTGCACATCGTTCTGAAGCGTTAACTCGTTGCCCTACCTCTGAAGAATGTCGTCCAGGTAGGCCGACGTTACCGCAGACGAATGAGCTTGGAAATATATCATTACCGAGTTCATTATTCGAGTGAAAGCCCAGGGCGCTAGGTTCAAACCGAAGCACATCGCTCAGAACTGATATACAACTCCTAGGACTGCGAAGCGTAGATACTTTCTGAATGCCAGATGTACCATGACGTGAAAGTACGCATCCTTGAGTTCTATGCTTGTAGCATAGTTGTTCACCCGAATACTCGCTCTGACTGATCGAATTGTCTCCATATAGAACTTCGGACCGACGATCAGCTTGTTTATCCAGCTCAGATCTATGACTGGACGGAACGAGCCGTCTGGTTTCGGAACCAGAAACAGATGGCTGTAGAAACCCGGTGATTCTTGGTCTTCTACGACCTCTACCGCATTCTTCTTCAGAAGAGACTGTACTTCTGATAAAAGAGCGTCTCTTTTCTGCGGATTTGACGGAAGCTGAGTCCATTTTGGATTTCGAGTTAATGGAGGCTTTCGTTTGAAGGATATTCTTAGTCCTTCCGAAATTACCCCTCGAACCCAGGGGTCGTCCGTAATTGACATCCAATCGTTTATAAAACTCGATAATCTTCTGCCTACCGGAACACAATAGAGGTTCAAACCATCACCTCCTGAACCTGCGAGGCTTGCAGAAGGAGAAACTACGTCCTCCGTGACCCGCACCTCGCCCCGTCGACCTAGGGACGTCTGACTGGTAATCTCGGCCAGAAGAACGTCCCCCACGAGAGTCGCTGCATTGACTGTCTCTAGAATAAGACCTAGAGGACGCATAGGAACCTCTATAGGAACTTCTCTTGGGCGTACTTGTCCCAGAAGTGCCTGTCTTACTCTTTTCTGCTGTATCCGGCTTTTTGGAAGCGGATTTGAAAAGCAGAGAATCTGAAGCTTTCTTAGTTATCTTATCATAGATTGCTGAAAGCTTGCCGTCGAAGAGAAGCTCTCCGGAGACCGAAGCGACTCTGAGTTCTTCACCTTACCATCCACGCCGTGGATGTAGCTAGGGCTGCATCACGTCTAACCAACTCCAGGTTTGCCACTGAAAGGGCGGAGTTATACGTGGAATAAGCTACTGCCCTTGAAAGAAGTCTTAATGAGGATTGTATATCCTGGAATTGTTTCCCTTGAAGACGTAATGATAACGCCTTAGTAAGGTGATCTGCGTATGATAAAGCGTCTAAGTTAACTCTGTTAGACATTATTGTCGTTTCCAACGTCATGGATGGAATTGACATAGATGACGGTATAGACAATTCCAAGTCTTCAGCGTCATCGTCTAGACGCAGAGGAACTCTTGGTATGCCCTGTCCTGCCGTTTCGAATTTATTCCTTGAATTGATGAAAGGCAGATTTAGGGCATTTGCGGATAAGAAACCAGACTTGCCCGTTTTGGTAGCAAGCTTATAAATAGCGTCGTTCAATAATTTGAATGTTCTTGTGACCTTAATGGACTGTGTCGGAAACTCAGGGACGATGTCCCTGAACCAATCAAAAAATTCTGTGTCCAATGACGCTATCAGTCTCTTATCCAGCTTCGCAGCATACTGGTCTGACGGAACAACCTCTGGAAGATAATGCCGGATAAAATTTACGGCAGCTTTATGTTGTTCCGAAAGGGAAAGCTCCAAATCCTCCTAATCCCTTTCGCCATCCTGTCGGACCCTATGAAGTTCTTGGTCGTGCGTACCCGATGCTTCGGCAGAGTGTACCGACCCAGCGTCGTCGGATATTTCCTGATCCGACAGAGATTCTGTCGTTTGCTGGGATGCTGCGATAAGTTGTGCTATTTGGGATAGCACGTCCGTCACTGAGGCCTGTGGAGTAGCGGTCTTACGTTGCTTAGCCGCTGGAAGCTCCGTGTACGTTGACTCCTGCATACTTCTTTTATGCGAACGTCCAGAGTCTACAGGCCTCGTGTCCCTGGCTACCGGATGGCGTGACCTGGTCGCCGTGGAATCCCTGATCGGCGAAGCTGGCTGGATATCCATGATCACATAGCCAAGGTGCAGTCGTGTGCACTGCCATGAGGATGAGAAAGCCTTATCGACAGTTTCTCCGGACTGTCTATATAACGGAGCGTCCCGAGCGGCGGACGTATGCTCCGAATGCGAAACGTTTTGTACCACAACATCTGGTCCCAGATGTTGTTGTACGAGAGAGGGACCTCTCTCGCTCGCAGCCCGGATGGACCTGGACGAGCTAGGAACCGGACTAATAGGCTTCCTCCGTTCTCTCCTCTGATCCGTCGTCACTGGGTGTGCACTTTGTCTTATTATAGTGCTTGCATCACCCAAATCTCCTCCCTGGACCGCAACGGACGAACCCGGCTGCCGAGCCATTCGATGAATGGTCGCTACACCGGGCGAGCTAGCGGACGCCAATGCCATCGATCCTACTAGGGACCTCTTAGGCAATTGATGAATTTCCATGAGAACTTTTGCCGCTAGCTCTTCATTTAACTGTGACGACGGAGGCACACTTTTGGAAGACATCACGGAAACATCACCCTGTTCTTGTTCCTCTGAAATAGAGATTGATAAACTAGAGTGACCCTGCGGAGAAAGGATCGGCATGGCCTTTTCCCCGCTAACAACATACCGTGACACACGTTTCCAATGTTTGTCATCCCAATTGACACATACTGAACAGGATTTAGTGCGAGTACACTGACTACAATTAATACAATGATTATGAAAGTCAGAGGGAGATTTCCTCTTATTACAATTTGAACAATATCCTTTCATTGTGAAAAGAACACAAAAAGTCCTAGTACTCGCACCAACCCCTGAAAACAAAGATACATAATAACATGATCCATTAACATAGAAAAAATAATTGAAATCAAAAAAATTTTTTGAAAAAATATTTTTTCAGAAAAGCCCAAGTTTCTGAAAGTAACGTTGAGTCCCAATGGATCCCAAAAAGCCTAAGTGTGGACAAAATTTTTTAAAATATTACCAAAAAATTAATGCAACACTTACGTATAATAATAATGTATCTTGTTATGATTAAGCTAATACAAAGACAAGAAAATCCCTCTCAACAGAAACCGTTGTCAATGTAAACAAGAAGTGTATAAACACCAGAAACATGACTCCAGGCACTGATAAACATGGCCCGAAATCAGTTACCAATAACACACTATCTGATGCAAAACAGAGACTTCCAGGGAAGAAACTGTAGAACATCAGATGGTAGATGCAGAACACTACGCCTAAACACCCATGGGTGAGGACGTAAACATGGGGAAAAGAACAGAATTCATTCTGTTACCCAGCTAAAACTCCCAAGAAATTTTAGTAATAATATTACAAAAAATATGCCAAACGCATGGGAGAAATTAGGCAACATAACATAATTTCGTAAAAAAAATTTAAGTTACAGCCCTGATTATTTCCTGCCACTCATTTTTCCTCTCCTCCTTCTATTTCCTCTTTAGATCCACCATTTCTCTAATATTTATGTGTCTGGCATCATTTAAACTGAGATTTACAAGCACAAATATCAGTCAGATGTGAACTGATGAAGGGCCAAACAAAGAATGATAATTGGCGCCAATTTCGAGACCTCCTTGACACTGCGCATGCGCAGTGGAGGAAAAGTATGGAGGACCATTTAGGACATGATTTTTTCAGTTTTAGATGCAAATTTTGGGAATAGGGGGCAAAATTTGTGTTTGGCCCTAGATTTTTGAGAATTGGCACCAGCTATGTCTGGGTCATTGGTACAGTATAAAAATATTCCTTATTTTGAACTAAGTTATCATTAGGGCTCCCACAGTGAGCCCAGGGACTTGGCTTGAACAAACTTGAATCTCACTCCCTAAGGATGCCGCATGCCAAATATCAAAACATTCCGACTGCTAAATCTGAAGAAGAAGATTTTTTAAGAAAAATTCCTCATATTGACTAAGTTATAATTCGGGCTCCCACAGGGAGTCTAAATATGGACCCAGGGACTTGGCTTTAACAAACTTGAATCTCACCCCCCTAAGGATGCTACACACCACATATCAAAACATTCCGAGTCCTGGATTTGAAGAAGAAGATTTTTTAAGACAAGAGGCCCCAAGGGGCCTTAATCGCTCACTGGGCAAAGTGATTCAATCAAAGTGGTTCAAAGAAGTATTTGGGGTCACATTCAGTTAGACATGGTTCATCAACACTACAAAGGAATGAAGTCATGAGAGACAAACTTTATGGAACGAGGGACATGGCTTGAACAAACTTGAATCTTACCCCCCTAAGGATGCTGCATACCAAATATCAAAAGCATTCATCTGCTGGAAATGAAGAAGATTTTTAAAGAAAATTCCTCATTTTGAACTAAGTTATCATTTGGGCTCTCACAGTGAGCCCAAATATGAACCCAGGGACTTGGCTTGAACAAACTTGAATCTCACCCCCTAAGGATGCTGCATGCCAAATATCAAAACATTCTGACTGCTGAATCTGAAGAAGACTTTTAAAGAAAAATTCCTCATATTGACTAAGTTATAATTCGGGCTCCCACAGGGAGCCCAAATATGGACCCAGGGACTTGGCTTTAACCCTTTACCTAACATGAAAAGCAGACAACACTTGCAAACAAAATTCTTGAATAACTATTTTTTTCATTTTTTGTCTCAAAAACATAGGTTATGACCCCTCACTGGAACGAGCTCGATGAGCTCGTTCCAAAGAGGGGTCATAACCTATGTTTTTGAGACAAAAAATGAAAATATAATGAAAATTAATTGGCGATTCTTGTGAATAGCGCTGGCCGGTTTTGGCTGTTACGTTGGGTAAAGGGTTAACAAACTTGAATCTCACCCCCCTAAGGAAGCTACACACCACATATCAAAACATTCCGACTGCTGGATCTGAAGAAGAAGATTTTTAAAGAAAATTCCTCATTTCGAACTAAGTTACAATTCAAGCTCCGACAGTGAGCCCAAATATGGACCTAGGGATATGGCTTGAAAAATTCCTCATACTGACCAAGTTATAATTCGGGCTCCCACAGGGAGCCCAAATATGAACCCAGGGACTTGGCTTGAACAAACTTGAATCTCACCCCCTAAGGATGCTGCATGCCAAATATCAAAACATTCTGACTGCTGAATCTGAAGAAGACTTTTAAAGAAAAATTCCTCATATTGACTAAGTTATAATTCGGGCTCCCACAGGGAGCCCAAATATGGACCCAGGGACTTGGCTTTAACCCTTTACCTAACATGAAAAGCAGACAACACTTGCAAACAAAATTCTTGAATAACTATTTTTTTCATTTTTTGTCTCAAAAACATAGGTTATGACCCCTCACTGGAACGAGCTCGATGAGCTCGTTCCAAAGAGGGGTTATAACCTATGTTTTTGAGACAAAAAATGAAAATATAATGAAAATTAATTGGCGATTCTTGTGAATAGCGCTGGCCGGTTTTGGCTGTTACGTTGGGTAAAGGGTTAACAAACTTGAATCTCACCCCCCTAAGGAAGCTACACACCACATATCAAAACATTCCGACTGCTGGATCTGAAGAAGAAGATTTTTAAAGAAAATTCCTCATTTCGAACTAAGTTACAATTCAAGCTCCGACAGTGAGCCCAAATATGGACCTAGGGATATGGCTTGAAAAATTCCTCATACTGACCAAGTTATAATTCGGGCTCCCACAGGGAGCCCAAATATGAACCCAGGGACTTGGCTTGAACAAACTTGAATCTCACCCCCTAAGGATGCTGCATGCCAAATATCAAAACATTCTGACTGCTGAATCTGAAGAAGACTTTTAAAGAAAAATTCCTCATATTGACTAAGTTATAATTCGGGCTCCCACAGGGAGCCCAAATATGGACCCAGGGACTTGGCTTTAACCCTTTACCTAACATGAAAAGCAGACAACACTTGCAAACAAAATTCTTGAATAACTATTTTTTTCATTTTTTGTCTCAAAAACATAGGTTATGACCCCTCACTGGAACGAGCTCGATGAGCTCGTTCCAAAGAGGGGTCATAACCTATGTTTTTGAGACAAAAAATGAAAATATAATGAAAATTAATTGGCGATTCTTGTGAATAGCGCTGGCCGGTTTTGGCTGTTACGTTGGGTAAAGGGTTAACAAACTTGAATCTCACCCCCCTAAGGAAGCTACACACCACATATCAAAACATTCCGACTGCTGGATCTGAAGAAGAAGATTTTTAAAGAAAATTCCTCATTTCGAACTAAGTTACAATTCAAGCTCCGACAGTGAGCCCAAATATGGACCTAGGGATATGGCTTGAAAAATTCCTCATACTGACCAAGTTATAATTCGGGCTCCCACAGGGAGCCCAAATATGGACCCAGGGACTTGGCTTTAACAAACTTGAATCTAAAACATTCCGACTGCTGGATCTGAAGAAGATTTTTAAAGAAAATTCCTCATTTTGAACTAAGTTATCATTCAGGCTCCCACAGTGAGCCCAAATATGGACCTAGGGACATGGTTTGAACAAACTTGAATCTCACCCCCCTAAAGATGCTGCATACCAAATATCAAAATATTCTGCCTGCTGGATATGGAGAAGATTTTTTAAGAAATTTGCCTGAAATGCACTAAGTTCAAATTCGGGCTTCTATAGTGAGCCCAAATATGAATCTAGGGGGCCGATTTGAACAAACTTGAATCAGACCTATACCAAGATGCTGCATACCAGGTATCAAAAGATTCTGCCCACTGGTTCTGGAGAAGAAGATTTTTTAATAATTTTTCTATAATTCATACGGTGCTATCAGAGTTATGCCCCCTACAGAGCCCCCATGGGACGTGGTCATTTCATTTGAACAAAGATGAATTGCCATATAGTAATGAACATCCACATGAAGTTTCGTGAAAATCGGACCATCGGTTTCAGAGGAGAAGTCGTTTGAAAAATTGTAAATTGCACCAAGTTGAAATTCAAATTCCCATAATGAGCCTTAATATGAACAAAGGGACTCAATTTGTACAAACTTGAATCAAGCCCATACTAAAATGCTGTATACCAAATATCAAAAGACTCTGCATGCTGGTTCTGGAGAAGAATGTTCACGATGACGGCCGACGACGGCCGACCGGTGATAAGTTAAGCTCCCTTCGGTGAGCTAAAAATTCCTCATTTCGAACTGAGTTACAATTCAAGCTCCCACAGTGAGCCCAAATATGGACCTAGGGACGTAGCTTGAACAAATTTGAATCTTACCCCACTAAGGATGCTGCATACCAAATATCAAAACATTCTGACTGCTAGATCTGAAGAAGAAGATTTTTAAAGAAAATTCCTCATTTTGAACTAAGTTATCATTTGGGCTCCCACAGTGAGCCCAAATATGGACCTAGGGACATGGCTTGAACAAACTTGAATCTCCCCCCCCCCCCCCCCCCCACCCCCCCCTCTAAGGATACCAAATATCAAAACATTCCGCCTGCTAGATCTGAAGAAGAAGATTTTTGAAGAAAATTCCTCATTTTGAACTAAGTTATCATTCGGGTTCCCACAGTGAGCCCAAATATGGACCTAGGGACATGGCTTGAACAAACTTGAATCTTCCCCCCCCCCCCCCCCCCCCCCCCCCCCCCCCCCCAAGGATACCAAATCTCAAAACATTCCGCCTGCTAGATCTGAAGAAGAAGATTTTTGAAGAAAATTCCTCATTTTGAACTAAGTTATCATTCGGCTCCCACAGTGAGACCAAATATGGACCTAGGGACATGGCTTGAACAAACTTGAATCTCACCCCCCTAAGGATGCTGCATACCAAATATCAAAACATTCTGACTGCTGGATCTGAAGAAGATTTTTAAAGAAAATTCCTCATTTTGATTTTTAAAGACATTTGCCTGAAATGCACTAAGTTCAAATTTGGGCTCCTATACTGAGCCCAAATATGAACCCAGGGGGCCGATTTGAACAAACTTGAATCAGATCTACCCCACAATGTTGCATACCGAATATCAAAAGATTCTGCCTGCTGGATCTGGAGAAGAAGATTTTTTAAGACATTTGCTTGAAATGCACTAAGTTCGAATTCAAGCTTCCATAGTGAGCCCAAATATGAATCCAGGGGCCGATATGAATAAACTTGAATCAGATCCACCCCACAATGTTGCATACCAAATATCAAAAGATTCTGCCTGCTGGATCTTGAGAAGATTTTTTAAGAAATTTGCCTGAAATGCACTAAGTTCGAATTCGGGCTTCTATACTGAGCCCAAATGTGAATCCAGGGGGCCGATTTGAACAAACTTGAATCAGATCCACCCCACAATGTTGCATACCAAATATCAAAAGATTCTGCCTGCTGGATCTTGAGAAGAAGATTTTTAAAGAAATTTTCCTGAAATGCACTAAGTTCGAATTCGGGCTCCTATACTGATCCCAAATATGAACCCAGGAGGGTCAATTTGTACAAACTTGAATCAGATCCACCCCACAATGTTGCATACCTAATATCAAAAGATTCTGTCTGCGGAATCTGGAGAAGAAGATTTTTTAAGAAATTTGCTTGAAAGTTCAAATTCGGGCTTCTATAATGAGTCCAAATATGAATCCAGGGAGCCGATTTGAACAAACTTGAATTTGACCCCCCCCTATAGATGATGTATACCAAATAGGAAAGAATTCTGCCTGGTGGATCTGAAGAAGAAGATTTTTTGGAATTTTGGAAAGAAATTCATGGGTAGTATCAGATTTATGCCCCTTGTGGTGCCCCCTGTGGGTGCTGCAAGTTTATTTGTACAAGTTTGAATTGCCATATGATGGGGAACATGCACACCAAATTTGGTTCAATTTGATCCAGTAGTTTGTGAGGAGTAGTCGATAATGTAAAGTTCACGGTGGACGACGACGGACGGCAAGTGAAAAGTTAAGCTCCCTTCGGTGAGCTAAAAAATAAGCTATTACTGTTGTAATAACGGCCAGTTCTGGTAACGGTTTAACTTCCCTGAAACTTACTACAGAAGGACGATACTTTCAACTTTCAACACAAATTATGCAAATTAAACACAGAATGAACATTCACATACTCTAAACCAAATCAGTTATTTGTCACAAATTTTTTATGGGACTGTTAGTTTTGATAGTTTTTCCAATCTTTGTTGTCATAGTTCACTTTAGTTGAGCATTCGAATGGCAGTTGTCATAAATGAACAACAGAAATGAAGCATACGATACAAAATAAATTAGTATAGTTTTTCTTCCTCGGTTCATCAATGAAATCATAATTGTGAATTTGACAAAATATTGACTATCTTCAACAGAATTATGGTGAATAATTATTACAAAATGTTCACAATGAAAATTCTTCATTTATCATTGATGAAATCAATTGTGCCCCCATATCCGTTGCTCTGTCCTGTATGGAGTTGACCTCTGCTTCATCAAAACAAAAACAAAACAAAATGGAAGCATTTGGGAATTGTAGATACCATGGAATGGAATTATTCTTACTGCTCATCCTTCTCCCGAATGACAAAAAAGATTTCTCTGAGTCTGTACTAGAAGGAAGGATTGCAAAATGGAACCATTCAGACATTTTAAGGTATACTCTTCAAACAAATGAACGAAAATTGGGTATAGTCATGATAGCATGGCAAATTTTGGATTATATAGTGATGAATTGTGGCTGTAGATATGGTTAACGACATATCGTGATGGTCTAAACATTTTGGGCAGTGAAGCATGATTTTGGCCACCGTGACCCCCCAAAATACTGGAAATTAACAAAACAAAGTTTCCACTGATTGAATACCCGATCATGAAGTTGCATGCTCCGAGCATGTGAGCTGAGCATGAGGGAGTATAAATGGACAAGGAAATCAGTCGGAATTCGCACAGCGTTAAAGGGATCTTGCTCATGCAAAACAGGAGAATCAGTTTCGAATGTAGCAAGAGGGTTCAATGTCTCACCGAGCACCATCACCTGCCTGTGGAAGCACTACCAAATCCAGGGAACAATGCAGGATCTTCCAAGATTTGGGAGACCCCGTGTAAGCACCCTAGCTCAAGATCGATACTTCCGGTTACGTAAATTATGGGGGAGAACAACCACAGTGACCTCTACAGCATCAATGCTACCAGGTTGTCAGAGGATTTCAGATCTGACCGTTCACAGCTGTCTACGCGAGGCAGGTCTGCATGCTAGACAGCCAGTTTGAGACGTCATTTTGATGGCGCAGCATTGTCGACATCAACCTCAATGGTGTCAAATGCACAGGGTATGGTATGGTTCAGTGATGAGTCATGTTTCCATTTTCACTGAGTTGATGGACGATGCCGTGTGTACAGACGTTGTGGAGAACGCTTTGCACGTAGCTGTATTCGGGAGGCAAACATATTGGTGGTGGTAGCGTTATGATGTGAGCGGGCAGCCATCTCACACGCCTCGTCCATGTTGTGGGTAGTTTGACGGCGCAGAGGAACAGAGATGAAATTTTGCAGCCACACATGCTCCCCAGTATACAGAATGCCAACACCATTTCCCAGCATGACAACATCCAACCGCACACAGCAAGACTCACGACAGCTTATTTACAAGATAACAACATCGAAGTCCTGCCCTGGCCATCCAAATCGCCAGATGTGAACCTGATCGAACATCTATGGGATCAACTGGATCGACGTGTGCGGCAACGTCAACAACAACCTCAGATGTTACTGCAGCTGGCGCAAGCGTTGCAGGAAGAGTGGGCCACCATACCTCAACCTTCCATCCGGAATCTGATTGCTTCAATGACCAGAAGGTGCCAAGCAGTTTTGGACTCAGATGGCAGTCACACTAGATATTGATGACGTCGACTCGTGACGTTATGTCTGAAGTATCTCCATTTGTGTTTTATTCATCCATTAAAACTTTGGTTATGAATTGCTTTCGTTTTCTAACTCATTATCCCATAACGCGGGAACGTTCCTCATCACATCATCTTACTTATGCCATAGGTTTTCAGAAAGTGCCCTCGCCACATGGCAGCAGTTCCAAGGCAAATGCCAGTTTCCACACGTTCCTACGTTTCTTTCCAAACATTTTGGTATATAATGAACTTGGGCTATTACTTTCTTGCTATTTTGGACTTGAGAAAATGTCTTGAAATATGAGTTGAGTTAGATAGGTTGACTCCTTAATAATATCTAGGTCAGTGAGCTATGACTTGTCATCCAGTGTTTCACTTCCAATGATAAAACCCAACAACCAGCGTTAACAAACATGTTTTATTGTTTGATATTAGTATTTATATATTGGTGTTTAATGTCACATACTTGTGCACAATGGCTAATCATGACCATGACAGTTTTACGGGTGGAGGAAGCCTGAGTGCCCAGAAAGATTCACCAAGCATCAATGATTAACTGTCAGCTCATCAACATTCTAACTCTGTTCAAGCTCCGAAGCGGCTGAAGACACATACACCATCGATGTTTAGTACGCCTTAGTGAACGATATCATCGTGTCAACATGTAGGCAACCGGAATAAAGTGCCTGGTCAAGGACACAAAGCAGGCCATCCCGGACAGGGATCAGACTCGGGACCTCTAGCATAGAAGTCCAAGAGTCTACCACTGAGCCACCGTGCTCCCTGTTTGATATCAGTAAAGTACTTGCAAAATAAGCTTCAAAAAGTGAAAAGTGAAGCTATCATGGAAGATAGTCAGACTGTACGAACACACAAAAACAGTCTTCATAGTCATTCCAATAACAGCACTGATGTTTCAGTATGGAGTTGGGATAGTCAACAAGGCAACATTAGCTACCTATAAATGGATAAAAATGTCACTTGTAACCTCCAGAGAACATGAGCCAGTATTACAGTTCAATATCTGCTGTATCCTTCATGTGCTCGGATGACAGCTATCCTGTGTCGCATCCTCCAATCAATCATCTTATCCGTTGCAGAGGTAACAGCTACCATTCCTGATGCAATGCTGCTTCCAATTCTTGCCGTGTTTGTACTGGAGGTTTGTGTGCTTGTGTTCGACACCCTAGAATGCCCAAAATGTGCACCACTGGATTCAGATTAGGACTCATGGTAGACCAGGGAATGGTAATCAAAGCAATGCTCTAAATGAACAAGAGGCCCCAAGGTGCCTTAAACACTCACTGGCCAAAGTGGTTCAAAGAAGTATTTGGGGTCACATTCAGTTAGACATGGTTCATCAACACTACAAAAGAATGAAGTCATGAAAGGCAAATTTCATGGAAAAACACTAAGGAATGGATTTGAACAAACCTGAACCTAATATGCCCCCCCCCCCCCACCCCACCCCTGCCCATAGAGCCCAAATATTATGCCAAGGACTCAAATTGAACAAACTTGAATCTGAGACCCTTGAGATGATATACCAAATAGGAAAGAATTCTGACTGGTAGATATGAAGAAGGTTTTTAAAGAAATCACCTCAAACTGCACTAAGTTAAATTTTGAGCTCAAACATGGGGCCAAAATATTAACCCAGGGTACCGATTTGAACAAACTTGAATCTGACCCAACTAAGAGATGTTGTATACCAAATATGAAAGGATTCTGATTGGTGGATCTAAGAAGATTATAAAAGAAATTCCCTCATATTGTACTTAGTTAAAATTCAGGCTCCCATAGGTAGCCCAAATCAACTAGAACTATCACTGAAGGTGATTAATACCCCCGCTTTGGGTTTTTAGAGGGAATGCACTTCTGATCATGTAGGCGAAGGCCATAAGGAAATGTATAAATAAAGATCATTTTTTGTTGTTGAAATTTGTATTTGCATGTGGCCTTCCACAGAACAACACTGAATACTTAAAGAGCCCACACATATATGGTTTACATTTGGAAAAACACATTTACAATGTGCAACATGTATTCAAAATCGGTTCATTAATGTAGGAGGAGTTGCACACACAAGAATCCCATTTGAAAACCCATAATAAATCCAAGTTAAAGGGAGATAACCTGGTTAAAATTTTCGCAGATCAAAAATTTGGGAATAAGCATATGTTCACTTAGTTGTGATAATGTTTGAAAGGTTTCATCAAAATTGATTGATAAATGTAGGAGGAGTTGCACGCACAAGAATTTCATGTAGAAACCCATAATAAATCTAAGTTAAAGGGAGATAACCTAGTTAAAATTGCCACAGCTCAAAAATTTTGGAATATGCGCATGTTCACTTAGTAGTGATGATGTCTGTAAACTTTCGTCCAAATTGATTGATAAATGTAGGAGGAGTTGCACACACAAGAATTTCATGCAGAAACCCATATTAAATCAAAGTTCAAGAGAGATAACCTGGTTAAAATTGTCGCAGATCAAAAAGTTTGGAATATGCACATGTTCACTTAGTAGAGATGATGTTTGAAAGGTTTCATCAAAATCGGTTCATTAATGTAGGAGGAGTTGCGCACACAAGAATTTGTTCAAACGGAAAGACATAATAAATCTAATTCAAAGGGAGATAACCTGGTTAAAATTGTCGCAGATCAAAAATCTTGGAATATGCGCATGTTCACTTAGTAGTGATGATGTCTGAAAAGTTTTGTCCAAATTGATTGATAAATGTAGGAGGAGTTGCACGCACAAGAATTTCATGTAGAAACCCATAATAAATCTAAGTTAAAGGGAGATAACCTAGTTAAAATTGCCACAGCTCAAAAATTTTGGAATATGCGCATGTTCACTTAGTAGTGATGATGTCTGTAAACTTTCGTCCAAATTGATTGATAAATGTAGGAGGAGTTGCACACACAAGAATTTCATGCAGAAACCCATATTAAATCAAAGTTCAAGAGAGATAACCTGGTTAAAATTGTCGCAGATCAAAAAGTTTGGAATATGCACATGTTCACTTAGTAGAGATGATGTTTGAAAGGTTTCATCAAAATCGGTTCATTAATGTAGGAGGAGTTGCGCACACAAGAATTTGTTCGAATGGAAAGACATAATAAATCTAAGTCAAAGGGAGATAACCTGGTTAAAATTGTCGCAGATCAAAAATCTTGGAATATGCGCATGTTCACTTAGTAGTGATGATGTCTGAAAAGTTTTGTCCAAATTGATTGACAAATGTAGGAGGAGTTGCGCACACAAGAATTTCATGTAGAAACCCATATTAAATCAAAGTTCAAGAGAGATAACCTGGTTAAAATTGTCGCAGATTAAAAAGTTTGGAATATGCACATGTTCACTTAGTAGAGATGATGTTTGAAAGGTTTCATCAAAATCAGTTCATTAATGTAGGAGGAGTTGTGCACACAAGAATTTGTTCGGATGGAAAGACACAATAAATCTAAGTCAAAGGGAGATAACCTGGTTAAAATTGTCGCAGATCAAAAATCTTGGAATATGCGCATGTTCACTTTGTAGTGATGATGTCTGAAAAGTTTTGTCCAAATTGATTGATAAATGTAGGAGGAGTTGCGCACACAAGAATTTCATATAGAAACCCATATTAAATCAAAGTTCAAGAGAGATAACCTGGTTAAAATTGTCGCAGATCAAAAAGTTTGGAATATGCACATGTTCACTTAGTAGAGATGAAGGTTTCATCAAAATTGGTTCATTAATGTAGGAGGAGTTGCGCAAACAAGAATTTGTCTAGATGGAAAGACGTACGGACGGACAGACGTACGGACGTACAGGGCGATTCCTATATAGCCCCCACTTCTTCGAAGCGGGGGTATAATAACCCCGGTACCAGGTTTGAACAAAGTCTTACCCTCCAAGAGATGTTGTATACCAAATATGAAAGGATTCTGACTGGTGGATCTGAAGAAGACAGCCCTTGGAATTAGCGACGGCATTCGGCAATGCCGTCGCAAACACCGTCGCCGTGGGGCATGGCGGCAGCATTTTCGCAAATTGGCAGCCATAATATTTTTTTTCTTGTCCCAATCACCTGAAGTCCGTCAGAACTGATCATCCAACCCTACATAACATATGTTTTATAGGCGTAACTGGTGTATAAAATCAATATTTGAGGAAATATCTTAGATTAATTAATTTGAAAATAAGTTTGTACAAAATGTATGTGGTTGAAAAACTGTTCATAACCAGTTGTTTTTCGTTTGTTTGTGTTTTTTCGAAAGAACCCCCTTGTTGACTGTGACATCATACCTTACATAAATACAACCAATCGAATTCTTCGTTTCATGAAAGTATGCTAAATTGGTGTACTGGGACAATGCAGCAGTTCTATTGGTCACTGATGTAATCTCAACAGAGCATGTGGTCATGTTCCATTTTAATTTTAGCATTCTCCACTTGTGGCATATGTAAACTGTACAATCTCAAACAAACTGAATAGGAAAACAATCAATCAGTTCAATAAAAAAATAAACGCATTGAGCACAAAACAAGGGTGAGTTGGAAAATAATTCTTGTTGCGTTTATTGGGTCAGAGTCAACTCGCCCCGGGTTGATGCGCAATGCAAATATTTCTGTCTCTAACAGTTACTGTCAAAACCGATAGGCTAATAATGCATGGATGCGAGTTACAACCAGCCCCTAAAATTAGGACAACCAGTCAATCAATTAATCACTTAATCGAACTACAGCTTGTCTAACTGACCACCCGCCAGTGATCTCTTGTCCATTCGAAGTCAGCTGTTCTGATTAATGATTATTATTCACTTAGTGTCATAATACTGTCATCCAAACAATTCAATTCAAAAGTGCCGTCGCTGATAAAAATTTGCTGTCGCAGAATTTTTGGCGGCGGCAAGGTTGTGCCGTCGCAGTATTTTCCTAATTCCGAGGACTGAGAAGAAGATTTTTAAAGTAATTTTCTCATATTGCAGTAAGTTAAAATTCAGGCTCCTGATAAACTTGATTTGAACAAACTTGAATCTGCCCCCTCCCCCCCCCCACCCAAGATATACCAAATATGCGAGGATTCTGACTGTAAAATCTGAAGAAGAGTTTTAAAGACTATTCCACGCATTGCCCAAAGTTAAAATTTGGGCTCGCATAGGGAGCCCAAATATTAACCCAGCGACTCGATTTGAACAAACCTGAATCTGACCCCCCTATAGGTGTTGTATACCAAACATGAAAGGATTCTGACTGGTGGATCTGAAGAAGATTTTGAAAGAATTTTCCTCAAATTGCATCAAGTTAAGCTTTGGGCTCCAATACTAACTCAGGGACCCGACTTGAACAAACTTGAATCTGACCCCCCTGGAGATGTTGTATACCAAATATGAAAGCATTCTGACCGGCGGATCTGAAGAAGATTTTTAAAGAAATTTCCTCATATTTCAGCAAGTTAAAATTTGGGCTCCTACAGGGAGCCCAATTATTAACCCAGGGACTGGATTTGAACAAACTTGAATCTGCCCCCCCCCCCCCCCCCCCCCCCCCTTCCTACATATGTTGTATAATGAAAAGATTTTGACTAGTGGATCTGAAGAAGATTTTAAAAGAAATTTCCTCAAATTGCACCAAGTTAAACTTTGGGCTCCAATACAAAGCCCAAATCTCAACCCAGGCACTCGATTTGAACAAACTCGAATCTGATCCCCCTAGTGATGTTGTATAACAAATATGAAAAGATTCTGACTGGTGGATCTGAAGATGATTTTTTGGAGTTTTCGAAAAAAATTATGGATGCTATCAGAGTTATGCCCCTTCTGGTACCCCTGTGGGCACTGCAAGTTTATTTCTACAGACTTGAATTGACATATGATACGGAACATGCACACAAAATTTGGTTCAATTTGGTTGAGTAGTTTGTGAGAAGTCGATAATGTAAAGTTCATGACGGTCGACGACGACGGACAGCAAGTGATAAGTTAAGCTCCCTTCAGTGAGCTAAAAATGCTAAACACCAATCCAAATGTATTCTTTGGTGGTGATCTTTTAGTAGAGGACCTTTGGTGGCACCTTTGGACCTCAATGGTCGTTCGCAGAGTGTTTCCTGGCCATTCTTAGAGTAGATTTGCTGATTTGGTAGCCACAGAACAACACTAGAGGTGAATGGCTGTCATCGCACCAGACTAAGAAGTACCCTGTTTTCACGATGTGATGTCATATGGGGTCGTTCCGACCGTGGACGGTCCTTCACTTCATTGGTTTGCACATTTTCTCACCAAACAACTGATGACTGAAAAGGATGTCGAATTGATGACCGATTGCTTCAAAGGACATACCGGAATGCATACCAATAATTTGCCCTCCGTATACATGTGTCATCCTTCTTCATGTCATGGTGACAGACAGTGATTGAACATTAAAAAAATGGGGTGTGATGGCTTTGTGGTTACCGGTTCTCGTCAGATCACCGAAGTTAAGCAACGTCAAGCCCGGTTAGTCCTTGGATGGGTGACTGCCTGAGCGACTGATTCGGATTCCTGCGCTGTGTTCTTGGGCAAGGCACTTAACACTGACTGCCCACATGGGGGCACGATGACCCCGTGTACTAAGGTGTACTGCACGTCGATGGTGCACATCTTCAACCAATCTAACCCTGCCTATGCTGCAGTGTGGAATTACGATGTTGGGGAGCTGGCAGCTGCTCGTTGTTGCTCGGAGGTTCTCTGCGGATACTCCGGCTTCCGCAACCTGTAAAACTGTCACCAACACGATATGACCTTGGCTGTTAAAGTGTCTTTAAACCATAATAAATAAATTAATTAACATTGAAAAATAGACACTATAAATACCCATTCTGAGTCATGCGCAAATGGTATTTTGGAAAATTCTTGGGTTGCATTGTGCATGTGATTCCCAAGACCTGTTGGTGGGTCACATTCAATCATAGACGTTCACAACCATTTGTTGGATCATCAATATAATCATATATATAACCAGCAACAGACTTTCAATGAACAATGCCATGTTATCATTCATTATATTCGGGGCTGTTTTAACTTTTTTCTTTGTGTGTAAATGCTCTTGAACTCCTGCAAATCGGTTTGTTCTCACTACCTTCTGATATGATCTTCAAGACAATGTTATTATGTAGTAAGCATTTAGCAGATCTATAATCCAGTTCAGATATAATTCTGGTTGTATATCTTAACCCTTTGAACCCGAGTGGCTGCTTTTCTGGCCCAAAAGCATGATACGTCATAATTGCATTAAGTAGGATGGCTGCTGAGTTAATGTGTGGGGTAGACAAATGAATATTTTCAACGTGCAGCCCCCTGGCTGCACGTCGAAAATATTGAATGGCCTACACCCAAACAATGAATGTGGACTCTTCCAATTGCTGCCACTGAACTGACTTGGAAGATTGAACTAAGACGATAGAGAGCCCAAATATGGAGCCAGGAATTTAATTTCAACAATCTTCCAAAGATGTTATATGTGAAATCTGAGAGCTTTTGAAGCAATGTTCTTAAATGTTTTTCCCATCACCAACAGTGTTAAAAAATGCTGACTGAACACTTTTTCAAAGTCCCGAAAAAGTACCCTATGATAACACTGATAGCAATTTTTGGACCATTCCATTCTGTTGGTCCTAAGGAAGCTTCACACCAAATAATTCTCAGTGCTGTGTAGTTTTGGAAATATGGGCATTTTCATTTTTTTCTATTTTTAGCTCCTGCGTTTTGGGTGACAGGAAAATTTTTTGGGGCATAAATTAAGTACTTGTGATCCAATAACCTCTCATATCAAATTTGGTTCAAATCAGCCTCTCAGTTTGGAAAGTTAAAAAATTTATAGTAATTTCTATATTTTTTATACTTACCAATGACCCAGACATAGCTGGTGCTAACTCTTAAAATATAGGGCCAAACACAAATTTTGCCCCCCAATCCCCAAAATTTGCATCTAAAACCAAAGAAAACATGTCCTGAATGGCCCTCCACCTCTACTGCACATGCGCAGTGTCAAGGACGTTCCGAAATTGGCGCCATTAATCATTCTAATAACCAGTGCCTGGTAAGCGCTATGTACTCAGCGGGGAGGCAAGAGTTCCCAACTCCTGGGAGGGCCATCCCCGTCTGGGTCATTGGTAAGTATAAAAAATATAGAAATTACTATAAATTTTTTAACATTTTTATACTGTACCAATGACCCAGACATAGCTGAATAGTAAAAAGGCTGGAGGGCCAAGGACATAGAGCAAGATGGAATACGCTCAATAATATAAAATAGAGTCATCCCCTCTAGGGAAAAAGAAGTAATAGGCCTTACATGTATCTTTCTTATTTATGATAAATTAGAAAGATACAACACCTTCCAAAATTGAGCATCATACATCCATGTACTCTATTAATATCCAATAGAATCCTTATACTAATAATTTTTGAAGTAAGCCAATAAATAAAGTAAGTCTAGAGAATAGAGACTCTTATACTCCTTAAAAGTGTTTGAGGATTGCATAATCATGTCCGTTGACACATGCAATATTCAAAAGCTATACTTTAAAAACTAAGACTTGAATGAATTTTTAAAACATAAAGTTCTCACTAAACAACCATCCCAATAACAGCTCAGAATTACTAACTCCGGAGGAGGTATCCCCTTGTTTTCATAGTAAAACAGGTGACCCAAGGGAACACCCTCCCCCCCCCCCCCCTTTTTCTTGCCCTGGGTCAAATAGCCCAGAGCGAAGAGGGCAGCAGAACGGAGTCACTGCCGAAACAGACAGCCTACCTAGCTATAGTAGCAACTGTTAAGTGAATGACATTCTGAGCAGTAGATAATAGACCTAACAATAGAGGCCTCCAGAAATGGACTCGATATTTCTGAGATAAAAATTCATGAATGTGGATGGCTGAGCGCAATGAGCAGCCTTCAAAAATCTATAATAGCGACACTATTAATGTAAGCCCAAGATGTAGAAGAACTCTTACTTCATGAGCCGAAATCTTAAGCACAACTGCTGAGTCAATGATATACCATAAACAGTACCGATAGTTAATAGAAACCATTAGCAATAGAATGGAGCGTAGCGTCCTTCTACTAGGCATCAAAGACAGAAGAAGCTTACGCCCGTAGTAATAAACAGATATCTGTTTATAAATACATAAACTCTAACCGGAGAGAGTAAAGGCCTATGCCCGTACGAAGACGGAAGGACCTTAATAACAATAGGTTCCGGATATTAGGAGCCTAACTCTTATGCAAAAATCCAACCTAAACAGTAAAGGAAGTAGTGATTCCGAAACTACGAAAGTGAAAATCATCCATCGATAGTGCATGAAACTCACTGACTCTTCAGTAAAAGAGAAACCAACAGAATTACTGTCTAAAAGGTCAGAATTTGAAAACTACTGTTTCCAGAGGCTCAAATGATTACTTAGCTAAATAAGAACCGAAGTTAAATTCCATATAGGAATTTAATCTAAAGATTCTAAGTCTATTTATCAAAAAGTTACTAACTGACTTAGATAAAGAGACATAAGACTCAATTGTAAACTATCATAGAGTGCATAGGTATGAGGTAACATAAACCTATAACCTTAATAATAACAGGCTGCAGTAGATCTTGTCAAACAAGTATACTAAAAAGTTGCAATGAGTAGTATGGAGAGATCAACAATATGAACATAATGATCCCTACACCAACGACGGAAGAGCCTCCACTTTAGCCGCATAGAATAGCGAAGAAGAGGATCTCCTATAGTAAGAAATCGCGTCCAAAGCTTGTCCAGTACAATGCTTACAATGCAATACGGACCACACAACGGAATACATGAAGGTTGCGACCTTGCGGGTTGTGATAAAGATGACACGATTTACCCAGCGAAAAAAGATCCTCTCATTGAGGAAGATTTCACGTTAAGTCCCACAGTAGACAACAGAGTAAATTACCCATGGTCTCGGTGAAGATAGAGATGCTATCAACAGAAATGTATTGTGGTTGTTTATCTTAGCAATACCTGCTGAAAAAACAGCGCCGGAGGATACGCGTATCCTATCATTCCGTCCTATAGATCAATAGAGCGTTAACAACATTAGCTCAGAGATCCGGACAAGCCAACACATACGTCTGTAATTGATTAGCAAGCTGTGTCGTAAATAAATCATCATTGGGCGCTCCCATAGATAGCAAATCTGATTGAATACTTGTTTGTTGAGAGTCCATTCTGACAGCAACAAGCGACCCATAAGTGAACGGGAGTCCGGTAAAACAATCAGACGACCCGGAATATGACGGACCGAAACAGAACTTGGTGTACTATAACCAACAGACTGATTCTTTCCATTAAATTGAATAACGGAAACGAATGAGTGCCTCCCTGGTTCCGGAGATACGCCACTACTGTCGAATTAACGGACAGGATTTTTGGCATGCGTTTCTGAATAATGTTCATGCAATGACATAAAGCAAGCCTAAAAAACATTATTCCGCGGAAGATAATTGGTTGCTAAGAGACTGCGGAACCCAAAGACCCTGGCACTTCGAATCCGTTGGGATCAATATTATATCCCAATCTGTTTGACTGGCAACCGTCATAACTGCAACACTCGGGTCCGGCAACTGCAGTGGCACTCTCTGAGTCAACCACCGAATGTTTGCCCCAGTCTGAATCTCTTGTAACACTAGATAGACAAGAGAACATGTAAATCGAGCAATTCATGGATTGCTGAAAAGTTGCCGTCGAAGAGAAGCTTCTCCGAGAACGAAGCGACTCTGAGAGAGTTCTTAACCTTACTATCCACGCGCGTGGATGTAGCTAGGGCTGCGTCACGCCTAACCAACTCCAATCAGCCACTGAAGGGCGGAGTTATACGTGAACAAACTACTGCCCTCAAAAGAAATCACATTGAGAATAATATCCCGTAAATCTTTTCTTGAAGACGTAATGATAACGCCTCAGTAAGGTGGATTACGTATGATAAAGCATCTAAGTTAAGTCTACTAGACATCACTGTCGTTTCCAACATTGAGGTTGGAAAAGACATAGACGGCGCCAGTCTTTAACCACACTGTCTAGACGCATATGAACTCTCGGTATGCCCTGCTCTGCCAAAATAAACTATTCGTATAAATGATAAAACGGCAGAAATGAGCAACGCGGACAAGAAACTAAACTATCATGCTTGGTAGCAGGCTTGTATGCATATATAGCGTCGAAAAATAAAACACATGTAGTAATGAAATTATTGGACTGCGTCGGTAAGTCAGGGACAATGTTCCTGAACCGATCCAAAATTCAGAGTCCAATGACGCTATAAGTCTCTTATCCAACATCGCAGCAATGTAGTCCGAAATAACAATCACTGGAAGATAATGCCAGAAGATATGAATGGCAGCTTCCGATACTACGAAAGGGAAAACTCGAAATCTTTCGAATCCCTTTCGCCATCCTGTCGGACCCTATAAAGCGTTCGGTCGTCCGTACCTGATGCAACTGCGGACCGCACCGACCCAGCGCCGTCGGATAATTCCTGATTCGACCAAGAAACTGTCGATTGCTGGGATGCTGCGAAACAACTGTCCTAACTCGGATAGCATGTCCGTCACTGAGGCCTGAGGAGAAGCGGTCCTACAATGCATTGCCGCTGGAAGCTCCGTGATCGTTACCCCGTGCATACTACCAATATGCGAGCGAACGGAGTGTATAGGCCTTGTGTCCCTTGGCTACCGGATGGCGTGACCTATTCGCCGTGGAATCACTGAATGACGAAACTGATCGGATACTCGAGGTCACGTAGCCAATGTGCGGTCGTGTGCCCTGCTGTGAGGATGAGGAAGCATTATGGACAGTCTCTCGGACTGTCAATATAATAGAGCGTCCCGACCGACAGACATATGCTCCGAATGTAAAATATCTGAACCACAACATGCGGTCCCCTATGTTGTTGGACGAGAGAGGGACCTCTCTCGCTGACAGCCCGGATGGACCTGAACAAGCCAGGAACCGGACTAACAGGCTTCCTCCGATCTGTCCTCAATCTGCCGTCACTGGGTGAGTACTAAAGTAATTAAAGTGCTCGCATCACCCAAATCTCCTTCCTAGACCGCAACGGACGAACCCGGCAGCCGAACCATTCGATGAATGCACGCTACACCGGGTGAGCTAGCGAATGTCACTCCGTCGATCCTACAAGGGATCTCTTAGGCGATAGACATATTCCATGAGAAATTATTGCCGCTAGCTCTACATTAACTATGGCGATAGAGGCACACTTTTGAAAGACATCTCCGTAACTTTGCGAACAAGAAACCAGAAATGCTTGGTTATAGCAAGCATATAATAATAATATATATAGCGTCGTTCAATAATTCGAAAGTTTGTGTGACATTATTGGACTATGTCGGACCTGAGGGACGATGACCCTGAACCGAACCAAAAATTTCTAAGTCCACCGACGCTATCAGTTTCTTATCCGGCATCGCAGCATTCTGGTCCGATGAAAGAAGCTGTAGAAGACCAAGTCAGATGACATACACAACAGCATATGTTGTTCCGAAAGGGAAAGCTCGAAATCCTCCAAATCCCTTTCGGTATCCCGTCGGACCGGATGAAATTTTCGGACGTCCGTACCCGCTTCCGCGGAGCGTCCCGACCCAGCATCGTCGAATAAAAAGTATGCGACAGATTCAGTTGATGCTGGGATGCTGCGATAAACTGTGCTATTTAGGAAAGCACGTCCGTTCCCGAGGCCTGTGCAGTAGCGGTCTTACGATGCATTGCCGCCGGAAGCTCCGTGTACGTTGACACCCGCACACTTCCTATGCGAACGTCTGGAGTCTGCAGGCCTCGTGTCCCTGGCTACCGGATGGTGTGACCTGGTCGCCGATGATTCTCTGACTGACGAAGCTGACTGGATATCCGAGGTCACGTAGCCAAGAGCGGTCATGTGCGCTACCATGAGAATGAGGAAGCCTTATTGACAGTCTACTCCGGACTGACTATATGTCGGAGCGTCCCGAGCGACAGACGTATGCTCCGAATGCGAAACATTTTGTACCACAACATCTGGGGCCAGATGCTGTTGTACGAGAGAGGGGCCTCTCTCGCTCGCCGTCCGGATGGACCAGAACGAGCTATGAACCGGACTAAAAGGCTTCCTCCGTTCTCCCTCTGATCCGCCGTCACTGGGTGTGCATTTGGTTGATTTATAGTGCTCGCATCACCCCAAAATTCCTTCTAGACCGCAACGGACGAACCCGGCTGCCGAACCATTCGGTGAATGGACGCTACACCGGGCGAGCTAGCGGACGTCAAAGGCCGTCGAACCTACTAGGGTCCTCTTAGGCAATTGGCGTATTTACATGAGCACTTTTCCACTAGCCCTTCATTAATTGTGACGACGGAGGCACACTGTTGGAAGACATCACAGATACATCACCCTAATCTTGATCGTCTGAAATAGAAATTGATAAAGTAGAGTGACCCTGCGGGGAAAGGACCGGAGTATCCAATTCCCCACTAACATACCGTGACATACGCTTCCCATATTGTCATCGAAATCATACGATACAGAACAGGAGTTAATGCGAGTACACTGACCACATATAGAATGATTATAAAAGTCAGAGGAAGATTTCCTCTTATTACAATTGATCAATATCCTTTCCATGTGAAAAGAAAACAAGTCCTGGTACTCGCACTAACCCCTGGCAATCAAAATACACAATAATAATATGATCCATTAATGTAGAAAAAATAATTGAAATCAAAATATTTTGAAAAAATATTTTTTCAGAACAGCCCAAGTTTCTGAAAAGTAACGTTGAGCCCCAATGGATCCCAAGCCTAAGTGTGGACAAAAATTTTAAAAATATTTTAAACAATTTATTCAACACTTACGAACAATAATAATGTATCTAGTTATGATTAAAATAACATCAAGATATTATTTTCCAGAAATCCCCCCCTCACACAGAGGGCTGTTGTAAAAGTAAACAATGAATGTAGAAACACTAAAATAAGACTCCAGGCACCCAGGCTCGGAATCAGTTACCAAAAATACACTATCTGATGCAAAACAGAGACTTCCAGGGAAGAAACTGCAGAACATCAGATGGTAGATGCAGAACACAACGCCTAACCACCCGTAGGTGAAGATGTAAACATGGGGAAAAGAACAGAATTCATTCTGTTATTCAGCTAAAACTCCCAAGAAAAATTTAGTAATAATAATTACAAAAACTATGCCAAAAGCATGGGAGAATAGCAAGGGGGGACTTAAAGGACAGGGAGAGAGGAAAACACTGAAAAATCAGTGTAACTAAATAATCAGAATGACAACAAAATGGCTGCTGCCTCGAAAATAGGTAACTTAACATAATTTCATTAAAAAATTTTAAGTTACAGCCCTGATAATATTCTGTCACACATTTTTCCTCTCCTCCTTCTCTATCCTCCTTAGAATCACCATTTCACTAATATTTATGTGTCTGGCATCATTTAAACTGAGATTTACAAGCACAAAGATCAGTCAGATGTTAACTGATGAAGGGCCAAACTTAGAATGATTAATGGCGCCAATTTCGGAACGTCCTTGACACTGCGCATGCGCAGTAGAGGTGAAGTGTGGAGGGCCATTCAGGACATGTTTTCTTTGGTTTTAGATGCAAATTTTGGGGATTGGGGGGCAAAATTTGTGTTTGGCCCTATATTTTAAGAGTTAGCACCAGCTATGTCTGGGTCATTGGTACAGTATAAAAATACAGAAATTTTTGCCCCGCCCATAACGAAGGCAAATATACCTCTTCGAACTTCTCTTGAACAAATCTGAGCCTACACCTCAAAAGGAAGCTGTACACCAAATAGCAAGTCTCTGCTACTGCTAGTTCATGAGAAGAGTTTAAGATTTAACCAAACATGATTTGAACAAAATCAGAATGCGACGTCATAACAAACTATTATTTCAAATTTCAGTTAAATCGGTTCAGCAGTTTGGGAGCAGAAGATGCAAACACCATGTTCACGGACGACAGACGGTGAGTGAACACTATCACCCCCCTGACTGAAAATCAGGCAAGCTAAAAACTGTATGTATTCGAACTATTATTGAATGAAGGAATTAATTTTGGTCAAAAAGCATTATCATGAGATATCAATACCTGCATTATCAGAAATTAAGTGCTTATCTTCTATCCTGCCACTGTCCAACATCAGTTATGTCATCATCATAGCTGTCGTCAGGAATGCTTTTTACCTCTGGAAAGGAAAAAACAAAGAGTTACGTGTACTGCATTTTTAAATTCTAGGTCATTTATAAATCTGGCAATAACCTCTCCAGCGGAAACTGTTCTCCTACAGTGTTGATACGATCAAAGAGTGAATACGTAATCCTAATTTTTTGAATATCTTTTTCTGTTCACTGCTAAGACAAAAGTCACAAACAGTTCCACATTTACAAATTACATTTGCCTATTCCTCGAACTGAAATTTCTGGCGGGAATATGTTGCAAGTCATGAAAGGGGTGTGGTAAGATATTATATGCCCCATTGACCAAGAGCCCCTTGTCCCACATTGACAACTGAAAAATGAATTTTACAATGCTAGATTTTAAAATAGGTTTTTTTATGACATACGTTCATACTTTTACGCAGTTCAATAAAATCAAAACATGTTTTTTTCTGAAATATGTTTGTAAAGTACCAACAGTCAATTTATTTTGAAAGCACCATTACACACACAGAGACTTTTTTCAGCATTATAATCTGCAATCAATAACACCTCATCAAAGAGAAGAATGTCAAATTTGTCTCCAGAAGACAATGTTACACTGACAGGCACATGCTCATTGCTGCCCACGCAGAAAACAATCTGCAGTGCACTGGACTGTTGGCAGTTTGATACAAAGAAACAGACATTTATCCCCGACCTGACATCCCAATCGACCAAAATAAATGTTCATTCAACATTCCAACACTTTAACCCTTTCATGTTACATTGACTACACATGACATGACTGTAAATCAACAAATGTTTGGTAGCTTTGACCTTTGACAATGCTTGTATCGACAAAAGAATTATAATGTCTCAAGGTCAAATACTATTTATTTTCCTGACACCATTCTGTCAACTATAGGTATAGCGGTTATCTGGTTGACAGCTTTTTCAACTGGTTATGCCGATAACAGCTATCCAGCTAACTGTTTCAGCCCTACAAGGAACATCAGTTTGGTGGTTAGTGGAATGTGCTTGTGTGCAAGTATACATTGTTACAATGTGTACACATTACACACACACAACATAGGAACATATGACAAAATAGGTATTCTAAAATCAAATATATATTCTAACAAGAGCACCGTGTAGCGGGACAATATATGTCTGTTTTGTATTTTTGAAGGGTTGGGGTAAGGATGGGGTGAGGGTGAAAATTGTTTGGACCAACCCCATATTCGAACTTGACCTGTATTTTGTTGTGATTAAACAACATACCAAGTTTGGAACCAATCGGAAAACAAATAATAAAAGTTATCATCCGGAAACCAAATATTTGATGCATTCTATGTTCAACAGTTAGGCCATACTAAAGTTATAATCCAGAAAACACATAATGCACAAATTCAAGAGGAATAACTCTGGAAATGTACATGCGATTTTGGCCAAAAGTGAACCTGAGCTGTGCTTTGTGGTCATAAACAAAATTTGAGAATTTGAAACAAATTAGTCAAGGCAAACTAAAGTTATCCTCCGGAAACCACATAATTCACAATCATTCAAGGGGAATAACTATGGAACAGTACATGCGATTATGACCAAAGGTGATCTTGAGCTGTTCTTTGTGGTCAAAAACAAAATCTGAGAATTTGAAAAACATCGGTCAAGGCAAACTAAAGTTATCATCCGGAAACCACAAAATCCACAAATTTGCAATCATTCAAGGGGAATAACTCTGGAAAGGTATACGCGATTGTGGTCAAAAGTGAACTTGAGCTGTATTTTGTGGTCAAAAACAAAAAACTGAAAATTTGAAATAAATCGGTCATGGCAAACTAAAGTTATCGTCCTGAAATGAAAAGTTGGGCTAAATTCCCATAAATAAAGGGCCATAACTCTACTGCAAATGGGCCGCTAGAAACGGAAATCGAACCCATCCTGTATTTTGTCATACTAAATCCAGGATAAACGGTTAATATCTCAGGATCAAAATAAAAGATTTACACCAAAAACTATACAGCTCATTATATCAGTAACCTGAACACAAATATAAAGTGACTTGACAATCCAAGCAACATTTTTCAAGTTATCGAATGCCAAAGGGATTGGAGGAATTTTAAATTTGAAGGAATAAGGAGTTAATATCTCACGAGTAAATTATCAGAGTTATACCAAAAACTATACAGCTCGGCACATCAGTAACCTGAACACAAATATAAACTAACTTGACAATCCAAGCAATATTTTTCAAGTTATCGAATGCCAAAGGGATTGGAGGAATATTCAATTTGAAGGATAAAGGGTTAATATCTCAGGATCAAAATAACAGATTTACACCAAAAATTATACAGCTCGGCACATCAGTAACCTGAACACAAATATAAAGTAACTTGACAATCCAAGCAATATTTTTAAAGTTATGGAATGCCAAAGGGACTGGATGAATTTTCAATTTGAAGGATAAAGGGTTAATATCTCAGGATCAAAATAACAGATTTACACCAAAAACTATACAGCTCGGTACATCAGTAACCTGAACACAAATATAAAGTAACTTGATAATCCAAGCAATATTTTTCAAGTTATCGAATGCTAAAGGGATTGGAGGAATTTTCAATTTGATGGATAAAGGGTTAATATCTCACAATTAAATTATCAGATTTACACCAAAAACTATACAGCTCGGCACATCAGTAACCTGAACACAAATATAAAGTAACTTGACAATCCAAGCAATATTTTTCAAGTTATCGAATGCCAAAGGGATTGGAGGAATTTTCAATTTGATGGATAAAGAGTTAATATCTCAGGATCAAAATAACAGATTTACACCAAAAACTATACAGCTCGACACATCAGTAACCTGAACACAAGAACACAAATGTAACGTAACTTGACAATCCAAGCAATATTTTTCAAGTTATCGAATGCCAAAGGGATTGGAGGAATTTTCAATTTGAAGGTTAAAGGGTTAATATCTCGGAATCAAATCATCAGATTTATACCAAAAACTATACAGCTCGGCAAATCAGTAACCTGAACACAAATATAAAGTAACTAGACAATCCAAGCAATATTTTTCAAGTTATCGAATGCCAAAGGGATTGGAGGAATTTTCAATTTGAAGGATAAAGGGTTAATATCTCAGGATCAAATTATCAGATTTACACCAAAAACTATACAGCTCGGCACATCAGTTACCTGAACACAAATATAAAGTAACTTGACAATCCAAGCAATATTTTTCAAGTTACCGAATGCCAAAGAAATGGATACGGATGCCAGACGGACGGACGGACAAAAGATGGACGAACGACGGATGGCCACCCCGGATGCCGGCATTATGTGTACCATACATAGTATGGGTGCACATAAAAAGTACAACGTGAGTGCGTAACCAATCAAACGTCGAGAATTCTGCAATGATCGGAACATAGGGCTTTCTAAAACTAGGAATCCTCCATGCAAATCTATGAACCCCATCATAACTTACGAAAACACTTCAATCATTTCGAATAACATACCCTTGAGGCCTTTTGCCAGAAACTGACTCTATAACAACGAAAGTGGTGTGACTGGAGCTATACAGGGCTGGATACAAAATTCCAACACCTTTATGCACGCCTTATGATTTGTAATTTATATAAGTATCAATATATTTTTTTTTATTATTAGGCAAAACATACACCTTAAATCAGATAAAAGGAAACAGTACATTGTGTTTTTTCAATGTCTGATATTAATTATTCAATATTCTTATTGAACATATGAAAACACTTTCAAAATTTTGAATTAAAACTCTTAAGAGCCTTTCACCAGAAAATGATTCTCGACAAATCTTCATGCACATCTACAGACCCTACCTGAACATATGAACACTTTCGAGTTAAACCGTCTATTAGTCTTTTACCGGAAACCGATCCTCTGATGACAAAGTGGTGATACAGTCGGCACATGGGGCCGAATAAAAAAAATCCCAAACCTTTAAGCACATCTGGACACCCCAACAGAAATATGAATACATGTTCAATGTTTAGAATTAAAACCTCAAGAAGTCTTTCGCCAGAAACTGATTCTCTGACAACAAAAGTGGCACTACATGCACCACGTAGGCCGAATCAAAAATCCAAAACCTTTATGCACATCTTGAAGCCATACCTGAACATAAGAATACACTTTCAATCAACGTTTCAAATTAAAACCTCTAGGCACCTTTCGCAGCAACCCAATTCTCTAATGACAAAGGTGGTGCTGCAGGTGCCAAATTGGGCTGAATTAAACATCTGAAACCTTTATTCACATTATACACCCTACCCGAGCAGATGAACACACTTTCAATGTTTCGAATTAAAATCCCTAGGAGCCTTCGCCGGAAACCTATTCTCTAACAACAAAAGTGGTGCCATGAGTGCCACATGGGCCATAACCATGCAAACATTTATCGCATCAAAAACTCCTTACTTAAGACCAAGTTTCATAAAAATCCACTTTAAGCACTGTAGGGGGAGTTAAGCAGACAAAGTTTGTGGTGGAAGGATGGACTGACGGATGCCATTTCAATATCCACCTCCCGAATTCGTTGGCAGGGGACAATAAAAGACCTCCAAAACTGTTTCTTATGAAAATAAGGTCCTATCAACAGGCTGTAGTGTATGTGGATTCCCAAGAAGCATTAGAAAGTGAAACTTTCACTTCTGTGAATTCAGAAGTTACGAAGGGAACACCATTTAATCAAATTTGTTTTTCTCGAATTGAGTTCTGGCAAACATTCTGCAGCATGGATGACTCCAGTGCAACATTTATAACAAGTGTGCTCGACTGTATAACATGGTAATGTTCGCCATTTGCATGATGAAATTGGCTCAGGTGAAGCCGATTTAAATTATAAATAGAGGGGCCAGCCATGTGTTATTGTCAACAGTATGCAATGTCAGGCACGAACAATGTAGTCATGAAATGTTTCATGCACCAAGGAATTATTTTGCAAGTATGATGGGATATGAGTGTGATCGCATGCCATTTCCAACAGGCATTACTGAAATGAGGCACCTTAATAAACTCGTTCAGGCTTAGATCAATGATAGGTGGATACTGGCTGTTCTTTAACACCAGAAACATGGGGGGGGGGGGAAAGAAGAGGGTTGAATTTATTTCGAAACAAGCCAAGACCAATACCGGGTCTGGACCTGTGTCGCTGCATGCAATTGAATCGGCAAACAGGAAGTGGCTGCACGGCAGATCTGAAAATTGCATACACGATACAACTGATCATTATCAGGCTCCAGATGAAATATAAAATCAATCCCTTGCATAGAAGCTGAGAAAAGTTTGGCAAAAAATTTCAATGTTCAGTGGGTACAGTAAAATTTCAAAGTATAGGCAAACAGGAAGTGGCTGCACGGCAGATCTGAAAATTGCTTACACGATACAACTCATCATTATGAAGCAGCAGACCAAATATAAAATCATTCCCTTTCATAGAAGCCAAGTAAACCTTGACGGAAAAAGTGATTCGGACGGATGGACTGACGGACAGACTGACGGACGGAGTCGAGCGGTTACTAGACCTGCTCTGCTGCTGGCGACGCAGGTAAAAAGGAGGAGGGCCTAGGGCTTCAGAATTAGTAGATCAACATAGTTCCAATCCTGTAATAATCCAAGGTGAAAGGAAATTAAAATTATTAGGGATTACATGTATGTCTCTCTATACATTAATAGAGAAGAAATATCATAAAAAAGGAGCCCAGTTCAAGTAATTCCACATACTTAGCATGAAGACTATGCTAATTTGGATGTAACAAGTTCCCAATTTTTAAGGCTAGCCTGGACTAAGCCCCAAAAGTTAAAAAATTTATAGTAATTTATATATTTTTTATACTTACCAATGACCCAGACATAGCTGGTGCTAACTCTTAAAATATAGGGCCAAACACAAATTTTGCCCCCCAATCCCCAAAATTTGCATCTAAAACTAAAGAAAACATGTCCAGAGAGGCCCTCCACACCTCGCCCCCACTGCGCATGCGCAGTGTCAAGGACGTTCCGAAATTGGCGCCATTTATCATTCTAATAACCAGTGCCTGGTAAGCGCTATGTACTCAGCGGGGAGGCAAGAGTTCCCAACTCCTGGGAGGGCCATCCCCGTCTGGGTCATTGGTAAGTATAAAAAATATATAAATTACTATAAATTTTTTAACATTTTTATACTGTACCAATGACCCAGACATAGCTGAATAGTAAAAAGGCTGGAGGGCCAAGGACATAGAGCAAAATGGAATACGCTCAATAAAATAAAATAGAGTCATCCCCTGTAGGGAAAAGAAGTAATAGGCCTTACATGTATCTTTCTTATTTATGATAAATTAGAAAGATACAACACCTTCCAAAAATTGAGCTTCATACATCCATGTACTCTATTAATATCCAATAATCCTTATACTAATAATTTTTAAAGTAAGCCAATAATAAAGTAAGTCTAGAGAATAGAGACTCTTATACTCCTAAAAGTGTGTGAGAATTGCATAATCATGTCCGTTGACATATGCAATATTCAAAAGCTATACTTTAAAAACTAAGACTTGAATGAATTTTATAAACTTAAACTTCTCACTAAACAACCATCCTAAAAACAGCTCAGAATTACTAACTCCGGAGGAGGTATCCCCTTGTTTTCATAGTAAAAACAGGTGACCCAAGGGAACACCCTCCCCCCCCCCCCCTTTTTCTTGCCCTGGGTCAAATAGCCCAGAGCGAAGAGGGCAGCCGAACGGAGACACTGCCGAAACAGACAGCCTACCTAGCTATAGTAGCAACTGTTAAGTGAATGACATTCTGAGCAGTAGATAATAGACCTAACAATAGAGGCCTCCAGAAATGGACTCGATATTTCTGAGATAAAATTCATGAATGGATGGCTGAGCGCAATGAGCAGCCTTCAAAAATCTATAATAGAACACTATTAATGTAAGCCCAAGAAGTAGAAGAACTCTTACTTCATGAGCCGAAATCTTAAGCACAACTGCTAAGCCAATGATATACCATAAGCAGTACGCTAGTTAATAGAATCCATTAACAATAAAATGGAGCGTAACGTCCTTCTACTAGACATCAAGACAGAAGAAGCTTACGCCCTTGTAATAAACAGATATCTGTTTATAAATATATAAACTGTACCCGGAAAGAGTAAAGGCCTATGCCCATACGAAGACGGAAGGACCTTAAAATAATAGGTTCCGGATAATAGGAGCCTAACTCTTATGCAACAATCCAACCTAAATAGTAACGGAAGTATTGATTCCGAAACTATGAAAGTGAAAATCATCCATCGATAGTGCATGAAACTCACTGACTCTACAGTAAAAGAGAAACCAACAGAATTACTGTCTAAAAGGTCAGAATTTGAAAACTACTGTTTCCAGAGGCTCAAATGATTACTTAGCTAAATAAGAACCTGAAGTTAAAATCCGTATAGGAATTTAATCTAAAGATTCTAAGTCTATTTATCAAAAATTTACTAACTGACTTAGATAAAGAGACAAAAGACTCAATTGTAAACTATCGTAGAGTGCATAGGTATGAGGTAACATAAACCTATAACCTAAATAACAACAGGCTGCAGTAGATCTTGTGAAACAAGTATACTAAAAAATAGCAATGAGTAGTATGGAGGGATCAACCATATGAACATAATGATCCCTACACCACGACGGAAGAGCCTCCACTTTAGTCGCATAGAATAGCGAAGAAGAGGATCTCCTATAGAAAGAAATCGCGTCCAAAGCTCGTCCAGTACAGTGCTTACAATGCAATATGGACCACACAACGGAAAACATGAAGGTTGCGACCTTGCTGGTTGTGATAAAAATGACACGATTTACCCAGTGAAAAAAGATCCTCACATAGAGGAAGATTTCACGTTAAGATCCACAGTAGACAAGAGAGTAAATTACTCATGATCTCTGTGAAGATAGAGATGCTATCAACAGAAATATATTGTGGTTGTTTATCTTAGCAATACCTGCTAAAAACAACAGCGCCGGAGGATACGCGTATCCTATCATTCTGTCCTATAGATCAATAGAGCGTTAACAGTATTAGCTCAGAGATCTGGACAAGCCAACACATACGTCTGCAATTGATTAGCCAACTGTGTCATAAATAAAACATCATTGGGCGCTCCCATAGATAGCAAATCTGATTGAATACTTGTTTGTTGAGAGTCCATTCTGACAGCAACAAGCGACCCGTAAGAGAACGGGAGTGCGATAAAACAATCAGACGACCCAGAATATGACGGACCAAAACTGAACTTGGTGTACTATAACCAACAGACGGATTCTTTCCATTAAATTGAATAACGGAAACGAAAGAGTGCCTCCCTGGTTCCGGAGATACGCCACTACTGTCGAATTAAAGGACAGGAATTTGGGCATGCGTTTCTGAATAATGTTCATGCAATGACATAAAGCAAGCCTAAAAAACATTATTCCGCGGAAGTTAACTGATAGCTAAAAGACTGCGGAACCCAAAGACCCTGGCACTTCGAATCCGTAGGGATCAGTATATATCCCAATCTGTTTGACTGGCAACCGTCATAACAGCCACACTCGGGTCCGGCAACTGCGGCGGCACTCTCTGAGTCAACCACCGAATGTTTGCCCCAGTCTGAATCTCTTGTAATACTAGATAGACAAGAGAATGTATAAACCAAGCAATTCATGGATTGCCGGAAAGTTGCCGTCGAAGAGAAGCTCCTCCGAGAACGAAGCGACTCTGAGAGAGTTCTTAACCTACTATCCACGCGTGGATGTAGCTAGGGCTGCCTCACGTCTAACCAACTCCAATCAGCCACTGAAGGGCGGAGTTATACGTGAACAAACTACTGCCCTCAAAAGAAATTACATTGAGAATAATATCCCGTAAATCTTTTCTTGAAGACGTAATGATAACGCCTCAGTAAGGCGGATTACGTATAATAAAGCGTCTAAGTTAAGTCTAATATACATAATGTCGTTCCCAACATTGAAATTGGAAAAGACATAAACGGTGAAAAAGAATATATGCAGTCTTTAATCACACCGTCTAGACGCATATGAACTCTCGGTATGCCCTGCTCTGCCAAAATAAACTATATGTAAAAAAGATAAAATGGCAGAAATGAGCCACGCGGACAAGAAACTAAACTATCATGCTTAGTAGCCGTCTTGTATATATATAAATATATAGCGTCGAAAAATAAAACACATGTTGTAATGACAATATTGGACCGCGTCGGTAAGTCAGGGACAAAGTCCCTGTACCGATCGAAAAATCCGAGTCCAATGACGCTATAAGTCTCTTATCCAAGATCGCAGCAATGAAGTCCGAAAAATAATCACTGGAAAAAATGCCAGAAGATATGAAAGGCATCTTCCGATACTACTAAAGGGAAAACTCGAAATCTTTCGAATCCCTTTCGCCATCCTGTCGGACCCTATAAAGCGTTCGGTCGTCCGTAGCTTGATGCAACCGCGGACCGCACCGACCCAGCGCCGTCGGATAATTCCTGATTCGACCGAGAAACCGTCAATTGCTGGGATGCTGCGAAACAACTGTGCTAACTCGGATAGCACGTCCGTCACTGAGGCCTGAGGAGCAGCGGTCTTACGATGCATTGCCGCAGGAAGCTCCGAGATCGTTACCCCGTGCATACTTCCAATATGCGAGCGAACGGAGTGTATAGGCCTCGTGTCCCTTGGCTACCGGATGGCGCGACCTATTCGCTGTGGAATCACTGAATGCCGAAACTGATCGGATACTCGAGGTCACGTAGCCAATGTGCGGTCGTGTGCCCTGCTGTGAGGATGAGGAAGCATTAAAGACAGTCTCTCGGACTGTCAATATAACGGAGCGTCCCGAGCAACGGACATATGCTCCGAATGTAAAATATCTGAACCACAACATGCGGTCCCCTATGTTGTTGGCTTCCTCCGATCTGTCCTCAATCTGCCGTCACTGGGTGAGTACTAAAGTAATTAAAGTGCTCGCATCACCCAAATCTCCTTCCTAGACCGCAACGGACGAACCCGGCAGCCGAACCATTCGATGAATGTACGCTACACCGGGTGAGCTAGCGAATGTCACTCCGTAAGCGATAGACATATTCCATGAGCACTTATTGCCGCTAACTCTTCATTAACTATGACGACAGAGGCACACTTTTGAAAGACATCTCCATAACTCTTCGAACAAGAAACCAGAAATGCTTGGATAGCAAGCATAAAATAATAATATATATAGCGTCGTTCAATAATTCGAAAGTTTGTGTGACATTATTGGACTATGTCGGAACTGAGGGACGATGTCCCTGAACCGAACCAAAAATTTCTAAGTCCACCGACGCTATCAGTTTCTTATCCGGCATCGCAGCATATGTTGTTCCGAAAGGGAAAGCTTGAAATCCACCGAATCCCTTTCGGTATTCCGTCGGACCGGATGAAACTTTCGGACGTCCGTACCCGCTTCCGCGGAGCGTCCCGACCCAGCATCGTCGGATAAAATATATGCGACAGATTCAGTTGATGCTGGGATGCTGCGATAAACTGTGCTATTAAGGAAAGCACGTTCGTTCCCGAGGCCTGTGCAGTAGCGGACTTACGATGCATTGCCGCTGGAAGCTCCGTGTACGTTGACTCCCGCATACTTCCTATGCGAACGTCCGGAGTCTGCAGACCTCGAGTCCCCGGCTACCGACCCAGCGCTGTCGGATAATTCTCGATCCGACACCGTTTCTGTCGGCTGCTGGGATGCTGCGATAAGCTGTGCTATGTGCACAAGAATGTCCGGCGTCGAGACCTGCGGAGGCGCAGTCTATCGCTGCTTCGCCGAGGGCAGCTCCGCATCAGATGGCTCCCGCATACTTTTCCTATGCGAACGTCCGGAGTCCATCGGTCTCGAATCCCTGGCTGCCGGATGGTGTGACCTGGTCGCCGAAGAATCCTTGATCGGCGAAGCTGGTAATATATCGGCGGTCACGCAGCCAAGGTGCGGTCGTGTGCGCTGACGAGAAGAGGAAGCCTTAGCAGTCTCAGCGGACTGCCTATACAACGGAGCGTCCCGAGCGACGGACGTATGCTCCGCTAACGACACATTTGTACCACAACATCTGGGGCCAGATGTTGTTGAACGAGAGAGGGGCCTCTCTCGCTTGCCGTCCGGATGGACCGGAACGAGCTATGAACCGGACTAAAAGGCTTCCTCCGTTCTCCCTCCGATCCGCCGTCACTGGGTGTGCATTAAGTTAATTTTATAGTGCTCGCATCACCCCAAAATTCCTTCTAGACCGCAACGGACGAACCCGGCTGCCGAACCATTCGGTGAATGGACGCTACACCGGGCGAGCTAGCGGACGTCAAAGGCCGTCGAACCTACTAGGGTCCTCTTAGGCAATTGGCGTATTACATGAGCACTTTTCCGCTAGCCCTTCATTAATTGTGACGACGGAGGCACACTGTTGGAAGACATCACAGATACATCACCCTAATCTTGATCGTCTGAAATAGAAATTGATAAAGTAGAGTGACCCTGCGGGGAAAGGACCGGAGTGTCCAAATCCCCAACAACATACCGTGACATACGCTTCCCATATTGTCATCGAAATCATACGATACAGAACCGGAGTTAATGCGAGTACACTGACCACATATAGAATGATAATAAGGTCAGAGGAAGACTTCCTCTTAAAACAATAGATCAATATCCTTTCAATGTGAAAAGAAAACAAGTCCTGGTACTCGCACTAACCCCTGGCAATCAAAATACATAATAATAATATGATCCATTAATATAGAAAAAATAATTGAAATCAAAATATTTTGAAAAAATATTTTTTCAGAACAGCCCAAGTTTCTGAAAAGTAACGTTGAGCCCCAATGGATCCCAAGCCTAAGTGTGGACAAAAATTTTAAAAATATTTTAAACAATTTATTCAACACTTACGAACAATAATAATGTATCTAGTTATGATTGAAATAACATAAAGATATTATTATTTAGAAATCCCCCCCTCACACAGAGGGCTGTTGTAAATGTAAACAATGAGTGTAAAAACACTAAAAAAGACTCCAGGCACCCAGGCCCGAAATCAGTTACCAAAAATACACCATCTGATGCAAAACAGAGACTTCCAGGGAAGAAACTGCAGAACAACAGATGGTAGATGCAGAACACAACGCCTAACCACCCGTAGGTGAAGACGTAAACATGGGGAAAGAACAGAATTCATTCTGTTATTCAGCTAAACTCCCAAGAAATTTTAGTAATAATAATTACAGAAATTATGCCAAAAGCATGGGAGAATAGCAAGGGGGAACTTAAAGGACAGGGAGAGAGGAAAAACACTTGTAAAAACAGTGTAACTAAATAATCAGAATGACAACAAAATGGCTGCTGCCTTGAAAATAGGTAACTTAACATAATTTCATTAAAAAATTTTAAGTTACAGCCCTGATAATATTCTGTCACACATTCTTTTCCTCTCCTCCTTTTCTATCCTCCTTAGAATCACCATTTCACTAATATTTATTTGTCTGGCATCATTTAAACTGAGATTTAAAAGCACAAAGATCAGTCAGATGTTAACTGATGAAGGGCCAAACTTAGAATGATAAATGGCGCCAATTTCGGAACGTCCTTGACACTGCGCATGCGCAGTGGGGGCGAGGTGTGGAGGGCCTCTCTGGACATGTTTTCTTTAGTTTTAGATGCAAATTTTGGGGATTGGGGGGCAAAATTTGTGTTTGGCCCTATATTTTAAGAGTTAGCACCAGCTATGTCTGGGTCATTGGTACAGTATAAAAATATTAGGATGGCGTATTTGAGAATGAGAGAATATCCCACACAAACATATGCCATATGCAATAAAACTCCAGCCGTATGCAGGATATAATTACCGACAAAACAGCTTCACCTCGTAGTTACATACTTATCAAACTGGAGGAGAGGTAAAACATCACCCCCTCCCCCTATCCTTTTCTTTTGAAGGAATCTTCAAAAAGAAAGAGGGGAGCTCTCTGGAATCAGTAAAAGTGGTACCATAAAAAAAAACAATATAAATATTCGTCGAACAGGAACTCAGGTATTAATTATTGTTAATAAATGGTGCTTAACACCACTTCAGAAGCTAAGGCTATAGCGACGATCCTGGTAATTAAAATCGCCCGCTCATAACCTATACCGGAGTCAGCCTATGCAAATAGGTCGAAAACCGGTGATATAATATATAACATACACATGTCCAATAGAACCACAATGAATGATCTCTGGAGAGTAAACACACTTCTGAGGTAACCCAAAAGCGACCCAATTCAGGTGTACAATAAATTCCAGAAACAACACTCCCTGACATGTACCATCCGGTATCTATGAAACTATCAACGTGTGAATATATGAGAGTGTAAAACAAGGTGTATTCGAATGGGTACCAACATTAATAGAAACCTGGATCTAGAAATAGAAGTAGATATGATTGAATACCAGCTAAATGACAAGGCAGCCTCCGAGGTACCCAAAGACTAGCAATTCATCTATGATGAATTAGACGTTAGTATATGACATATAGACGAACAACCACAGGAAACTAACCAACTAAAAAATGGTCGCCATGGAACACGACCCAGCCGCCAATCGAGAAGTCATGAAATGCATGTACCTGAGAAAACTGATCCAAGGTTTCAGTGATGACAGAGGTGCTACTAATTGGATTTCACAACGAGACTGTTTGATCTTAAACATAATCTACTGAATCAACGGAATTGGAGTATACGTATATCCTATCATTCATCCCCATCAGATCGACAGAGCGTCTACTGTCGTCTGGGCATGGCGACATGAACGACGGTAACTGATTGTTCCGGTGTGTCGCAAACAGATCTGTCATGGGGAGATTCCACTGGTAGCAAATCTGCCCAAATACTTGCTTGTTGAGCGTCCACTCCAATTGCAACAGGCGACCTTTCCGAGAGAGCGAGTCTGCTAGTATGTTCAAACGACCCGATATATGATGGATAGAACATGATAGAGTTGAACATGATGATTCATGATGTACAGGAAAAACTTCTCCGTCAGTTGCATAATGGAAATGAATGAGTGCCGCCCTGGTTCCCGATGTACGCTAATACCGTCAAGTTGTCTGACCAAATCTGAACATGGACGTCCGATATTATGTGAATCCAATGTTGTAGCGCTAGCCATATTGACATCATCTTTTTGATGTTTATGTGTTTCTCTTGGAACCAAGGATCCCAAATACCTTGACACTATAAGTCTGCAGGACTTAGGGTCGCATCCCAACTTGTCTGACTCGCATCCATCATAATCATGAAAGTGGGATCCGGCAGTTGCAGAGGAACTGCAGAAGGTCGTCCAAGTAAGCTGACGTTACCACAGACGAATGAGCTCGGAAGTATGACATTACCGAGTTCATTATTCGGGTGATCGCCTAGGAAGCCAGGTTCAGACCAAAGCATATTGCTCTGAACTGATACACCTTCCCTTGTATCAGCTAACCGCAGGTGCTTTTAGAATGCCGGATGTACCAGGACATGAAAGTACATATCCTTAGATCTATACTTGCCGCATAGTCGATCACTCGAATGCTTGCTTTTACCGACTGAATTGTCTCCATCGATAAATTTTTGGGGCCATAAGCTTGTTATCCAGCTCAAGTCTATTACCGGTCGGAACGAGCCGTCTGGCTTCGGTACGAGGAACAGGTGACTGTAAAAATCTTGAGAATCCTGATTCTCGACGACCTGTATTGCTTCCTCTGATAAGAGAGTCTGGACCTCCGGTAGGAGAAACTCTCTTATGCAAGGATTTGATGGAAGATTTGCCCAACGCAGACAACTTGTTAGTGTGGTTTTTGCTCGGAATAATAGACGTAAGCTATCCGAGACTACACTTCTCACCCACTGATCTTCCGTGACTGTTATCTAGTTTTTTTTGCGGAGCTTGATAACCTTCCCCCAACTGGCCTGCAATAGAAGTCTTAACCATCACCTGTATGACCTGCGAGACTTACGGGAGGAGAAACCACGTCCTCCCCGTGAAGAACCGTGTCTCGTCAGCCTAGGGGCGTCTGACCGATAGTCCCGATCCGACATACACCCCTTTCCCGAGTCGCTATACTGACGACCTCCAGAGTAATTATAAGAGGGTTTCTTGTACCTGCGCGAGGAGTTTCTTTTTGACGATTTTTGTCTGGAATGCCCTCCTTTAGTCTTTTCTGCTGAAGCGGGTCGTTGATACGCCGACTTCAAAAGCAGAGCACCAGACGCTTTCTTAGTAGCCTGTTCATAGACTAACGAAAGCAAGTCGTCAAAAATAAAATGTCCGGAAACCGGAGCGACTCGGAGAGAGCTTTTCACCTTGTCAGTGATGATGATGCAAGGGCAGCATCACGTCTGATTAACTCCAGATTAGCCACTGTTAGGGCGGAGTTATACGTGGTTTACATAATTGCCCTGGAGAGAACTCTAAGAGAGGTACGAACATCCTCAAATTCCTTCCCCTTGAGATGTTGCACCATAGGTCTTGTAAGGTGATCTGAGTAAGACATAATATCCAAATTCGCTCTATTTGAAGAAATTGCTATCTCAATTGTGTCTGAGCCAATAGCGAATGATACAGGTAAGGATACCTCTAGATCCCCAGCCTGCTCATGCAAATGCAAAGGAACTCTCTGAACATCTTCCCCGACCGTTTTTAAATGAACGTGGTCCAAAAAGTTAAAAAATTTATAGTAATTTATATATTTTTTATACTTACCAATGACCCAGACATAGCTGGTGCTAACTCTTAAAATATAGGGCCAAACACAAATTTTGCCCCCCAATCCCCAAAATTTGCATCTAAAACTAAAGAAAACATGTCCAGAGAGGCCCTCCACACCTCGCCCCCACTGCGCATGCGCAGTGTCAAGGACGTTCCGAAATTGGCGCCATTTATCATTCTAATAACCAGTGCCTGGTAAGCGCTATGTACTCAGCGGGGAGGCAAGAGTTCCCAACTCCTGGGAGGGCCATCCCCGTCTGGGTCATTGGTAAGTATAAAAAATATATAAATTACTATAAATTTTTTAACATTTTTATACTGTACCAATGACCCAGACATAGCTGAATAGTAAAAAGGCTGGAGGGCCAAGGACATAGAGCAAAATGGAATACGCTCAATAAAATAAAATAGAGTCATCCCCTGTAGGGAAAAGAAGTAATAGGCCTTACATGTATCTTTCTTATTTATGATAAATTAGAAAGATACAACACCTTCCAAAAATTGAGCTTCATACATCCATGTACTCTATTAATATCCAATAATCCTTATACTAATAATTTTTAAAGTAAGCCAATAATAAAGTAAGTCTAGAGAATAGAGACTCTTATACTCCTAAAAGTGTGTGAGAATTGCATAATCATGTCCGTTGACATATGCAATATTCAAAAGCTATACTTTAAAAACTAAGACTTGAATGAATTTTATAAACTTAAACTTCTCACTAAACAACCATCCTAAAAACAGCTCAGAATTACTAACTCCGGAGGAGGTATCCCCTTGTTTTCATAGTAAAAACAGGTGACCCAAGGGAACACCCTCCCCCCCCCCTTTTTCTTGCCCTGGGTCAAATAGCCCAGAGCGAAGAGGGCAGCCGAACGGAGACACTGCCGAAACAGACAGCCTACCTAGCTATAGTAGCAACTGTTAAGTGAATGACATTCTGAGCAGTAGATAATAGACCTAACAATAGAGGCCTCCAGAAATGGACTCGATATTTCTGAGATAAAATTCATGAATGGATGGCTGAGCGCAATGAGCAGCCTTCAAAAATCTATAATAGAACACTATTAATGTAAGCCCAAGAAGTAGAAGAACTCTTACTTCATGAGCCGAAATCTTAAGCACAACTGCTAAGCCAATGATATACCATAAGCAGTACGCTAGTTAATAGAATCCATTAACAATAAAATGGAGCGTAACGTCCTTCTACTAGACATCAAGACAGAAGAAGCTTACGCCCTTGTAATAAACAGATATCTGTTTATAAATATATAAACTGTACCCGGAAAGAGTAAAGGCCTATGCCCATACGAAGACGGAAGGACCTTAAAATAATAGGTTCCGGATAATAGGAGCCTAACTCTTATGCAACAATCCAACCTAAATAGTAACGGAAGTATTGATTCCGAAACTATGAAAGTGAAAATCATCCATCGATAGTGCATGAAACTCACTGACTCTACAGTAAAAGAGAAACCAACAGAATTACTGTCTAAAAGGTCAGAATTTGAAAACTACTGTTTCCAGAGGCTCAAATGATTACTTAGCTAAATAAGAACCTGAAGTTAAAATCCGTATAGGAATTTAATCTAAAGATTCTAAGTCTATTTATCAAAAATTTACTAACTGACTTAGATAAAGAGACAAAAGACTCAATTGTAAACTATCGTAGAGTGCATAGGTATGAGGTAACATAAACCTATAACCTAAATAACAACAGGCTGCAGTAGATCTTGTGAAACAAGTATACTAAAAAATAGCAATGAGTAGTATGGAGGGATCAACCATATGAACATAATGATCCCTACACCACGACGGAAGAGCCTCCACTTTAGTCGCATAGAATAGCGAAGAAGAGGATCTCCTATAGAAAGAAATCGCGTCCAAAGCTCGTCCAGTACAGTGCTTACAATGCAATATGGACCACACAACGGAAAACATGAAGGTTGCGACCTTGCTGGTTGTGATAAAAATGACACGATTTACCCAGTGAAAAAAGATCCTCACATAGAGGAAGATTTCACGTTAAGATCCACAGTAGACAAGAGAGTAAATTACTCATGATCTCTGTGAAGATAGAGATGCTATCAACAGAAATATATTGTGGTTGTTTATCTTAGCAATACCTGCTAAAAACAACAGCGCCGGAGGATACGCGTATCCTATCATTCTGTCCTATAGATCAATAGAGCGTTAACAGTATTAGCTCAGAGATCTGGACAAGCCAACACATACGTCTGCAATTGATTAGCCAACTGTGTCATAAATAAAACATCATTGGGCGCTCCCATAGATAGCAAATCTGATTGAATACTTGTTTGTTGAGAGTCCATTCTGACAGCAACAAGCGACCCGTAAGAGAACGGGAGTGCGATAAAACAATCAGACGACCCAGAATATGACGGACCAAAACTGAACTTGGTGTACTATAACCAACAGACGGATTCTTTCCATTAAATTGAATAACGGAAACGAAAGAGTGCCTCCCTGGTTCCGGAGATACGCCACTACTGTCGAATTAAAGGACAGGAATTTGGGCATGCGTTTCTGAATAATGTTCATGCAATGACATAAAGCAAGCCTAAAAAACATTATTCCGCGGAAGTTAACTGATAGCTAAAAGACTGCGGAACCCAAAGACCCTGGCACTTCGAATCCGTAGGGATCAGTATATATCCCAATCTGTTTGACTGGCAACCGTCATAACAGCCACACTCGGGTCCGGCAACTGCGGCGGCACTCTCTGAGTCAACCACCGAATGTTTGCCCCAGTCTGAATCTCTTGTAATACTAGATAGACAAGAGAATGTATAAACCAAGCAATTCATGGATTGCCGGAAAGTTGCCGTCGAAGAGAAGCTCCTCCGAGAACGAAGCGACTCTGAGAGAGTTCTTAACCTACTATCCACGCGTGGATGTAGCTAGGGCTGCCTCACGTCTAACCAACTCCAATCAGCCACTGAAGGGCGGAGTTATACGTGAACAAACTACTGCCCTCAAAAGAAATTACATTGAGAATAATATCCCGTAAATCTTTTCTTGAAGACGTAATGATAACGCCTCAGTAAGGCGGATTACGTATAATAAAGCGTCTAAGTTAAGTCTAATATACATAATGTCGTTCCCAACATTGAAATTGGAAAAGACATAAACGGTGAAAAAGAATATATGCAGTCTTTAATCACACCGTCTAGACGCATATGAACTCTCGGTATGCCCTGCTCTGCCAAAATAAACTATATGTAAAAAAGATAAAATGGCAGAAATGAGCCACGCGGACAAGAAACTAAACTATCATGCTTAGTAGCCGTCTTGTATATATATAAATATATAGCGTCGAAAAATAAAACACATGTTGTAATGACAATATTGGACCGCGTCGGTAAGTCAGGGACAAAGTCCCTGTACCGATCGAAAAATCCGAGTCCAATGACGCTATAAGTCTCTTATCCAAGATCGCAGCAATGAAGTCCGAAAAATAATCACTGGAAAAAATGCCAGAAGATATGAAAGGCATCTTCCGATACTACTAAAGGGAAAACTCGAAATCTTTCGAATCCCTTTCGCCATCCTGTCGGACCCTATAAAGCGTTCGGTCGTCCGTAGCTTGATGCAACCGCGGACCGCACCGACCCAGCGCCGTCGGATAATTCCTGATTCGACCGAGAAACCGTCAATTGCTGGGATGCTGCGAAACAACTGTGCTAACTCGGATAGCACGTCCGTCACTGAGGCCTGAGGAGCAGCGGTCTTACGATGCATTGCCGCAGGAAGCTCCGAGATCGTTACCCCGTGCATACTTCCAATATGCGAGCGAACGGAGTGTATAGGCCTCGTGTCCCTTGGCTACCGGATGGCGCGACCTATTCGCTGTGGAATCACTGAATGCCGAAACTGATCGGATACTCGAGGTCACGTAGCCAATGTGCGGTCGTGTGCCCTGCTGTGAGGATGAGGAAGCATTAAAGACAGTCTCTCGGACTGTCAATATAACGGAGCGTCCCGAGCAACGGACATATGCTCCGAATGTAAAATATCTGAACCACAACATGCGGTCCCCTATGTTGTTGGCTTCCTCCGATCTGTCCTCAATCTGCCGTCACTGGGTGAGTACTAAAGTAATTAAAGTGCTCGCATCACCCAAATCTCCTTCCTAGACCGCAACGGACGAACCCGGCAGCCGAACCATTCGATGAATGTACGCTACACCGGGTGAGCTAGCGAATGTCACTCCGTAAGCGATAGACATATTCCATGAGCACTTATTGCCGCTAACTCTTCATTAACTATGACGACAGAGGCACACTTTTGAAAGACATCTCCATAACTCTTCGAACAAGAAACCAGAAATGCTTGGATAGCAAGCATAAAATAATAATATATATAGCGTCGTTCAATAATTCGAAAGTTTGTGTGACATTATTGGACTATGTCGGAACTGAGGGACGATGTCCCTGAACCGAACCAAAAATTTCTAAGTCCACCGACGCTATCAGTTTCTTATCCGGCATCGCAGCATATGTTGTTCCGAAAGGGAAAGCTTGAAATCCACCGAATCCCTTTCGGTATTCCGTCGGACCGGATGAAACTTTCGGACGTCCGTACCCGCTTCCGCGGAGCGTCCCGACCCAGCATCGTCGGATAAAATATATGCGACAGATTCAGTTGATGCTGGGATGCTGCGATAAACTGTGCTATTAAGGAAAGCACGTTCGTTCCCGAGGCCTGTGCAGTAGCGGACTTACGATGCATTGCCGCTGGAAGCTCCGTGTACGTTGACTCCCGCATACTTCCTATGCGAACGTCCGGAGTCTGCAGACCTCGAGTCCCCGGCTACCGACCCAGCGCTGTCGGATAATTCTCGATCCGACACCGTTTCTGTCGGCTGCTGGGATGCTGCGATAAGCTGTGCTATGTGCACAAGAATGTCCGGCGTCGAGACCTGCGGAGGCGCAGTCTATCGCTGCTTCGCCGAGGGCAGCTCCGCATCAGATGGCTCCCGCATACTTTTCCTATGCGAACGTCCGGAGTCCATCGGTCTCGAATCCCTGGCTGCCGGATGGTGTGACCTGGTCGCCGAAGAATCCTTGATCGGCGAAGCTGGTAATATATCGGCGGTCACGCAGCCAAGGTGCGGTCGTGTGCGCTGACGAGAAGAGGAAGCCTTAGCAGTCTCAGCGGACTGCCTATACAACGGAGCGTCCCGAGCGACGGACGTATGCTCCGCTAACGACACATTTGTACCACAACATCTGGGGCCAGATGTTGTTGAACGAGAGAGGGGCCTCTCTCGCTTGCCGTCCGGATGGACCGGAACGAGCTATGAACCGGACTAAAAGGCTTCCTCCGTTCTCCCTCCGATCCGCCGTCACTGGGTGTGCATTAAGTTAATTTTATAGTGCTCGCATCACCCCAAAATTCCTTCTAGACCGCAACGGACGAACCCGGCTGCCGAACCATTCGGTGAATGGACGCTACACCGGGCGAGCTAGCGGACGTCAAAGGCCGTCGAACCTACTAGGGTCCTCTTAGGCAATTGGCGTATTACATGAGCACTTTTCCGCTAGCCCTTCATTAATTGTGACGACGGAGGCACACTGTTGGAAGACATCACAGATACATCACCCTAATCTTGATCGTCTGAAATAGAAATTGATAAAGTAGAGTGACCCTGCGGGGAAAGGACCGGAGTGTCCAAATCCCCAACAACATACCGTGACATACGCTTCCCATATTGTCATCGAAATCATACGATACAGAACCGGAGTTAATGCGAGTACACTGACCACATATAGAATGATAATAAGGTCAGAGGAAGACTTCCTCTTAAAACAATAGATCAATATCCTTTCAATGTGAAAAGAAAACAAGTCCTGGTACTCGCACTAACCCCTGGCAATCAAAATACATAATAATAATATGATCCATTAATATAGAAAAAATAATTGAAATCAAAATATTTTGAAAAAATATTTTTTCAGAACAGCCCAAGTTTCTGAAAAGTAACGTTGAGCCCCAATGGATCCCAAGCCTAAGTGTGGACAAAAATTTTAAAAATATTTTAAACAATTTATTCAACACTTACGAACAATAATAATGTATCTAGTTATGATTGAAATAACATAAAGATATTATTATTTAGAAATCCCCCCCTCACACAGAGGGCTGTTGTAAATGTAAACAATGAGTGTAAAAACACTAAAAAAGACTCCAGGCACCCAGGCCCGAAATCAGTTACCAAAAATACACCATCTGATGCAAAACAGAGACTTCCAGGGAAGAAACTGCAGAACAACAGATGGTAGATGCAGAACACAACGCCTAACCACCCGTAGGTGAAGACGTAAACATGGGGAAAGAACAGAATTCATTCTGTTATTCAGCTAAACTCCCAAGAAATTTTAGTAATAATAATTACAGAAATTATGCCAAAAGCATGGGAGAATAGCAAGGGGGAACTTAAAGGACAGGGAGAGAGGAAAAACACTTGTAAAAACAGTGTAACTAAATAATCAGAATGACAACAAAATGGCTGCTGCCTTGAAAATAGGTAACTTAACATAATTTCATTAAAAAATTTTAAGTTACAGCCCTGATAATATTCTGTCACACATTCTTTTCCTCTCCTCCTTTTCTATCCTCCTTAGAATCACCATTTCACTAATATTTATTTGTCTGGCATCATTTAAACTGAGATTTAAAAGCACAAAGATCAGTCAGATGTTAACTGATGAAGGGCCAAACTTAGAATGATAAATGGCGCCAATTTCGGAACGTCCTTGACACTGCGCATGCGCAGTGGGGGCGAGGTGTGGAGGGCCTCTCTGGACATGTTTTCTTTAGTTTTAGATGCAAATTTTGGGGATTGGGGGGCAAAATTTGTGTTTGGCCCTATATTTTAAGAGTTAGCACCAGCTATGTCTGGGTCATTGGTACAGTATAAAAATATTAGGATGGCGTATTTGAGAATGAGAGAATATCCCACACAAACATATGCCATATGCAATAAAACTCCAGCCGTATGCAGGATATAATTACCGACAAAACAGCTTCACCTCGTAGTTACATACTTATCAAACTGGAGGAGAGGTAAAACATCACCCCCTCCCCCTATCCTTTTCTTTTGAAGGAATCTTCAAAAAGAAAGAGGGGAGCTCTCTGGAATCAGTAAAAGTGGTACCATAAAAAAAAACAATATAAATATTCGTCGAACAGGAACTCAGGTATTAATTATTGTTAATAAATGGTGCTTAACACCACTTCAGAAGCTAAGGCTATAGCGACGATCCTGGTAATTAAAATCGCCCGCTCATAACCTATACCGGAGTCAGCCTATGCAAATAGGTCGAAAACCGGTGATATAATATATAACATACACATGTCCAATAGAACCACAATGAATGATCTCTGGAGAGTAAACACACTTCTGAGGTAACCCAAAAGCGACCCAATTCAGGTGTACAATAAATTCCAGAAACAACACTCCCTGACATGTACCATCCGGTATCTATGAAACTATCAACGTGTGAATATATGAGAGTGTAAAACAAGGTGTATTCGAATGGGTACCAACATTAATAGAAACCTGGATCTAGAAATAGAAGTAGATATGATTGAATACCAGCTAAATGACAAGGCAGCCTCCGAGGTACCCAAAGACTAGCAATTCATCTATGATGAATTAGACGTTAGTATATGACATATAGACGAACAACCACAGGAAACTAACCAACTAAAAAATGGTCGCCATGGAACACGACCCAGCCGCCAATCGAGAAGTCATGAAATGCATGTACCTGAGAAAACTGATCCAAGGTTTCAGTGATGACAGAGGTGCTACTAATTGGATTTCACAACGAGACTGTTTGATCTTAAACATAATCTACTGAATCAACGGAATTGGAGTATACGTATATCCTATCATTCATCCCCATCAGATCGACAGAGCGTCTACTGTCGTCTGGGCATGGCGACATGAACGACGGTAACTGATTGTTCCGGTGTGTCGCAAACAGATCTGTCATGGGGAGATTCCACTGGTAGCAAATCTGCCCAAATACTTGCTTGTTGAGCGTCCACTCCAATTGCAACAGGCGACCTTTCCGAGAGAGCGAGTCTGCTAGTATGTTCAAACGACCCGATATATGATGGATAGAACATGATAGAGTTGAACATGATGATTCATGATGTACAGGAAAAACTTCTCCGTCAGTTGCATAATGGAAATGAATGAGTGCCGCCCTGGTTCCCGATGTACGCTAATACCGTCAAGTTGTCTGACCAAATCTGAACATGGACGTCCGATATTATGTGAATCCAATGTTGTAGCGCTAGCCATATTGACATCATCTTTTTGATGTTTATGTGTTTCTCTTGGAACCAAGGATCCCAAATACCTTGACACTATAAGTCTGCAGGACTTAGGGTCGCATCCCAACTTGTCTGACTCGCATCCATCATAATCATGAAAGTGGGATCCGGCAGTTGCAGAGGAACTGCAGAAGGTCGTCCAAGTAAGCTGACGTTACCACAGACGAATGAGCTCGGAAGTATGACATTACCGAGTTCATTATTCGGGTGATCGCCTAGGAAGCCAGGTTCAGACCAAAGCATATTGCTCTGAACTGATACACCTTCCCTTGTATCAGCTAACCGCAGGTACTTTTAGAATGCCGGATGTACCAGGACATGAAAGTACATATCCTTAGATCTATACTTGCCGCATAGTCGATCACTCGAATGCTTGCTTTTACCGACTGAATTGTCTCCATCGATAAATTTTTGGGGCCATAAGCTTGTTATCCAGCTCAAGTCTATTACCGGTCGGAACGAGCCGTCTGGCTTCGGTACGAGGAACAGGTGACTGTAAAAATCTTGAGAATCCTGATTCTCGACGACCTGTATTGCTTCCTCTGATAAGAGAGTCTGGACCTCCGGTAGGAGAAACTCTCTTATGCAAGGATTTGATGGAAGATTTGCCCAACGCAGACAACTTGTTAGTGTGGTTTTTGCTCGGAATAATAGACGTAAGCTATCCGAGACTACACTTCTCACCCACTGATCTTCCGTGACTGTTATCTAGTTTTTTTTGCGGAGCTTGATAACCTTCCCCCAACTGGCCTGCAATAGAAGTCTTAACCATCACCTGTATGACCTGCGAGACTTACGGGAGGAGAAACCACGTCCTCCCCGTGAAGAACCGTGTCTCGTCAGCCTAGGGGCGTCTGACCGATAGTCCCGATCCGACATACACCCCTTTCCCGAGTCGCTATACTGACGACCTCCAGAGTAATTATAAGAGGGTTTCTTGTACCTGCGCGAGGAGTTTCTTTTTGACGATTTTTGTCTGGAATGCCCTCCTTTAGTCTTTTCTGCTGAAGCGGGTCGTTGATACGCCGACTTCAAAAGCAGAGCACCAGACGCTTTCTTAGTAGCCTGTTCATAGACTAACGAAAGCAAGTCGTCAAAAATAAAATGTCCGGAAACCGGAGCGACTCGGAGAGAGCTTTTCACCTTGTCAGTGATGATGATGCAAGGGCAGCATCACGTCTGATTAACTCCAGATTAGCCACTGTTAGGGCGGAGTTATACGTGGTTTACATAATTGCCCTGGAGAGAACTCTAAGAGAGGTACGAACATCCTCAAATTCCTTCCCCTTGAGATGTTGCACCATAGGTCTTGTAAGGTGATCTGAGTAAGACATAATATCCAAATTCGCTCTATTTGAAGAAATTGCTATCTCAATTGTGTCTGAGCCAATAGCGAATGATACAGGTAAGGATACCTCTAGATCCCCAGCCTGCTCATGCAAATGCAAAGGAACTCTCTGAACATCTTCCCCGACCGTTTTTAAATGAACGTGGTCCAAAAAGTTAAAAAATTTATAGTAATTTATATATTTTTTATACTTACCAATGACCCAGACATAGCTGGTGCTAACTCTTAAAATATAGGGCCAAACACAAATTTTGCCCCCCAATCCCCAAAATTTGCATCTAAAACTAAAGAAAACATGTCCAGAGAGGCCCTCCACACCTCGCCCCCACTGCGCATGCGCAGTGTCAAGGACGTTCCGAAATTGGCGCCATTTATCATTCTAATAACCAGTGCCTGGTAAGCGCTATGTACTCAGCGGGGAGGCAAGAGTTCCCAACTCCTGGGAGGGCCATCCCCGTCTGGGTCATTGGTAAGTATAAAAAATATATAAATTACTATAAATTTTTTAACATTTTTATACTGTACCAATGACCCAGACATAGCTGAATAGTAAAAAGGCTGGAGGGCCAAGGACATAGAGCAAAATGGAATACGCTCAATAAAATAAAATAGAGTCATCCCCTGTAGGGAAAAGAAGTAATAGGCCTTACATGTATCTTTCTTATTTATGATAAATTAGAAAGATACAACACCTTCCAAAAATTGAGCTTCATACATCCATGTACTCTATTAATATCCAATAATCCTTATACTAATAATTTTTAAAGTAAGCCAATAATAAAGTAAGTCTAGAGAATAGAGACTCTTATACTCCTAAAAGTGTGTGAGAATTGCATAATCATGTCCGTTGACATATGCAATATTCAAAAGCTATACTTTAAAAACTAAGACTTGAATGAATTTTATAAACTTAAACTTCTCACTAAACAACCATCCTAAAAACAGCTCAGAATTACTAACTCCGGAGGAGGTATCCCCTTGTTTTCATAGTAAAAACAGGTGACCCAAGGGAACACCCTCCCCCCCCCCCTTTTTCTTGCCCTGGGTCAAATAGCCCAGAGCGAAGAGGGCAGCCGAACGGAGACACTGCCGAAACAGACAGCCTACCTAGCTATAGTAGCAACTGTTAAGTGAATGACATTCTGAGCAGTAGATAATAGACCTAACAATAGAGGCCTCCAGAAATGGACTCGATATTTCTGAGATAAAATTCATGAATGGATGGCTGAGCGCAATGAGCAGCCTTCAAAAATCTATAATAGAACACTATTAATGTAAGCCCAAGAAGTAGAAGAACTCTTACTTCATGAGCCGAAATCTTAAGCACAACTGCTAAGCCAATGATATACCATAAGCAGTACGCTAGTTAATAGAATCCATTAACAATAAAATGGAGCGTAACGTCCTTCTACTAGACATCAAGACAGAAGAAGCTTACGCCCTTGTAATAAACAGATATCTGTTTATAAATATATAAACTGTACCCGGAAAGAGTAAAGGCCTATGCCCATACGAAGACGGAAGGACCTTAAAATAATAGGTTCCGGATAATAGGAGCCTAACTCTTATGCAACAATCCAACCTAAATAGTAACGGAAGTATTGATTCCGAAACTATGAAAGTGAAAATCATCCATCGATAGTGCATGAAACTCACTGACTCTACAGTAAAAGAGAAACCAACAGAATTACTGTCTAAAAGGTCAGAATTTGAAAACTACTGTTTCCAGAGGCTCAAATGATTACTTAGCTAAATAAGAACCTGAAGTTAAAATCCGTATAGGAATTTAATCTAAAGATTCTAAGTCTATTTATCAAAAATTTACTAACTGACTTAGATAAAGAGACAAAAGACTCAATTGTAAACTATCGTAGAGTGCATAGGTATGAGGTAACATAAACCTATAACCTAAATAACAACAGGCTGCAGTAGATCTTGTGAAACAAGTATACTAAAAAATAGCAATGAGTAGTATGGAGGGATCAACCATATGAACATAATGATCCCTACACCACGACGGAAGAGCCTCCACTTTAGTCGCATAGAATAGCGAAGAAGAGGATCTCCTATAGAAAGAAATCGCGTCCAAAGCTCGTCCAGTACAGTGCTTACAATGCAATATGGACCACACAACGGAAAACATGAAGGTTGCGACCTTGCTGGTTGTGATAAAAATGACACGATTTACCCAGTGAAAAAAGATCCTCACATAGAGGAAGATTTCACGTTAAGATCCACAGTAGACAAGAGAGTAAATTACTCATGATCTCTGTGAAGATAGAGATGCTATCAACAGAAATATATTGTGGTTGTTTATCTTAGCAATACCTGCTAAAAACAACAGCGCCGGAGGATACGCGTATCCTATCATTCTGTCCTATAGATCAATAGAGCGTTAACAGTATTAGCTCAGAGATCTGGACAAGCCAACACATACGTCTGCAATTGATTAGCCAACTGTGTCATAAATAAAACATCATTGGGCGCTCCCATAGATAGCAAATCTGATTGAATACTTGTTTGTTGAGAGTCCATTCTGACAGCAACAAGCGACCCGTAAGAGAACGGGAGTGCGATAAAACAATCAGACGACCCAGAATATGACGGACCAAAACTGAACTTGGTGTACTATAACCAACAGACGGATTCTTTCCATTAAATTGAATAACGGAAACGAAAGAGTGCCTCCCTGGTTCCGGAGATACGCCACTACTGTCGAATTAAAGGACAGGAATTTGGGCATGCGTTTCTGAATAATGTTCATGCAATGACATAAAGCAAGCCTAAAAAACATTATTCCGCGGAAGTTAACTGATAGCTAAAAGACTGCGGAACCCAAAGACCCTGGCACTTCGAATCCGTAGGGATCAGTATATATCCCAATCTGTTTGACTGGCAACCGTCATAACAGCCACACTCGGGTCCGGCAACTGCGGCGGCACTCTCTGAGTCAACCACCGAATGTTTGCCCCAGTCTGAATCTCTTGTAATACTAGATAGACAAGAGAATGTATAAACCAAGCAATTCATGGATTGCCGGAAAGTTGCCGTCGAAGAGAAGCTCCTCCGAGAACGAAGCGACTCTGAGAGAGTTCTTAACCTACTATCCACGCGTGGATGTAGCTAGGGCTGCCTCACGTCTAACCAACTCCAATCAGCCACTGAAGGGCGGAGTTATACGTGAACAAACTACTGCCCTCAAAAGAAATTACATTGAGAATAATATCCCGTAAATCTTTTCTTGAAGACGTAATGATAACGCCTCAGTAAGGCGGATTACGTATAATAAAGCGTCTAAGTTAAGTCTAATATACATAATGTCGTTCCCAACATTGAAATTGGAAAAGACATAAACGGTGAAAAAGAATATATGCAGTCTTTAATCACACCGTCTAGACGCATATGAACTCTCGGTATGCCCTGCTCTGCCAAAATAAACTATATGTAAAAAAGATAAAATGGCAGAAATGAGCCACGCGGACAAGAAACTAAACTATCATGCTTAGTAGCCGTCTTGTATATATATAAATATATAGCGTCGAAAAATAAAACACATGTTGTAATGACAATATTGGACCGCGTCGGTAAGTCAGGGACAAAGTCCCTGTACCGATCGAAAAATCCGAGTCCAATGACGCTATAAGTCTCTTATCCAAGATCGCAGCAATGAAGTCCGAAAAATAATCACTGGAAAAAATGCCAGAAGATATGAAAGGCATCTTCCGATACTACTAAAGGGAAAACTCGAAATCTTTCGAATCCCTTTCGCCATCCTGTCGGACCCTATAAAGCGTTCGGTCGTCCGTAGCTTGATGCAACCGCGGACCGCACCGACCCAGCGCCGTCGGATAATTCCTGATTCGACCGAGAAACCGTCAATTGCTGGGATGCTGCGAAACAACTGTGCTAACTCGGATAGCACGTCCGTCACTGAGGCCTGAGGAGCAGCGGTCTTACGATGCATTGCCGCAGGAAGCTCCGAGATCGTTACCCCGTGCATACTTCCAATATGCGAGCGAACGGAGTGTATAGGCCTCGTGTCCCTTGGCTACCGGATGGCGCGACCTATTCGCTGTGGAATCACTGAATGCCGAAACTGATCGGATACTCGAGGTCACGTAGCCAATGTGCGGTCGTGTGCCCTGCTGTGAGGATGAGGAAGCATTAAAGACAGTCTCTCGGACTGTCAATATAACGGAGCGTCCCGAGCAACGGACATATGCTCCGAATGTAAAATATCTGAACCACAACATGCGGTCCCCTATGTTGTTGGCTTCCTCCGATCTGTCCTCAATCTGCCGTCACTGGGTGAGTACTAAAGTAATTAAAGTGCTCGCATCACCCAAATCTCCTTCCTAGACCGCAACGGACGAACCCGGCAGCCGAACCATTCGATGAATGTACGCTACACCGGGTGAGCTAGCGAATGTCACTCCGTAAGCGATAGACATATTCCATGAGCACTTATTGCCGCTAACTCTTCATTAACTATGACGACAGAGGCACACTTTTGAAAGACATCTCCATAACTCTTCGAACAAGAAACCAGAAATGCTTGGATAGCAAGCATAAAATAATAATATATATAGCGTCGTTCAATAATTCGAAAGTTTGTGTGACATTATTGGACTATGTCGGAACTGAGGGACGATGTCCCTGAACCGAACCAAAAATTTCTAAGTCCACCGACGCTATCAGTTTCTTATCCGGCATCGCAGCATATGTTGTTCCGAAAGGGAAAGCTTGAAATCCACCGAATCCCTTTCGGTATTCCGTCGGACCGGATGAAACTTTCGGACGTCCGTACCCGCTTCCGCGGAGCGTCCCGACCCAGCATCGTCGGATAAAATATATGCGACAGATTCAGTTGATGCTGGGATGCTGCGATAAACTGTGCTATTAAGGAAAGCACGTTCGTTCCCGAGGCCTGTGCAGTAGCGGACTTACGATGCATTGCCGCTGGAAGCTCCGTGTACGTTGACTCCCGCATACTTCCTATGCGAACGTCCGGAGTCTGCAGACCTCGAGTCCCCGGCTACCGACCCAGCGCTGTCGGATAATTCTCGATCCGACACCGTTTCTGTCGGCTGCTGGGATGCTGCGATAAGCTGTGCTATGTGCACAAGAATGTCCGGCGTCGAGACCTGCGGAGGCGCAGTCTATCGCTGCTTCGCCGAGGGCAGCTCCGCATCAGATGGCTCCCGCATACTTTTCCTATGCGAACGTCCGGAGTCCATCGGTCTCGAATCCCTGGCTGCCGGATGGTGTGACCTGGTCGCCGAAGAATCCTTGATCGGCGAAGCTGGTAATATATCGGCGGTCACGCAGCCAAGGTGCGGTCGTGTGCGCTGACGAGAAGAGGAAGCCTTAGCAGTCTCAGCGGACTGCCTATACAACGGAGCGTCCCGAGCGACGGACGTATGCTCCGCTAACGACACATTTGTACCACAACATCTGGGGCCAGATGTTGTTGAACGAGAGAGGGGCCTCTCTCGCTTGCCGTCCGGATGGACCGGAACGAGCTATGAACCGGACTAAAAGGCTTCCTCCGTTCTCCCTCCGATCCGCCGTCACTGGGTGTGCATTAAGTTAATTTTATAGTGCTCGCATCACCCCAAAATTCCTTCTAGACCGCAACGGACGAACCCGGCTGCCGAACCATTCGGTGAATGGACGCTACACCGGGCGAGCTAGCGGACGTCAAAGGCCGTCGAACCTACTAGGGTCCTCTTAGGCAATTGGCGTATTACATGAGCACTTTTCCGCTAGCCCTTCATTAATTGTGACGACGGAGGCACACTGTTGGAAGACATCACAGATACATCACCCTAATCTTGATCGTCTGAAATAGAAATTGATAAAGTAGAGTGACCCTGCGGGGAAAGGACCGGAGTGTCCAAATCCCCAACAACATACCGTGACATACGCTTCCCATATTGTCATCGAAATCATACGATACAGAACCGGAGTTAATGCGAGTACACTGACCACATATAGAATGATAATAAGGTCAGAGGAAGACTTCCTCTTAAAACAATAGATCAATATCCTTTCAATGTGAAAAGAAAACAAGTCCTGGTACTCGCACTAACCCCTGGCAATCAAAATACATAATAATAATATGATCCATTAATATAGAAAAAATAATTGAAATCAAAATATTTTGAAAAAATATTTTTTCAGAACAGCCCAAGTTTCTGAAAAGTAACGTTGAGCCCCAATGGATCCCAAGCCTAAGTGTGGACAAAAATTTTAAAAATATTTTAAACAATTTATTCAACACTTACGAACAATAATAATGTATCTAGTTATGATTGAAATAACATAAAGATATTATTATTTAGAAATCCCCCCCTCACACAGAGGGCTGTTGTAAATGTAAACAATGAGTGTAAAAACACTAAAAAAGACTCCAGGCACCCAGGCCCGAAATCAGTTACCAAAAATACACCATCTGATGCAAAACAGAGACTTCCAGGGAAGAAACTGCAGAACAACAGATGGTAGATGCAGAACACAACGCCTAACCACCCGTAGGTGAAGACGTAAACATGGGGAAAGAACAGAATTCATTCTGTTATTCAGCTAAACTCCCAAGAAATTTTAGTAATAATAATTACAGAAATTATGCCAAAAGCATGGGAGAATAGCAAGGGGGAACTTAAAGGACAGGGAGAGAGGAAAAACACTTGTAAAAACAGTGTAACTAAATAATCAGAATGACAACAAAATGGCTGCTGCCTTGAAAATAGGTAACTTAACATAATTTCATTAAAAAATTTTAAGTTACAGCCCTGATAATATTCTGTCACACATTCTTTTCCTCTCCTCCTTTTCTATCCTCCTTAGAATCACCATTTCACTAATATTTATTTGTCTGGCATCATTTAAACTGAGATTTAAAAGCACAAAGATCAGTCAGATGTTAACTGATGAAGGGCCAAACTTAGAATGATAAATGGCGCCAATTTCGGAACGTCCTTGACACTGCGCATGCGCAGTGGGGGCGAGGTGTGGAGGGCCTCTCTGGACATGTTTTCTTTAGTTTTAGATGCAAATTTTGGGGATTGGGGGGCAAAATTTGTGTTTGGCCCTATATTTTAAGAGTTAGCACCAGCTATGTCTGGGTCATTGGTACAGTATAAAAATATTAGGATGGCGTATTTGAGAATGAGAGAATATCCCACACAAACATATGCCATATGCAATAAAACTCCAGCCGTATGCAGGATATAATTACCGACAAAACAGCTTCACCTCGTAGTTACATACTTATCAAACTGGAGGAGAGGTAAAACATCACCCCCTCCCCCTATCCTTTTCTTTTGAAGGAATCTTCAAAAAGAAAGAGGGGAGCTCTCTGGAATCAGTAAAAGTGGTACCATAAAAAAAAACAATATAAATATTCGTCGAACAGGAACTCAGGTATTAATTATTGTTAATAAATGGTGCTTAACACCACTTCAGAAGCTAAGGCTATAGCGACGATCCTGGTAATTAAAATCGCCCGCTCATAACCTATACCGGAGTCAGCCTATGCAAATAGGTCGAAAACCGGTGATATAATATATAACATACACATGTCCAATAGAACCACAATGAATGATCTCTGGAGAGTAAACACACTTCTGAGGTAACCCAAAAGCGACCCAATTCAGGTGTACAATAAATTCCAGAAACAACACTCCCTGACATGTACCATCCGGTATCTATGAAACTATCAACGTGTGAATATATGAGAGTGTAAAACAAGGTGTATTCGAATGGGTACCAACATTAATAGAAACCTGGATCTAGAAATAGAAGTAGATATGATTGAATACCAGCTAAATGACAAGGCAGCCTCCGAGGTACCCAAAGACTAGCAATTCATCTATGATGAATTAGACGTTAGTATATGACATATAGACGAACAACCACAGGAAACTAACCAACTAAAAAATGGTCGCCATGGAACACGACCCAGCCGCCAATCGAGAAGTCATGAAATGCATGTACCTGAGAAAACTGATCCAAGGTTTCAGTGATGACAGAGGTGCTACTAATTGGATTTCACAACGAGACTGTTTGATCTTAAACATAATCTACTGAATCAACGGAATTGGAGTATACGTATATCCTATCATTCATCCCCATCAGATCGACAGAGCGTCTACTGTCGTCTGGGCATGGCGACATGAACGACGGTAACTGATTGTTCCGGTGTGTCGCAAACAGATCTGTCATGGGGAGATTCCACTGGTAGCAAATCTGCCCAAATACTTGCTTGTTGAGCGTCCACTCCAATTGCAACAGGCGACCTTTCCGAGAGAGCGAGTCTGCTAGTATGTTCAAACGACCCGATATATGATGGATAGAACATGATAGAGTTGAACATGATGATTCATGATGTACAGGAAAAACTTCTCCGTCAGTTGCATAATGGAAATGAATGAGTGCCGCCCTGGTTCCCGATGTACGCTAATACCGTCAAGTTGTCTGACCAAATCTGAACATGGACGTCCGATATTATGTGAATCCAATGTTGTAGCGCTAGCCATATTGACATCATCTTTTTGATGTTTATGTGTTTCTCTTGGAACCAAGGATCCCAAATACCTTGACACTATAAGTCTGCAGGACTTAGGGTCGCATCCCAACTTGTCTGACTCGCATCCATCATAATCATGAAAGTGGGATCCGGCAGTTGCAGAGGAACTGCAGAAGGTCGTCCAAGTAAGCTGACGTTACCACAGACGAATGAGCTCGGAAGTATGACATTACCGAGTTCATTATTCGGGTGATCGCCTAGGAAGCCAGGTTCAGACCAAAGCATATTGCTCTGAACTGATACACCTTCCCTTGTATCAGCTAACCGCAGGTACTTTTAGAATGCCGGATGTACCAGGACATGAAAGTACATATCCTTAGATCTATACTTGCCGCATAGTCGATCACTCGAATGCTTGCTTTTACCGACTGAATTGTCTCCATCGATAAATTTTTGGGGCCATAAGCTTGTTATCCAGCTCAAGTCTATTACCGGTCGGAACGAGCCGTCTGGCTTCGGTACGAGGAACAGGTGACTGTAAAAATCTTGAGAATCCTGATTCTCGACGACCTGTATTGCTTCCTCTGATAAGAGAGTCTGGACCTCCGGTAGGAGAAACTCTCTTATGCAAGGATTTGATGGAAGATTTGCCCAACGCAGACAACTTGTTAGTGTGGTTTTTGCTCGGAATAATAGACGTAAGCTATCCGAGACTACACTTCTCACCCACTGATCTTCCGTGACTGTTATCTAGTTTTTTTTGCGGAGCTTGATAACCTTCCCCCAACTGGCCTGCAATAGAAGTCTTAACCATCACCTGTATGACCTGCGAGACTTACGGGAGGAGAAACCACGTCCTCCCCGTGAAGAACCGTGTCTCGTCAGCCTAGGGGCGTCTGACCGATAGTCCCGATCCGACATACACCCCTTTCCCGAGTCGCTATACTGACGACCTCCAGAGTAATTATAAGAGGGTTTCTTGTACCTGCGCGAGGAGTTTCTTTTTGACGATTTTTGTCTGGAATGCCCTCCTTTAGTCTTTTCTGCTGAAGCGGGTCGTTGATACGCCGACTTCAAAAGCAGAGCACCAGACGCTTTCTTAGTAGCCTGTTCATAGACTAACGAAAGCAAGTCGTCAAAAATAAAATGTCCGGAAACCGGAGCGACTCGGAGAGAGCTTTTCACCTTGTCAGTGATGATGATGCAAGGGCAGCATCACGTCTGATTAACTCCAGATTAGCCACTGTTAGGGCGGAGTTATACGTGGTTTACATAATTGCCCTGGAGAGAACTCTAAGAGAGGTACGAACATCCTCAAATTCCTTCCCCTTGAGATGTTGCACCATAGGTCTTGTAAGGTGATCTGAGTAAGACATAATATCCAAATTCGCTCTATTTGAAGAAATTGCTATCTCAATTGTGTCTGAGCCAATAGCGAATGATACAGGTAAGGATACCTCTAGATCCCCAGCCTGCTCATGCAAATGCAAAGGAACTCTCTGAACATCTTCCCCGACCGTTTTTAAATGAACGTGGTCCAAAAAGTTAAAAAATTTATAGTAATTTATATATTTTTTATACTTACCAATGACCCAGACATAGCTGGTGCTAACTCTTAAAATATAGGGCCAAACACAAATTTTGCCCCCCAATCCCCAAAATTTGCATCTAAAACTAAAGAAAACATGTCCAGAGAGGCCCTCCACACCTCGCCCCCACTGCGCATGCGCAGTGTCAAGGACGTTCCGAAATTGGCGCCATTTATCATTCTAATAACCAGTGCCTGGTAAGCGCTATGTACTCAGCGGGGAGGCAAGAGTTCCCAACTCCTGGGAGGGCCATCCCCGTCTGGGTCATTGGTAAGTATAAAAAATATATAAATTACTATAAATTTTTTAACATTTTTATACTGTACCAATGACCCAGACATAGCTGAATAGTAAAAAGGCTGGAGGGCCAAGGACATAGAGCAAAATGGAATACGCTCAATAAAATAAAATAGAGTCATCCCCTGTAGGGAAAAGAAGTAATAGGCCTTACATGTATCTTTCTTATTTATGATAAATTAGAAAGATACAACACCTTCCAAAAATTGAGCTTCATACATCCATGTACTCTATTAATATCCAATAATCCTTATACTAATAATTTTTAAAGTAAGCCAATAATAAAGTAAGTCTAGAGAATAGAGACTCTTATACTCCTAAAAGTGTGTGAGAATTGCATAATCATGTCCGTTGACATATGCAATATTCAAAAGCTATACTTTAAAAACTAAGACTTGAATGAATTTTATAAACTTAAACTTCTCACTAAACAACCATCCTAAAAACAGCTCAGAATTACTAACTCCGGAGGAGGTATCCCCTTGTTTTCATAGTAAAAACAGGTGACCCAAGGGAACACCCTCCCCCCCCCCCTTTTTCTTGCCCTGGGTCAAATAGCCCAGAGCGAAGAGGGCAGCCGAACGGAGACACTGCCGAAACAGACAGCCTACCTAGCTATAGTAGCAACTGTTAAGTGAATGACATTCTGAGCAGTAGATAATAGACCTAACAATAGAGGCCTCCAGAAATGGACTCGATATTTCTGAGATAAAATTCATGAATGGATGGCTGAGCGCAATGAGCAGCCTTCAAAAATCTATAATAGAACACTATTAATGTAAGCCCAAGAAGTAGAAGAACTCTTACTTCATGAGCCGAAATCTTAAGCACAACTGCTAAGCCAATGATATACCATAAGCAGTACGCTAGTTAATAGAATCCATTAACAATAAAATGGAGCGTAACGTCCTTCTACTAGACATCAAGACAGAAGAAGCTTACGCCCTTGTAATAAACAGATATCTGTTTATAAATATATAAACTGTACCCGGAAAGAGTAAAGGCCTATGCCCATACGAAGACGGAAGGACCTTAAAATAATAGGTTCCGGATAATAGGAGCCTAACTCTTATGCAACAATCCAACCTAAATAGTAACGGAAGTATTGATTCCGAAACTATGAAAGTGAAAATCATCCATCGATAGTGCATGAAACTCACTGACTCTACAGTAAAAGAGAAACCAACAGAATTACTGTCTAAAAGGTCAGAATTTGAAAACTACTGTTTCCAGAGGCTCAAATGATTACTTAGCTAAATAAGAACCTGAAGTTAAAATCCGTATAGGAATTTAATCTAAAGATTCTAAGTCTATTTATCAAAAATTTACTAACTGACTTAGATAAAGAGACAAAAGACTCAATTGTAAACTATCGTAGAGTGCATAGGTATGAGGTAACATAAACCTATAACCTAAATAACAACAGGCTGCAGTAGATCTTGTGAAACAAGTATACTAAAAAATAGCAATGAGTAGTATGGAGGGATCAACCATATGAACATAATGATCCCTACACCACGACGGAAGAGCCTCCACTTTAGTCGCATAGAATAGCGAAGAAGAGGATCTCCTATAGAAAGAAATCGCGTCCAAAGCTCGTCCAGTACAGTGCTTACAATGCAATATGGACCACACAACGGAAAACATGAAGGTTGCGACCTTGCTGGTTGTGATAAAAATGACACGATTTACCCAGTGAAAAAAGATCCTCACATAGAGGAAGATTTCACGTTAAGATCCACAGTAGACAAGAGAGTAAATTACTCATGATCTCTGTGAAGATAGAGATGCTATCAACAGAAATATATTGTGGTTGTTTATCTTAGCAATACCTGCTAAAAACAACAGCGCCGGAGGATACGCGTATCCTATCATTCTGTCCTATAGATCAATAGAGCGTTAACAGTATTAGCTCAGAGATCTGGACAAGCCAACACATACGTCTGCAATTGATTAGCCAACTGTGTCATAAATAAAACATCATTGGGCGCTCCCATAGATAGCAAATCTGATTGAATACTTGTTTGTTGAGAGTCCATTCTGACAGCAACAAGCGACCCGTAAGAGAACGGGAGTGCGATAAAACAATCAGACGACCCAGAATATGACGGACCAAAACTGAACTTGGTGTACTATAACCAACAGACGGATTCTTTCCATTAAATTGAATAACGGAAACGAAAGAGTGCCTCCCTGGTTCCGGAGATACGCCACTACTGTCGAATTAAAGGACAGGAATTTGGGCATGCGTTTCTGAATAATGTTCATGCAATGACATAAAGCAAGCCTAAAAAACATTATTCCGCGGAAGTTAACTGATAGCTAAAAGACTGCGGAACCCAAAGACCCTGGCACTTCGAATCCGTAGGGATCAGTATATATCCCAATCTGTTTGACTGGCAACCGTCATAACAGCCACACTCGGGTCCGGCAACTGCGGCGGCACTCTCTGAGTCAACCACCGAATGTTTGCCCCAGTCTGAATCTCTTGTAATACTAGATAGACAAGAGAATGTATAAACCAAGCAATTCATGGATTGCCGGAAAGTTGCCGTCGAAGAGAAGCTCCTCCGAGAACGAAGCGACTCTGAGAGAGTTCTTAACCTACTATCCACGCGTGGATGTAGCTAGGGCTGCCTCACGTCTAACCAACTCCAATCAGCCACTGAAGGGCGGAGTTATACGTGAACAAACTACTGCCCTCAAAAGAAATTACATTGAGAATAATATCCCGTAAATCTTTTCTTGAAGACGTAATGATAACGCCTCAGTAAGGCGGATTACGTATAATAAAGCGTCTAAGTTAAGTCTAATATACATAATGTCGTTCCCAACATTGAAATTGGAAAAGACATAAACGGTGAAAAAGAATATATGCAGTCTTTAATCACACCGTCTAGACGCATATGAACTCTCGGTATGCCCTGCTCTGCCAAAATAAACTATATGTAAAAAAGATAAAATGGCAGAAATGAGCCACGCGGACAAGAAACTAAACTATCATGCTTAGTAGCCGTCTTGTATATATATAAATATATAGCGTCGAAAAATAAAACACATGTTGTAATGACAATATTGGACCGCGTCGGTAAGTCAGGGACAAAGTCCCTGTACCGATCGAAAAATCCGAGTCCAATGACGCTATAAGTCTCTTATCCAAGATCGCAGCAATGAAGTCCGAAAAATAATCACTGGAAAAAATGCCAGAAGATATGAAAGGCATCTTCCGATACTACTAAAGGGAAAACTCGAAATCTTTCGAATCCCTTTCGCCATCCTGTCGGACCCTATAAAGCGTTCGGTCGTCCGTAGCTTGATGCAACCGCGGACCGCACCGACCCAGCGCCGTCGGATAATTCCTGATTCGACCGAGAAACCGTCAATTGCTGGGATGCTGCGAAACAACTGTGCTAACTCGGATAGCACGTCCGTCACTGAGGCCTGAGGAGCAGCGGTCTTACGATGCATTGCCGCAGGAAGCTCCGAGATCGTTACCCCGTGCATACTTCCAATATGCGAGCGAACGGAGTGTATAGGCCTCGTGTCCCTTGGCTACCGGATGGCGCGACCTATTCGCTGTGGAATCACTGAATGCCGAAACTGATCGGATACTCGAGGTCACGTAGCCAATGTGCGGTCGTGTGCCCTGCTGTGAGGATGAGGAAGCATTAAAGACAGTCTCTCGGACTGTCAATATAACGGAGCGTCCCGAGCAACGGACATATGCTCCGAATGTAAAATATCTGAACCACAACATGCGGTCCCCTATGTTGTTGGCTTCCTCCGATCTGTCCTCAATCTGCCGTCACTGGGTGAGTACTAAAGTAATTAAAGTGCTCGCATCACCCAAATCTCCTTCCTAGACCGCAACGGACGAACCCGGCAGCCGAACCATTCGATGAATGTACGCTACACCGGGTGAGCTAGCGAATGTCACTCCGTAAGCGATAGACATATTCCATGAGCACTTATTGCCGCTAACTCTTCATTAACTATGACGACAGAGGCACACTTTTGAAAGACATCTCCATAACTCTTCGAACAAGAAACCAGAAATGCTTGGATAGCAAGCATAAAATAATAATATATATAGCGTCGTTCAATAATTCGAAAGTTTGTGTGACATTATTGGACTATGTCGGAACTGAGGGACGATGTCCCTGAACCGAACCAAAAATTTCTAAGTCCACCGACGCTATCAGTTTCTTATCCGGCATCGCAGCATATGTTGTTCCGAAAGGGAAAGCTTGAAATCCACCGAATCCCTTTCGGTATTCCGTCGGACCGGATGAAACTTTCGGACGTCCGTACCCGCTTCCGCGGAGCGTCCCGACCCAGCATCGTCGGATAAAATATATGCGACAGATTCAGTTGATGCTGGGATGCTGCGATAAACTGTGCTATTAAGGAAAGCACGTTCGTTCCCGAGGCCTGTGCAGTAGCGGACTTACGATGCATTGCCGCTGGAAGCTCCGTGTACGTTGACTCCCGCATACTTCCTATGCGAACGTCCGGAGTCTGCAGACCTCGAGTCCCCGGCTACCGACCCAGCGCTGTCGGATAATTCTCGATCCGACACCGTTTCTGTCGGCTGCTGGGATGCTGCGATAAGCTGTGCTATGTGCACAAGAATGTCCGGCGTCGAGACCTGCGGAGGCGCAGTCTATCGCTGCTTCGCCGAGGGCAGCTCCGCATCAGATGGCTCCCGCATACTTTTCCTATGCGAACGTCCGGAGTCCATCGGTCTCGAATCCCTGGCTGCCGGATGGTGTGACCTGGTCGCCGAAGAATCCTTGATCGGCGAAGCTGGTAATATATCGGCGGTCACGCAGCCAAGGTGCGGTCGTGTGCGCTGACGAGAAGAGGAAGCCTTAGCAGTCTCAGCGGACTGCCTATACAACGGAGCGTCCCGAGCGACGGACGTATGCTCCGCTAACGACACATTTGTACCACAACATCTGGGGCCAGATGTTGTTGAACGAGAGAGGGGCCTCTCTCGCTTGCCGTCCGGATGGACCGGAACGAGCTATGAACCGGACTAAAAGGCTTCCTCCGTTCTCCCTCCGATCCGCCGTCACTGGGTGTGCATTAAGTTAATTTTATAGTGCTCGCATCACCCCAAAATTCCTTCTAGACCGCAACGGACGAACCCGGCTGCCGAACCATTCGGTGAATGGACGCTACACCGGGCGAGCTAGCGGACGTCAAAGGCCGTCGAACCTACTAGGGTCCTCTTAGGCAATTGGCGTATTACATGAGCACTTTTCCGCTAGCCCTTCATTAATTGTGACGACGGAGGCACACTGTTGGAAGACATCACAGATACATCACCCTAATCTTGATCGTCTGAAATAGAAATTGATAAAGTAGAGTGACCCTGCGGGGAAAGGACCGGAGTGTCCAAATCCCCAACAACATACCGTGACATACGCTTCCCATATTGTCATCGAAATCATACGATACAGAACCGGAGTTAATGCGAGTACACTGACCACATATAGAATGATAATAAGGTCAGAGGAAGACTTCCTCTTAAAACAATAGATCAATATCCTTTCAATGTGAAAAGAAAACAAGTCCTGGTACTCGCACTAACCCCTGGCAATCAAAATACATAATAATAATATGATCCATTAATATAGAAAAAATAATTGAAATCAAAATATTTTGAAAAAATATTTTTTCAGAACAGCCCAAGTTTCTGAAAAGTAACGTTGAGCCCCAATGGATCCCAAGCCTAAGTGTGGACAAAAATTTTAAAAATATTTTAAACAATTTATTCAACACTTACGAACAATAATAATGTATCTAGTTATGATTGAAATAACATAAAGATATTATTATTTAGAAATCCCCCCCTCACACAGAGGGCTGTTGTAAATGTAAACAATGAGTGTAAAAACACTAAAAAAGACTCCAGGCACCCAGGCCCGAAATCAGTTACCAAAAATACACCATCTGATGCAAAACAGAGACTTCCAGGGAAGAAACTGCAGAACAACAGATGGTAGATGCAGAACACAACGCCTAACCACCCGTAGGTGAAGACGTAAACATGGGGAAAGAACAGAATTCATTCTGTTATTCAGCTAAACTCCCAAGAAATTTTAGTAATAATAATTACAGAAATTATGCCAAAAGCATGGGAGAATAGCAAGGGGGAACTTAAAGGACAGGGAGAGAGGAAAAACACTTGTAAAAACAGTGTAACTAAATAATCAGAATGACAACAAAATGGCTGCTGCCTTGAAAATAGGTAACTTAACATAATTTCATTAAAAAATTTTAAGTTACAGCCCTGATAATATTCTGTCACACATTCTTTTCCTCTCCTCCTTTTCTATCCTCCTTAGAATCACCATTTCACTAATATTTATTTGTCTGGCATCATTTAAACTGAGATTTAAAAGCACAAAGATCAGTCAGATGTTAACTGATGAAGGGCCAAACTTAGAATGATAAATGGCGCCAATTTCGGAACGTCCTTGACACTGCGCATGCGCAGTGGGGGCGAGGTGTGGAGGGCCTCTCTGGACATGTTTTCTTTAGTTTTAGATGCAAATTTTGGGGATTGGGGGGGCAAAATTTGTGTTTGGCCCTATATTTTAAGAGTTAGCACCAGCTATGTCTGGGTCATTGGTACAGTATAAAAATACTGTATGTATATGGAAGATGAAGATAAGAAACCGCCTTCTTCCTCGCACTCAAGAGGATAAATACAGCGTTGTCTATATAGCCAAAGGCCTGCGACACCTGCATAAACTGAATCGGATAAGAAAGGACTTCCTTCTTTGTCCAGCGGTTTCTCTCTCGTCGTCGCAGCATTCTGATTCGGCGGAACAAAATCTGGGTAGTATTGATGGATGAAAACCATCGCAACCATGTACTGTTCCAAAAGGGAAGGGTAATATGAGAGACAATTATCCGTTTTATTATAAATGTGATTGCCAGATAAGGCTTCCACGTTTAGACAAAATTGTAAACGTTTAAACGACTGTCTGTAAACGAAACGGAAACGTTTACACGTACTAACAGTAACAATGCAAGTAGTCAATATTTGATAGAAGTGTGTAATAATACACAGTAAGCTCATCATATCTTTGCGTACAGGGCATACAATTTATGTTATTGAGACAGCCGATTTACAGTTCGTCCAAAAACAACGTAGACGAACGATCACAGCATGCAGATGCCAAAGGCAAAGTCGCTCGGTCTATGGGTGGAGGGGGGGGGGAGGGGTCTGGGGGATTCTCCCCCAGGTAAATTTTGAAATTTATCGGGGTCTCTGAGCTCATTCTGGTGGGTTCGGGGTGAAATTCCTTGTGTTTTTTCAAACAGTAATGTTGGAGCGAGTTGCCATGGCACACAATAGTGACAATACCGGACTTGAGAGTGGAATGCAATGTCGCAAAAATAAACAAAGTCTACAAACCATGCAGGGGAATCCAAATTTTCAAACACGCAAGTGCCAGTCTGTCTGTCAAACTCCATAAATCGATCCTAAGATCATCACATGTGTGAATAATAAATTAATAATCCATGTCAAGTGAACGAAATCATCGAGAACAATTGTGTATCACTTTGGGAATATACATGTAAATCTGAATAAACTAAAACATCCCACACTTGTTTCGAAGGAAACACCAAAGATAAGCATGTGCCATGCGGCTCACGTGACTGTGTCACATATGATATCACATGATTTGAAGATGATTTCGTTCGGTTACTGTGGCGGCGGCGCTAGTCGGAACCAGTACACAGTTTTTCAGAAGCATTACCAAAATATTGCATTGCAAAGTTGGAAATTTTTTTTCTGTGTACACGTTTACCAGAAGTGTAAACGTTTAATGCCCATAAACGAAACGTTCACGTTTACACGTGTAAACGTGGAAGCCTTATTGCCAGAAATGAATAAATGTCGATCTAAGATTAGTAATTGATAAAGATATACAGTTAATGTTTGAATCGGCCCACCATAGACAGTGGGACCTCAAATTATTTATAATAAATCAGATAATTGTCGCTCGTTACCCACTTTCCACTGTACACTCTCTTGTCCGACTAAATGTTTTTTGGCCTTTTCTGAAATTTCTCCCAGTTATCATGAACAACTCAAGAACACCCAATGGTCATGTAATACACCACTATGAATCTTATTCATTCCCCTTTCCACTGACACCGTGTACTGCTGGTACATTATGTGAATCAAATTTGAGGGGGGTATAACGAAGATGAGTGCTATTGTTTTCGAAAAGCGAGTTGTGCACCTTGTTAATATTTATATACCATTATGGGGGCACGTCAACATAAATTCAAAAATGCTATCAAATATCATTTTTCTTTCAATTTCACAGCTTGTGCCGAGTACCTGTTGTTTCAAATTGATCTGATTACAAATATGCCCTACAGGGTGTGCCAAGGGGAAATACTAATGCATAAGTGCACTAAGTTCATCAAAGATCGTTACCAGTGGCAACATTTTTTGATGGAAATGGAAGATAATCGATAGCTCCCATCTAGAGGTAACCCCAAACAAGCATACCAAGTATCAAACCGATCCGATCATAAATGTATCCTGTTGGATGTGCCAAAGGAATGTATTGATGCCTGACTAAACCAGGTTCAAAGGTCGTTGTCAGCGGCAACATTTTTTGCCGTAAATGGCAGAAAATTGATAGCTCCCATCTAGAGGTCACCCCAAATAAGCATACAAGGTTTCAAAGAAATCCGATTATAAATATGCCCTGTAGGGTGTGCCAAAGGGAAATATTGAGGTCTGACTAAACTAAGTTCAAAGGCCATTGTCAGTGGCAACATTTTTTGAAGCAAATCGATAGCTCCCATCTAGAGGTCACCCCAAACAAGCATACCAAGTTTCAAAGTTATCTGATCCTAAATGCGACCTGTACAGTGTGTCAAAGGAAATTGTGGACGTACATACGTATGCAGACGGACGAGAAGTGACAGCAATAGCTCAGCTTGACTTTGTCAAATTGAGCTAATAATATGTATCCTAATAGAAAAAAACAGTAATAGTTTTTAACTAAACACTGAATTAATACATATCCAAAACGTTATTGAACAGATGTCAAGAGGAAAAACCGGAAACTAACCAACAAACAACAGGCACAACAGAGGCCCAAAGTCAGTAACTGATCAACAACCACCTGATGCAAAGCTAGATCTTCATAAGAAGAAAAAACAAAGCATCTGGTAGAAGATGCAAGAATACAAAACGTTCTGAACAGTATATATATATGTATATTTATCGTCGTTTTAAGGTCACATACTTGTGCACAATGGTTTATCGTGACCGTGACAGTTTTACGGGAGAAGGAAGCCAGAATAACCAGAGAGAACCATTGAGCATTGACAAGCAACTGTCAGCTCCTCAACATATCAACTTTTTTCAAGCTTCTCTCAAGCAGGGTTACAGTGGTTGAATACATGTGCACCATCGACATGCAGTACATCTTAGAACACGGCGTCATCATGCCCCAATGTAGACAACCTGTATAAAGTGCCTTGCCCAAGGACACAACGTGGACAGGGATCGAACTTGGGACATCTAACACAGAAGTCCAACAGCCTACCACTGAGCTACTGCGCACCTGTCCTGAACAATAATGAACAGGATGTAAACACAGGGGATAAACGGAATACTTATTCTGTTTTATAAGTTTAACTCCCAAGAATTTAATAAAGAATTCTCAATAAAAAAGCCAAAAGAGCTTGGGAGTATAACAGGAGGGTTCAGGAGAGGGATGGGAAGTAATACTAACAAAAGCAACAGTGGAGTCATATTATAATAACGACGTTCAGAAGCATATCCGGAAATTGGGAAACCTGAATAATTTTACACAAAAATTATAAAGTTACAGGCCTGAACATCCAAAACCACCATTATTCACTTCCGACATCCTGCTACACTGTTGATTCAATGAAAAACATCATTGATTTGTGTCTGACATCTTCAAAAAAAATGCACAGATGTCAGTTCAAATGTTTACTGACTTCGGCCAAACAAAAGAATGATGCTTGGCACCAATTCCACTCTCTTCCTGGGTACTGTGCATGTGCAAGTACTAAAAGTATGGAAGGCCAGATAGGACTTTTAAATTTCGGTACTGTATGCAAATTTGAGGGATTGGGAGGGGTTCAAAATTTGTGTTTGGCTCTTGATAATATTGAGGTTGCACCAGCTAAGTCTGGGCCATTAGTTCTAAGATACAAATATAAAAATTAAATGGTTTGTGTCTGATATTTTACCCAATTTATTAAAATTGATAAATTTGTTCCTTGAGTGCAAGAAGGCTTTGCAATACTTCAGCATTGCAAAGTTTTCTTGCACTCAAGGGACAAAATACACCACCACTCATGGCACTCTGTAGATTATAAGGCTTAAAACATAAAACAAACCAAGAACATAAACTTTTGATGCCAAAGAAATATTTAATTACAAAATTTAGAGGTGTGACTGTCCCAGATGGGCCTGTTCATACCCTCCGCTGCCACGATTATTCTAAGACGAAAAGTGGCACAACTCTAATAAAAAGATTCTGATCGAAACTATGATCGCAGATGCACAGGTTCCCATGGTAGTGAACATCCTTACCAAGTTTCAAAGGAATCGACCATAAACATCTCCTAAAATCATTATTCAGGCATTCTAAGACAAAAAGGGGCATAACTCTGGGAAGAAAAGTCTGATTGAAATTTTACATAAACATTTGAAAAAATCTCTGGGCAAAATTCAGGCATTCCAAGATGAAAAGGGGCATAACTCTGGAAAAACAAGACTGATCGAATCTATAATCACAGGTGCACAGGTTCCCATGGTAGTAAACATCCTTACCAAGTTTCAAAGGAATCGATCCATAAACATTTGAGAAAATCTCCGGACAAATTTCTAGGCTTGCTTTTTCAAGTTGAAAAGGGGCATAATTCTGGCAAAAATAATTTGATCGCAACTATAATCGCAGGTACACAGGGTCCCACGGTGGTAAACATTCATACCAAGTTTTGAGCCGATTGGTCCATAAACGTCTGAGAAAATCTCTGGAAAAAATTATGTCAACGGACGGACAAGGTGATTCCAGTATACCTCCCCCCCACCATAACTCGTTGCAGGGGGTATAATAAACCATACGTCCAATACAGCAGGCCATCAAATGTGTCCAAGGGACATTAATGCCCCTGCTTTATGAACAACATTTAGTGGTTAACAATGCCCAAAAAGGGGCCATAAATCAAATAGTATTTCAAAATCAAACCTTTCTGGTATATTGTCTACAGTAAATTATAATTCAAGTTTGATTTAAATCGGACACCTATAATTCAAGTTACCATCGGGAAACTAATAGCCATGGCTTCTAAGTCAAAAAGGGCCATAACTCTGCCAAAAAATATCGGACCAAGCTCATTATAAAGCCCAACCTATATTATGTGGTTATAAACCTGTGTATAAAATTTTATTTCATTTCATTTAGTCAAACTAATGTAATTGTCTGGAAACCAATATCAGCATGACTTCTATGTCAGAAAAGGGCCAAAACTCTGCTAAAAAATATCGGACCAATCCACTATCAATTCCAACCTGTATTATGAGGTTATAAACCTATGGATAAAATTTTATTTCATTTTGTTCAGTCAAACTTAAGTTATCGTCCAGAAACCAATGTCAACATTTCTTCTGAGTTGGAAAAGGGATGTGACGGACATTCGGACATACGTACAGATGGATAAGGGCAAACCTTAATGCTCCTCACGAGAATGGCAGTGGCATGAAAATAAAATAAAAAACTACCCGCCCACATTCAATTTTACAAATGAAAGTGTCAATGACACTGTAGCTCAACTTGTTAAGACATGTACATGTATAGTATGTGACACAGCAATGACAAACATCTAGGTAATGACCTGATAACAAAGGTACATATAAAGTATTGTAACAGTCTGTACACAAATACTGACCGTAGTCTGTAACAAATGTATAGGTAAAGTATTGTAAAGGTGGGTGACAGTCAGATGCTAAACTAGAAAAGAAATCTTTGAGTCCCAGAGTGGGCCTGACTGAACCCCAAAATATTTGTTCTCATAGCACAGTGATAACAAAGACACCCCAAAACTCACTCGTTCCTGTTCCAAGGTGAAAACAAAGGTACCCAAGAAGTTTTGTGAAGATCAGTTCATAAATACGAGCTGTATAGAAGTTGTGACAAAAAAACTGATTGGACCGAATTTCGGTACAAAATGGCCACTGGCTGCCATCTTGAATTTTGGACCGCACCCAGAAGCACTTGTTCTCATCCCAAGGTGATAACAAAGTTACCCAAGAAGTTTCGTGAAGATCGGTTGATAAATACAGCCTCTAGTCCGAGCCGTATTGACATGTGCACTTATAGTGTATAAGTAGCACTGAATAAATCAAAGTTCATCTAATTTGCATAATTTCTGCACGAGAAAAAAACCCGTACTATATGTGATGTATTCCATGTTACTAAACATTCATACAAAAATTTATTCAAATCAGAACTTTCATGCAGAAGTTCTGTTCAAAAGGCTGATTGCACTAATTTTGGTACAAAATGGCTGCTGGTGGCCACTTTGAATTTTGGACCACACACAAAAACATTCGTTCTCATCTCACGGTGATAACAAAGGTACCCAAGAAGTTTCGTAAAGATCGGTTCATAAATACAGCCTCTAGCCTGAGCTGTATAGAAGTTGTGTACAAAAAACTGATTAGACCTAATTTCGGTACAAAATGGCCACTGGCAGCCATCTTGAATTTTGGACCGCACCCAGAAACACTCGTTCTCATCCCAAGGTGATAACAAAGGTACCCAAGACATTTCGTGAAGATCGAATCATAAATACAGACTCTAGCCCGAGCCGTATTGACATGTGTACTTACTGTGTTACAGTAGCATTGACAAAATCAAAGATCATCTAATTGGCATAATTTTTGCACGAGAAAAAAACCCGTATTATATGTGATGTATCCCATGGTACTAAACATTCACACAAAAAATTATTCAAATCAGCGTTTTAATATGGAAGTTCTGTACAAAAATCTGATTGCACCTAATTTTGTACAAAATGGCTGCCATCGGCCATCTTGAATTTTGGACCGGACTCAAAAACACTCGTTCTCATCCCACGGGGATACCAAAGGTACCCAAGAAGTTTCGTAAAGATCGGTTCATAAATAGCCTCTAGCCCGAGCCGTATTGGCATTTGCACTTACAGTGCTGAAAGTAACACTAAATACATCAAAGTTAGTCTAATTTGCATAATAAATGCAAGAGAAAAAAACCTGTATTATATGTGATGTATCCCATGGTACTAAACATTCAAACAAAAAATTATTCAAATCAGCGCTTTCATATGGAAGTTCTGCGCAAAAATCTGATCGCACCTAATTTTGTACAAAATGGCAGCCAGCGGCCAACTTGAATTTTGGACCGGACCCAAAAAACACTCGTTCTTGTCCCACGGTCATAACAAAGGTACCCAAGAAGTTTCGTAAAGGTCGGTTCATAAATACGGCCTCTAGTCCGAGCCGTGTTGATGGACAGGCGGACAGACGAACAACTGGCCATGGCATAAGCTCAAATTTGGCTTCGCCAAAGTTGAGCTAAAAATGGCCTGAGAAACAGAAGATCAACCTGGTGGGGCTTGAAGACATTTTCCAGACAGACCGACAAAATTCAGACAGCTGCACAGAAAGGATTGACGGAATAGTCTATGCAACTCTCATATAATAGATACCAGCTCGCACATCCATCCTAGGATGGGAAGCCATGCCAACGGAATGGAAAAGTAGCCCATTGCCTATCACAGGAGATGATCAAAGCAGGAATTTCTAACTGGACAGAATGATGGAATCAAAGACTTCCCATTTATATAATAGATAACAAACCTCTGGAGGACATAATTAACACCAGCCAATGATTAGGTTGTGTAACAATGGTTGGTAGTATATATTTGTACATATCCATTCATCATGTGCCAGATGTATCGCATCTCTGTTTAATGTCAATCATCTGTAAAGGTAAAATACGATGTTCAAAAAACTTGAAAGGATTAGCAACTGCCAATTATACCGATAATACTTTTTCTATACTTTAAACGATAGATTATCGTGGAAATTGAGGAAAGATAGAAAACGTATCCCCCACTTTGAAGATAGAAATTTTGACTTTCACGATATAAATCAAAATGGCAGCTCTCAAAGCATCACTTCAAGGTGAATGCAAGTCAAATTATCACTGGAAATGATCAATTTGTTCTTAAAATGTATAATGAAAAGAAAATCTAGTGTTTTTGCGAGGATACCGATCATTTCCAGCAATAATTCAAAATGCATTCACCTTGAATTGATGCATGAAACCTGCTAGTCCAAACATTGCATGAAAGTCTGTAATATAAGTTTTCAGTTTGGTACGTCCTTTCAAAGGACTTACCAAACCAGAAACTTATATTACGGACTTTCAGGCCATGTTTGGACTGGAAACCTGCCAACTTAATCAGATCGTAAGATGCTATCTGTTCCGAGTATCGATCAAATCACTTCCACGTATCAATGATTCAATGTGCAGTTTACTTTCATGCATCTAAACATGGTTGAAACATGGTTGAAACAAGTGGAATTATCAGATTTTTATAAAAAGCGTATAATAAAAAGAAAATCTAGTGTTTTTGAGTTGATACCAAAAATTATCTCACTTGTGACTGAGACAAAAGGTTAAAAATAAACATTTGTATGGTCACTAATGAGATAATTTTCAATATCCACTCAAAAGCACTAGATATCCTCTATGAACAGAACATGTACATTATTGTATCAGGGATGAGATTGGAACGTATCAAAATTATCTGAAATGAGCTAAAACTCTTATAATTTAACCTGAAAATGTGTGAAAGGTAAAAAATTTATAGTAATTTATATATTTTTTATACTTACCAATGACCCAGACTTAGCTGGTGCTAACTCTAAAATATCGAGGGCCAAAAGCAAATTTTACCCCCTAATCCCTAAAATTTGCATCTAAAACCAAAAATTACATGTCCTATATGGTCCTCCATACCTTTACTCCACTGCACATGCGCAGTGTCAAGGAGGTCTCGAAATTGCCGCCAAAAGTCATTCTTACAACCAGTGCCTGGTAAGTGTTATGTACTCAGCGGGGAGGTATGAATTCCCAACTCATGGGAGGGGGCCATCCCCGTCTGGGTCATTGGTAAGTATAAAAAATATATAAATTACTATAAATTTGTTAACATTTCTATACTGTACCAATGACCCAGACTTAGCTGAATAGTAAAAAGGTTGGAGTGCCTAGGACATAAGGAAAATCCAATAGACTCAATTACCCATAACAGACCTATTCAAGTAAGGAGAAAAGGAGAGATAGGTTTACATGTATCTTTCTTATTTGCATCAAAAAAGAAAGACACAACCCTATTCTGTAATTGAGCACAATAACATCAATGATCTCTATAAACATCCAGTATAACCCTTTATACTAATATTTTTTAAGAAAAGCCAATAAATATGGGAGTCTAGATAAATGAGACTCTATATACTCATTTAAAAGTATTCAAGGATTGTATATTAACGTCCAATTAATCACGTGATATGTACAAATGTTTCACACCAATCAATACTTAAAAATTACACAGATGAGTAAACATAGGCTTTACCCTAAAAATCATCTCGGAACCGACTCGGAATTACTGACTACAAGGGAGGTATTCCTTTGCTTTACACTATAAAGCAGGTGACCTAAGGGAACAGCCCCCCCCCCCCCCCCCCCCCCACACTTTCCCTTGCCCTGGATCAAATACTCCAGAGCAAAGAGGGCAGCAGGACAGAGTCACTGCCGGAACCAAAAGCCTATACGCACATAGTTGCCGTTGTTTAGTAGACGACATATCAAGTAAAAAATAACAGACCTAAACAATGTAGATCTGCAGAAAAGGACTCAATATTCTCAGATACAAAATCGTAAAAATGGAGGGCTAAGACTAAAATGCAGCCCTCATGAGATCTGTAATAGCAACATTATTAGCTTAAGCCCATGATGTGGAAGAACTCTTCCTTCATGAGCTTAAAACTAAGCACAGACTGCTGATTGAAGATATAATCATAAGCAGAACTGATAGTAAATTGAATCCATCTGGCCATAGAATGGACTGAAATGTGGAGGAAGCTACCACGGCATGCCCCACAACAGACGCCTAAGTAAATTTGTCCACAGTCTTTGTGGAGCTAGAGAAGCTACCAATAGAATTTGCATTGAAAAAATTACACTAGAGCAATATCTGCTGAATCAACGGCGCTGGAAGATATGCATATCTTATTATTCCGTCTCACAAGATCGATACAGCGTTTACTGCAAATGCTCGTAGATCCAAACACTGACACATACGTCTGCAATTGATTGTTGAGATACGTCGCGAATAAGTCGATCATAGACCACTCTCCTTGGTAGCAATCTGATTGTATACTCGTTTGTTGAAAGCCCATTCTGGCGGCAACAAACGGCCTCTCCGTGAAGGGAGAAAATGACGGACCGATAAGAGAACTTGATGTTCTAGTACCAACCGAAAGATTCATTCAGTTAACATGAATAACAGGATGGAATTAGTGCTTCTATAATTCTGAAAATACGCTAATACCGTCGAGTTGTCAGACAGAATTAGCATATGAGCATTCTGAATAACGTTATCCAATAACGTAGCGCAAGCCAAAATGACATTATCCTTGATGTTTGAGGGCTTGATAAGGAACTACAGAATCAAAAGACCCTGGCACATCAAATCCGTTGGGCTCAATGAAACGACCCAATGTGTTTGAGAGGCATCCGTCAAAACTGCAAAACTCGGATCCGGCAATTGCAGTGGAACTACCTGACTTAAGCACTGAAAACTTGCCCAAGTCTGAAACTCTTATTCACTTGATTTGACAAGATGTCCGTATTGAGCAAAAGAATCCTCACCCTCCAATTCTGAATTAAAAGAAATTGAAGAGGACCAATGCGTAACCGCCCCATCGGAATAAAATCGCGGCAGTTCCGCATAAGCGTATCAGTCTCATGAGATCTCTCGCTGAGACCTTGTCTTTTGAAGACAATAGTGAGCGTAACAACTGATTAATTTCGCTCTGGTTAACGGCAGACAAACAAGAATGTAATGCATCTTGAAGCTCATCCCCCGGTGGGTAAATGACTTGGACGAAACCAGATCCGACTTCTCCTCGTTTACTTAAGAAACCGAGACGTCGGATCAATAGAAGCAGAATCTGCACATCGTTCTGAAGCGTTAACTCATTGCCATACTTCTGAAGAATGTCGTCCAGGTAGGCCGACGTTATTGCAGACGAATGAGCTCGGAAATGAGTTATTACCGAGTTCGATATTCGAGTGAAAGCCCAGGGGCTAGATTCATACCGAAACAGATTGCTTGGTGCTGATACAAAATTCCGATGATCAAGAAGCAAAGATACTTTCTAAACGCCTGATGTACCATGACGTGAAAGTATGCAACTAGAAATCTATACATGTAGCATAGTAGTACAACTGAATACTCGCTCTGACCAATCAGTACTTGGAGCCACAATCAGCTTGTTATCCAGCTCGGATTTTGAGAGGACGGAACGAGCTGTCTGGTTTGGAACCAGAAAGGATGGTTGTAGAAACCTGGAAATTCCTAGATTTCTACGATCTCTATCGCGATCCCACCAAAAGAGACTGGACTTCTAGTGGAAGCGAGCCTCTTTCCTGCGTACGTGACGGAAAGTTAAAAGAATTATAGTAATTTATATATTTTTTATACTTACCAATGACCCAGACATAGTTGCTGGTGATAACTCTTAAAAATATAGGGCCAAACACAAATTTTGCCCCCCAATCCCCAAAATTTGCATCTAAAACCAAAGAAAACATGTCCTGAATGGGCCTCCATACTTCACCTCTACTGCGCATGCGCAGTGTCAAGGACGTCCCGAAATTGGCGCCATTAATCATTCTTATAACCAGTGCCTGGTAAGCGCTATGTACTCAGCGGGGAGGTATGAGTTCCCAACTCCTGGGAGGGCCATCCCCGACTGGGTCATTGGTAAGTATAAAAAATATATAAATTACTATAAATTTTTTAACATTTTTATACTGTACCAATGACCCAGACATAGCTGAATAGTAAAAAGTCTGCAGGGCCTAGGACATAGAGGAAATTCCAATAAGCTCAATTATATAAAATAGAGTCATCCCCTCGAGGGGAAAAGGAGTATTAGGCCTTACATGTATCTTTCTTATTTATGATAAATTAGAAAGACACAACACCTTCCATAATTGAGCATCATAACATCCATGTACTCTATTAATATCCAGTATAATCCTTATACTAATAATTTTTAAAGTAAGCCAATAAATAAAGTTAGTCAAGAGAATAGAGACTCTTTATACTCCTTAAAAGTGTCTGAGGATTGTATAATAACACCCGTTTGACACGTGATATATTCAAAAGCTATACTTTAAAAACTATGACCTGAATGAATTTTTAAAACATAAACTTATCACTTAAAAACCATCCCAGTAACAGCTCAGAATTACTAACTCCGGAGGAGGTATCCCCTTGTTTTCATAATAAAACAGGTGACCCAAGGGAACACCCTTCCCCCCCCCCCCCCCCTTCTCCTTGCCCTGGGTCAAATAGCCCAGAGCAAAGAGGGCAGCAGGACGGAGTCACTGCCGGAACAGAAAGCCTACCTAGCTATAGTAGCAACTGTTAAGTGAATGACATTCTGAGCAGTAGATAATAGACCTAACAATGGAGGCCTCCAGAAATGGACTCAATATTTCTGAGAAAAAAATTCATGAATGTGGATGGCTGATCCCAATGTGCAGCCTTCATAAAATCTATAATAGCAACACTAATAATGTAAGCCCACGATGTAGAAAGAGCTCTTACTTCATGAGCCGAAATCTCAAGCACAAACTGCTGAGTTAATGATATACCATAAGCAGTACCGATAGTTAATTGAATCCATTAGCAATAGAATGGAGCGTAATGTCCTTCTATTAGGCATCAAAGACAGAAGAAGCTTACGTCCTTACTAATAAACTGATATCTGTTTATAAATACGTAAACTCTAACCGGACAGAGTAAAGGCCTATGCCCGTACGAAGACGGAAGGACCTTAATAACAATAGGTTCCGGATATTTATTAGGAGCCTGATTCTTAACCAAAAATCCAACATTAGTAGTAAAGGAAATAGTGTTTCCGATACTACGAAAGTGAGAATCGTCCACCGATAGTGCATGAAGCTCACTGACTCTTCAGTAGAAGAGAAGACTAAGAGAATTACTGTCTTAAAAGGTCAGAATTTGAAAACTACTGTTTCCAAAGGCTCAAATGATTACTTAGGTAAATAAGAACCGAAGCTAAATTCCGTATAGGAATTTAATCTAAGGATTCTAAGTCTATTTATAGAAAAGTTTCTAACTGACTTAGATAAAGAGACATAAGACTCAATTGTAAACTATCATAGAGTGCATAGGTATGAGATAACATAGACCTATAACCTTAATAATAACAGGCTGCAGTTGATCTTGTCAAACAAGTATACTAGAAAGTTGCAATGTCTAGTATGGAGGGATCAAAAATATCAACATAATGATCCCTACACCAACGACGGAAGAGCCTCCACTTTAGCCGCATAGTATAGGGAAGAAGAGGTTCTCCTACAATAAGAAATCGCGTCCATAGCTCGTCCTGTACAATACTTGCCGTGCAAGAAGGACCACACAACGGAATACGTGAAGGTTGAGACCTTGCGGGTTGTGATGAAGTTGACACGATTTCCCCAGCGAAAGAAGATCCTCTCATGGAGGAAGTTTCGCGGTAAGTCCCACAGTAGACACCTGAGTAAATTACCCACGGTCTCTGTGAAGACAGAGATGCTATCAACAGAATTGTATTGTGGATGTTTATCTTAGCAATACTAGCTGAAACAACAGCTCTGGAGGATACGCGTATCCTATCATTCCGTCCTATTAGATCAATAGAGCGTTAACAACATAAGCTCAGGGATCCGGACATGGAAACACATACGTCTGCAATTGAATAGTGAGTTGTGTCGCAAATAAATTATCATTGGGCGCTCCCATTGATAGCAAATCTGATTGAATACTTGTTTGTTGAGAGTCCATTCTGACGGCAACAAGCGACCATTACGAGAAAGGGAGTCTGCTAATACAATCAGACGACCCGGAATATGACGGACCGAAGCAGAACTTGGTGTATTATAACAAACAGAAGGATTCTTTCCGTTAAATTGAATAACGGAATCGAATGAGTGCCTCCCTGGTTCCGGAGATACGCAACTACTGTCGTATTAACGGACAGGATTTGGACATGCGTTTCTGAATAATCTTCATCCAATGACATAGTGCAAGCCTAAATAACATCATTTCCTGGAAGTTAAGTGCTTGCCTACAAACTGCGGAACCCAAAGACCCTGGCACTTCGAATCCGTTGGGATAAATATTGTACCCCAACCTGTTTGACTGGCATCCGTCATAATCATAAAACTCGGATCCGGCAACTGCAGTGGCACTCTCTGAGTCAACGACAGAATGTTTGCCCCAGTCTGAATCTCTTGCTACACTTGATAGACAAGAGAACGTGTATATCGAGCAATTCATAGATTGCTGAAAAGTTGCCGTTGAAGAGAAGCTTCTCCGAGACCGAAGCGACTCTGAGAGAGTTCTTCACCTTACTATCCACGCGCGTGGATGTAGCCAGGGCTGCATCACGTCTAACCAACTCCAGGTTACCACTGAAGGGCGGAGTTATACATGGAAAAACTACTGCCCTTGAAAGAAATCACATTGAGGATCATATCCTGGAATTCTTTCTCTTGAAGACGTAATGATAACGCCTCAGTAAGGTGGTCTACGTATGATAAAGCGTCTAAGTTAAGTCTATTAGACATCATTGTCGTTTCCAACATCGTGGTTGGAATTGACATAGATGGCGAAAAAGATAATTCCCAGTCTTCAGCACCGCCGTCTAGACGCATATGAACTCTCGGTATGCCCTGTTCTGCCAATATAAATTATTTCCTAGAATTGAAAAAAGGCAGAATAGAGCATTGCGGACAAGAAACTATACTATCATGCTTGGTAGCAAGCTTATATATAGCGTCGTTAAATAATTTGAATGTTCTAAAGACATTATTGGACTGTGTCGGTAAGTCAGGGACAATGTCCCTGAACCGATCCAAACTCCGTGTCCAATGATGCTATTAGTCTCTTATCCAGCATCGCAGCAATGTAGTCCGACGGAACAACCTCTGGAAGATAATGCCGGAAGAAATGTATGGCAGATTCTGTTGTTCCGAAAGGGAAAGCTCGAAATCGTCCGAATCCCTTTCGCCATCCTGTCGGACCCTATAAAGTGTTCGGTGGTGCGAACCTGATGCAACAGCGGAGCGCACCGACCCAGCGCCGTCGGATTATTCCTGATCCGACCGAGAATTTGTCGTTTGCTGGGATGCTGCGATAAACTGTGCTATTTTGGATAGCATGTCCATCACCGAGGCCTGTGGAGAAGCGGTCTTACGATGCATTGCCGCTGGAAGCTCCGTGTTCGTTACCCCGTGCATACTTCTATTATGCGAGCAAACGGAGTGTATAGGCCTCATGTCCCTTGGCTACCGGATGGCGTGACCTGTTTGCCGTGGAATCACTGAATGACGAAGCTGGCCGGATACTCGAAGTCACGTAACCAATGTGCGGTCGTGTGCGCTGCTGTAAGGATGAGGAAGCATTATCGACAGTCTCTCGGACTGTCAATATAACGGAGCGCCCCAAGCGACGGACATATGCTCCGAATGCGAAATATCTGTACCACAACATCTGGTCCCCTATGTTGTTGTACGAGAGAGGGACCTCTCTCGCTCGCAGCCCGGACGGACCTGGACGAGCTAGGAACCGGACTAACAGGCTTTCTCCGATCTGTCCTCTAATCCGTCGTCACTGGGTGTGTACTAAAGTCTATTATAGTGCTCGCCTCACCCAAAACTCCTTCCTAGACCGCAACGGACGAACCCGACTGCCGAACCATTCGATGAATGGACGCTACATCGGGTGAGCTAGCGAATGTCACTCCGTCGATCCTACTAGGGACCTCTTAGGCGATTGACGTATTCCATGAGCACTTATTGCCGCTAGCTCTTCATTAACTATGACGACAGAGGCACACTTTTGAAAGACATCTCAGTAACTTTGCGAACAAGAAACCAGACATGCTTGTTAATAGCAAGCATATAATAATATATACAGCGTCGTTCAATAATTCGAAAGTTTGTGTGACATTATTGGACTGTGTCGGAACTGAGGGACGATGTCCCTGAACCGATCCAAAAATTTCTGTGTCCACCGACGCTATCAGTTTCTTATCCGGCATCGCAGCATTCAGGTCCGACGAAAGAACCTCTAGAAGATAAAGTCAGATGACATACACAGCAGCTCATGTTGTTCCGAAAGGGAAAGCTCGAAATCCTCCGAATCCCTTTCGGCATCCCGTCGGACCGGATGAAATTTTCGGACGTCCGTACCTGCTTCCGCGGAGCGTCCCGACCCAGCGTCGTCGGATAATACATAATGCGACAGAGATTCTGTCGTTGCTGGGATGCTGCGATAAGCTGTGCTATTTGGGATAGCACGTCCGTCACCGAGGCCTGTGCAGTAGCGGTCTTACGATGCTTTGCCGCTGGAAGCTCTGTGTACGTTGACTCCCGCACACTTTCTTATGCGAACGTCCGGAGTCTGCAGGCCTCGTGTCCCTGGCTACCGGATGGTGTGACCTGGTCGCCGATGATTGTCTGATTGGCGAAGCTGACTTGATATCCGAGGTCACGTAGCCAAGAGCGGTCGTGTGCGCTACCATGAGGATGAGGAAGGCTTATTGACAGTCGCTCCGGACTGACTATATATCGGAGCGTCCTGAGCGGCGGACGTATGCTCCGAATGCGAAACATTTTGTACCACAACATCTGGGGCCAGATGTTGTTGTACGAGAGAGGGGCCTCTCTCGCTCGCAGTCCGGATGGACCTGGACGAGCTAGGAACCGGACTAAAAGGCTTCCTCCGTTCTCTCCTCTAATCCGCCGTCACTGGGTGTGCATTTGGTTGATTTATAGTGCTTGCATCACCCAAAACTCCTTCTAGACCGCAACGGACGAACCCGGCTGCCGAACCATTCGATGAATGGACGCTACACCGGGCGAGCTAGCGGACGCCAAAGGCCGTCGAACCTACTAGGGTCCTCTTAGGCAATTGACGTATTTACATGAGCACTTTTCCGCTAGCTCTTCATTAATTGTGACGACGGAGGCACACTTTTGGAAGACATCACGGATACATCACCCTGTTCCTGATCGTCTGAAATAGAGACTGATAAAGTAGACTGCCCTGCGGGGAAAGGACCGGAATGGCCAATTCCCCACTAACATACCGTGACACACGCTTCCCATGTTGTCATCGTAATTAACACATACAGAACGGGAGTTAGTGCAAGTACACTGATTATGAAAGTCAGAGGAAGATTTCCTCTTATTACAATTGATCAATATCCTTTCATTGTGAAAAGAAAACAAAGTCCTAGTACTCGCACCAACCCCTGACAATCAAAATACATAATAACATGATCCATTAACATAGAAAAAATAAATGAAATCAAAAAATTTTGAAAAAATATTTTTTCAGAACAGCCCAAGTTTCTGAAAAGTAACGTTGAGCCCCAATGGATCCCAAGCCTTAGTGTGAACAAAAATTCTAAAAATATTTTAAACAATTTATGCAACACTTACAAACAATAATAATGTATCTAGTTATGATTAAATGAACATCAAGATATTATTTTCAAGAAATCCCCCCTCACACAGAGGGCTGTTGTAAATGTAAACAATAAGTGTAAACACACCAGAAGAAGACTCCAGGCACCCAGGCCCTAAATCAGTTACCAATAATACACTATCTGATGCAAAACAGAGACTTCCAGGGAAGAAACTGCAGAACATCAGATGGTAGATGCAGAACACTACGCCTAACCACCCATAGGTGAAGACGTAAACATGGGGAAAAGAACAGAATTCATTCTGTTATCTAGCTAAAACTCCCAAGAAATTTTAGTAATAATATTACAGAAAATATGCCAAAAGCATGGGAGAATAGCAAGAGGGGACTTAAAGGAAAGGGAGAGAGGAAAACACTGAACAAGCAGTGTAATCTTGATAACAAGAATGACCACAACAGGCTGTTGCCTCGAAAATAGGTAACTTAACATAATTTCATTAAAAAATTTTAAGTTACAGCCCTGATAATTTTCTGTCACTCATTTTTCCTCTCCTCCTTCTATATCCTCCTTAGAATCACCATTTCTCTAATATTTATGTGTCTGGCATCATTTAAACTGAGATTTACAAGCACAAAGATCAGTCAGATGTTAACTGATGAAGGGCCAAAGAAAGAATGATTAATGGCGCCAATTTCGGGACGTCCTTGACACTGCGCATGCGCAGTAGAGGTGAAGTATGGAGGGCCATTCAGGACATGCTTTCTTTGGTTTAAGATGCAAATTTGGGGGATGGGGGGGCAAAATTTGTATTTGGCCCTATATTTTTAAGAGTTAGCACCAGCAACTATGTCTGGGTCATTGGTACAGTATAAAAATATGAGTCCATCTTGGACTTCGAGTTAACGTAAGTTACGTTTGAAGGACAATACAGTCCTACCGAAATCACCCTTCGAAACCAAGGGACATCTGTAAACTACTCCCGAAAGTTTGAGAAACTAGACAGTCTTCCGCTCACTGTACACGATAGAGGATAAGACCAATACCTCCTGGTCCTGCGAGGTTAGCGGAAGGAGAAACCATGTCTTCCACGGCCTGCACCTCACCCCGACGACCTAGAGGCATCTGACCAGATGTCTCGGTCAGAATTACAGCCCCTACCTGAGTCGCTACCCAGACGGTCTCTAGAGTAAGACCTAGAGGATGCATAGAAACCTCTATAGGAACTTCCCTCGGGCGTATTCGCCCCAGAAGTGCCTGTCCTACTTTCTCCGCTGAATCCAACCATAGGAAGCAGATTTGAATAGCAGAGAGACTAAGCTTTCTCAGTTATCTGATAATATATTGCGGAAAGCTTGCCGTCAAAGAGAAACTCTCTGGAGACCAGAGCGACACTGAGAGAGTTTTTCACCTTACTATCCACACGTGTGAATGTAACCAGGGCCACGTCACATCTAACCAACTCCATATTGCCACTAAAGGGCGGAGTTCTACGTGAGGCCCTTGAAAGAATTTATAGGAGGATATACATCCTGGAATTCTTTTCCCTTGAGGCGTAATGATAACACTCTGGTAAGATGATCTGCGTATGATAATATGTCTAAGTTAGCCGTATTAGACGATATTAACGTTTCCAACATGGTTGGAATAAACATAGACGAAAGTATAGACAACTCTAGGACTTAGACCTGGTTGTCTAGACGCAGAGGAACTCTCGGAATGCTCTGTCCTCCCATTTCAAATTATTCCATGAAATGATGAAAGGCAGATGAAGAGCACTTGCCGATATGAGACCGGACTTGCTCTATTAATAGCAAGTTATATATAGCATCATATAAAAATTCAAATGTCTCTGAGACATTTCTGGACTAAGACGGAAACTGATGGACGATATCCCTGAACCGATTAAAGAAATCTGTGTCCAGTGGCGCTATCAGTCTTTTATTTGGCAACGCAGCATTTTGGTCCGGAGGAACGTCAGAAAATTAAAGCCGGATGAACTCCACGGCAATTATGTTGTTCCGAAAGGAAAAAATTCAACTATTCCGTATCCCTTTCGCCATCCAGTCGGACCACTTGTAATACTTGGTCGTCCATGGCTGCACCTGCAGTGGAACGTGCCAACCCAGCTTCTACGGATAATTCCTGATCCGACAGAGTTTCTGTCGGTTGCTGGGATGCTGCGACAATTTGTGCTAACTGCAGTAGCATGTCCGTAACGGAGGCCTGTGGAGCTGCGGTCTTACAATATTTAGCCGCTGGAAGCTCCTAAGATATTGACTCCTGCATACTTTATAATGCAAACGTCCGAAGTATGAAGGCCTCGTATCCTTGGCTACCGCATGGCGCGACCTGGTTGCCGTGAAGTCCTGGTCGGCGAGACTGGCTGGATATCACTGGTCACGTAGCCAAGGTGCGGTCGTGTGCACTGCCGTGAGGATGAGGAAGCCAATAAAGCAGTCTCTCCGTACTGTCTATATCACGGAGTGTCCCGAGCGGTGGACGTATGCCCCGACTGAGGAACATTCTGTACGACAACATCTGCACCCAGATGTTGTTGTACGAGAGAGGGACCTCTCTCGCTCGCAGCCTGTGCAGAGCTGGACGAGTAGGAACCGGACTAATAGGCTTCCTCAGTACCATCCTCGTATCCGTCGTCACTGGGTGTGCACGTGTATTTATAGTGCTCGCATCACCCAAACCTCCTCCTGGACCGCAACGGACTAACCCGGGTGCCGAGTCATTCACTGAATGGTCGCTACACCGGGCGAGCTAGCGGAGGCCAAAGCCGTCGATCCTACTTGGGACCTCTTAGGCAATTGATGTATCTGCATGAGCACTCTTGCCGCTAGCTCTTCATTTGACTATGACGACGGAAGCACACTTTGAAGACATCACAGAAACATTACTCTGTTCTTGATCGTCAAAGAGACATGTGGAGCCACGGTCTTACGTAAATAGCCGCTGGAAACTCCAGGGACATTCATTCCTGCATTTATATAATATGCGAATGTCCCAACTGGAAAGGCCTCGTGTCCTTGGCAAGCGGATGGAGTGACCTGGTTGACGTGGAATCCCTGGACGGCGAAGCAGGAGATCCCGGAACGTTCCTTCCTGCCTTATATCATATATGAACGTCCTTTGGAATCTGTGGTCACAAAGCCAAGATGCGGTCGTGTGTGCTGACGTGAGGATGAGGAAGCCAATAGAACAGCCACGTCGGACTGTCTATGCGACGGAGCGTCCCAAGCAGGAGGAGTGGACGTATGCTCCGACTATCAAACGAACATACAACATCGCGGCGCAGATGTTGATGTAAGAGAGAGGGGGGGGGGGCCTCTCTCGCTCGCGGTCTGGATGGACCTGGACGAGCTAGGAACCGGACTAACAGGCTTCCTCCGTACTATCCTCTCATCTATCTACTATCTTCCCTCATCATGGGGTGGGGGAATACCCGGATTTTTTTTTTTCCAAAAAAAAACTTGACAGACAACTGTCGAACGCTTCCATTGCTGACGTGAGCGGGGGGAATACCCAAGGAAATAAAAAAAAAAAAGTGATCGATATATATAGGAGAGAAAAAAAATATATAAATAATAGTTATTTAGAAAAATAAATATATCAAATCGAATAGATAATAAAAAACGTAAATCATGTGCGCTTCCCAGACTATTAGAGCGTGGATTCTTTTAAACATGCTGATGAGAGCATACGCAATCTGCGTGAATGAAGAACTACGTTCCATCTTGTTAGAATGATGCGTCGGATGTCGGGATCATCTAGACTTCGATCACGAGAATCATTTGTGTCTGGCGATGGAAAGGGAAGATACGGTCGTCATGTATTTCGAACCGGCGTTCGAACGCGTTAGATTCAACGATGTGATCACGTTTTGGAAGAGATTAGTCTTCTGTAAGAATCAAGACAAGCCTAGTTTCGGAAGAACTGAAATTGGCACGTAAAAGTCTGACTTTAGAAGACAAGGGATGCATCAAGAAATTATTGCTGAATGAAGCATACGTCTAAGTTTTTTTCGTTGATATAAAATATGGGAGAGTAGAAAATAAAAATAAATACACACATAAAATTTTTTATCTAATATTAGAAAGAAAAAAAAATACAAAAATGAGAACCAGAAATAAATTGTATCCAACGTTAGTGGACGACGAGGATTTGAAGCCAATCGACGTTTTGCCGACGGCACCGTCGCTAGAAGAAAGAGAAAGAGGAGAGAGGTATCGCATCGATCAAATCAATAGAATCCAAGAGTATCTAACTCGAGAGAGAGATTCTCGTCGTTCTCTCAAGAAGAAGTATTCGCGTTTCGTGAAATTCATCAACGCGATTGACACGACACTCATCACGATTTCCATGGGTTTACACGTGGCCGGCATCGGATTGTTGTCAACCGCGGTCGGCATTCCGATCGTGTTGACCGTAGAAGGAGTGGCTCTCGCCGCCGGATTGTTTAGCACGCTCAGAAACTTTTTGAGTAGGAAATTATATCTGAAGGCAAGGAAACACGACAAGATTCGCGTCTTGGCCGACTCCAAGATCGACACGATATCCGAAATGATCTCTATGGCGTTGAAAGACGGTAGGATATCGGACGGAGAATACATCGTGATATTGAGCGAGAAAACGAAATACGATGCCATGAAAGAAGCTGTGAGAATCAAGACTCGTCAGATCATCAAGGAAGAGTTGAAGGATTCTCTCATGGAAAAGGGGAGGAAAGAGGCCAGGGAGGATTTCAGTAAGATGATAGAACTCAAGAGCAGCGATTGAAAAAAAAAATATATATATATAAGAACAGAATTAATTAATTATTAAATTTATATATAAAATAAAAAAACAAAATTAATTTAAATAACTCTTAAAAAATGTATTGCGTAAAGTGTAAGAGAGTTACCGAGACGAGTAATTCTAGAGAAGTGCAAACTAAAAACGACAGTCAGATGCTTCGCGGAATTTGCGACGTGTGTGGTTCTATCAAGACTAGATTCATCAAAAAAAAGAACGCGAGCAAAGGTAAAGGCATCGTGAATAAAATGATCAATAATCTACCTTTCGAAATGCATCTGCCCGGTCACAGTTTCACGGGACCCAGAACGAAATTGAACAAGAGACTCAACGCCGATCTGACTCCCAAATCTTGGAGCAAACCTGTGAATAGGGTGGACGCAGCCGCGTATGATCACGATCTGTGCTACGCCGGACATCCCGACACCAAGACGCAACGACGTCTGCGATAAAAACATGTTGGGGAAATTGAGAGGCATATCGAATCCGACCAGGAGAGAGAAGATAGAATGTTCGCTGGCCGGCAATCTGATCGGTGCGAAACGTCGATTCGGATGGGATTCGGATTCGCTGACGACACGGTTACACTAGCCAATAATGGCATCATGCATCTATTCAGTAATATAAAATACATGCTATCCGGACAAGAGATAGAATCTGTTTTTCATCCCGGTCAGGCCACCACGATGTTCGGACTCTTGACGTATCCTGATGATTTTTCGAAATCCAGAGGACTTAATCAGTTGTGGGTGAAAGACACCGTTGGCCCTGCTAGCGCCGGCGCCGCCTTGATATTCGACTACGTCGTCAAGACGTCCAGACCTAAAGGAACGTTTTTGTTCAGGATACCTTTGAAACACATCTTCGGATTTGCGGACGATTACAACAAGATCATGTACGGATTCAAATACAATCTGACGTTGATTCGAAAAGGAAACGACGATGCAATAGTGAGACTCACTGCGACCGATGCGGGTAAGATAACTCTACACAAGATATCGTGGTTCGTTCCGCACGTGGAGCCTTCGAACGTGGAGAAAGCGCGTCTCTACAAGATCATAGAATCCAAGAGTAAATTACCCGTGGGATTTAGAATGAGACAGTGTGACACGGCTAGCATTCCTCCCTCCACGAATCACTTCGATTGGAGATTGACGGTGAAATCCACTTCCGAGAGACCGCGTTTCATCGTGGTTGCGTTTCAGACCGATAGGGACGGGTCTCAGGAAAAGAATGCGTCGCTGTTCGATCACTGCCATTTGAGAAACATGCAAGTGTTTCTGAACGCAACGAGATATCCAGCAATCGATTACAACGCGTCGTTCGACAAGAACGATTTCTGCAGAATGTACGGCGACGCCGCTGATTTTAGACAGAAGTATCACGGTCTAGACGAATTGATGAGCAACCCTAACATGTCTCCCGGCGAATACAAGTCGATGTATTCCATGTTCGTATTCGACGTCAGTAAACAGAGTGAACGACTCAAGAGTAGCGTCTTAGACATTCAGATCAAGATGCAATTCGATAGGAACGTTCCGAGAAAAACCGAAGCCTTTGCCCTGGTCCTGTCGGACAGAGAATTACAATTCAAATCGGACGGAAATAAGATGTTGATCATTCGATGAGAGACGAGTGTGTGAAAAAAATATTAATAAACGTTAAAAACGTGGATGTAAGATTAATTAAAAAACAAAATCTCGAAAACAAAATGGATGTTTTTGACACGAAAACAACAAATCGTCTGTTCAGAAAAGATTACTACGACGTTAAAAAAAAATACTTGGAAAAATGGATTCAAATTGAATATGAAGAACGTAACACAAAAAAAGGATGGAATAGTTGTGATTTTGACGAATCTCGTTTAAAAGAAAAAGAAGAGTTTGATCTCATAAGATCTAACGAAGAAATTATAAAAAATACAATTTTAAAATGTCGCAAATGTAAGAAACATCAAATAAAAATCGAATCTCAACAAACTAGATCTGGTGATGAACCAACAACCGTATTCGCAAAGTGTAAATTGTGATCATAAATGGATAGAAAATTTAATGAAAGTGTCAATGACACTGTAGCTCAACTTGTCAAGACAAAGACATGTACATGTATAGTATGTGACACAGCAATGACAAACATCTAGGTAATGACCTGATAACAAAGGTACATATAAAGTATTGTAATGGTCTGTACATAAATACTGAGCGTTGCCTGTAACAAATGTATAGGTAAAGTATTGTAAAGGTGGGTGACAGTCAGATGCTAAACTAGAAAAGAAATCTTTGAGTTCCAGAGTGGGTCTGACTGAACCCCAAAATATTTGTTCTCATAGCACAGTGATAACAAAGGCACCCCAAAACACACTCATTCCTGTCCCAAGGTGAAAACAAAGGTACCCAAGAAGTTTCGTGAAGATCAGTTCACAAATATGAGCTGTGTAGAAGTTGTGACAAAAAACTGATTGGACATAATTTCAGTACAAAATGGCCACTGGCAGCCATCTTGAATTTTGGACCGCACCCAGAAACACTCGTTCTCATCCCAAGGTGATAACAAAGGTACCCAAGAAGTTTTGTGAAGATCGGTTCATAAATACAGCCTCTAGTACGAGCCGTATTGACATGTGCACTTACAGAGTATAAGTAGCACTGAATAAATCAAAGTTCATCTAATTTGCATAATTTCTGCACGAGAAAAAAATCCGTACTATATGTGATGTATTCCATGTTACTAAACATTCATACAAAAATTTATTCAAATCAGAACTTTCATACAGAAGTTCTGTACAAAAGACTGATTGCACTAATTTTGGTACAAAATGGCTGCTGGTGGCCATCTTGAATTTCGGACCACACCCAAAAACACTCGTTCTCATCCCACGGTAATAACAAAGGTACCCAAGAAGTTTCGTAAAGATCGGTTCATAAATACGGCATCTAGCCTGAGCCGTATAGAAGTTGTGTACAAAAAACTGATTAGACCTAATTTCGATACAAAATGGCCACTGGCTCGTGAAGATCGGTTCATAAATACAGACTCTAGCCCGAGCCGTATTGACATGTGTACTTACTGTGTGTAAGCAGCACTGAAAAAATCAAAGTTCATCTAATTTGCATAATTTCTGCACGAGAAAAAAACCTGTATTATATGTGATGTATCCCATGGTACTAAACATTCACACAAAAAATTATTCAAATCAGCGCTTTCATATAGAAGTTCTGTGCAAAAATCTGATTGCACCAAATTTCGTACAAAATGGCTGCCATCGGCCATCTTGAATTTCGGACCAGACCCCAAAACACTCGTTCTCGTCCCACGGTGATAACAAAGGTACCCAAGAAGTTTTGTAACAATCGGTTCATAAATACGGCCTCTAGCCCGAGCCGTATTGGCATTTGCACTTACAGTGCTGAAAGTAACACCAAAAAACATCAAAGTTAGTCTAATTTGCATAATTTACGCACGAGAAAAAAACCCGTATTATATGTGATGTATCCCATGGTACTAAACATTCATACAAAAAATTATTCAAATCAGAGCTTTCATATGGAAGTTCTGTACAAAAAACAGATTTCTGCATCGTCGGTACAAAATGGCAGCTGGCAGCCATCTTGAATTTCGGACCGCACCCAAAAACACTCGTTCTCGTCCCACAGTCATAACAAAGGTACCCAAGAAGTTCCGTAAAGATCGGTTCATAAATACGGCCTCTAGCCCGAGCCATAGCAGCTTGGCACTTACAGCTCTGAAAGTAACACTAAATAAATCAAAGTCAGTCTAATTTGCATAATTTACGCACGAGAAAAAAACCCGTATTATATGTGATGTATCCCATGACTAAACATTTATACAAAACTTTATTCAAATCAGAACTTTCATACAGAAGTTCTGTACAAAAAACTGATTTTTGCATCATCGGTACAAAATGGCCGCTGGCAGCCATCTTGAATTTCGGACCACACCTAAAAACACTCATTCCCGTCCCAGGGTCATAACAAAGGTACACAAGAAGTTTCGTAAAGATCGGTTCATAAATACAACCTCTAGCCCGAGCCATAGCCAATTGTTGACGTACGGACAGATGGACAGACGGACGGACGGACAGACGGACAGACGGACGACGGGCCATGATAATAGCTCAAATTTGACTTCGTCAAAGTTGAGCTAAAAAAGGATGCAATTTTAATCATCGTTATAAGTGACAAAATTCTTTTACTAAAGAAAAAAAACATTTCAGATCGTGAAAATTGAGAAAAAAGGAAACGTTATTATAATATATGGTAATAGTGAAGAAGAAGGAAAACAAAAAAAAAATGAGATCTAAAGATGATCTCATTACTTTTTTTTTTTTGTTTTTTTGTTTTTTAATAATCACACATTATTTTTTTTAATTCATTATTTTCCACGCATTCACTGTTTGTTCAAAGGATCTAGTTCGATCAGTAGACTCACCACGGAAGTGGCGGCTTCGGGATTATTGGTTTTCGTAACGAAATTAATCCTGTCTCTGGCGTTCACTTTGAGAGGCGAGCCGAACGTGCTAACATTCGCGTGTTGATTCTCAGTCTTTTCGACGCTGTATCTCTTATCGCTCTCTACACCATTCACCATGAAATTGACGACCGCTCTGTTATTCAAATCTGAGGAAGCCAGACTCATTCGAAGGATTTCACCTCCCAGCGGCATGGGATATCCCACTTGACCATGTTTCGATCCACTACCTCCATTTCTGAAAGACCACTCAGCTTTTCCATCATCTAAGGCGCCGGCCTCTTCGGCCCACACAGTGATCAATTGTCTAGCATATTTGACTTTCTCCACCACCGAAATCAGGGTGCAGGCATCCTTCATGTTCACGGGATCCAGTAGATTCGTGAGCGCGTGTCCACCCATGTCTAGTTTACCTTCCATGATGTCACCCTTTCTCCAGACCGAGTTGTCGTCCACGTACTTTCTGCTGACCGCGCTGGAATCAAATTCGGGATCGTGACTGAGTCCGAATAAATTCTTACCGTTCATGTCGATACCACCCTCCATGGTTCCGCCAGATTGTTTGTTCAGGTAGAGATCGTGCACTTGCGATTCTAGGTATTCTTGTGATCGTATCACGGCAGAATCCACGTAGCCCTTGTTGACCGCAGTTGAGTCCGCATCCGTGTCATCGATCTTCGACAGATTCAATATCTTGTTGAATCCCGCATTCAGATCCGATTTCATTTCTCGTCTGTCAGACTTTCTCTGTTCCAGATCTACGTAGTGTTTGGTCGCCACGTCCTTGGGATTCGTGGGAGTGGCCACGTTCGTTATCTTGTTATAACTGGCGTTCAATTCCGAGTGCATCGTTTTCTGAACGTATCTATTTCTCAGGTGTTCGCTGAATCTCGCGTGAGAGTCGTCCGCGTATTTCTTGGTTGCGGCATCGGTGGGATCTATGGGATTTGCGACGTTCGCCAAACTTTTGGATTTCAGATCGAGATCGTCGGTCATGGTTTTATCCACGTAATTATCTAGCATGATTTGTTCGAAATCGGCGTTCCCCCTGTCGACGTATTTTTTAGTCGCAGCATCTGCGAGATCTATCGGCTCGGGAAGATTGTAGAGCTTCTTATCGTTCATGTTCAAAGGTTCTCCTCGAGGTTCGTATCTCCGAACGTAACGTTCGTCCAAGTTGGCAACGTCGTAACCATCGTCGACTTCGAACGTCTTCCTCTTCTTTCTTGGGTTGACTTTTTCGTCGTCACTTCTACCAAATTTATCGACTGGCATGTTGTTGTAGAATTTTTTGTTTTTAGAAAAATATATTCAAAACGCAGTTTATTAAAAATGAACTATGTTATTTTATTTTTCGTTTTTATTCGATTAAAATTTTTTTAAAATAATTTTTTATCTTTATATATACTATAAAAAAAAAATCTCTATCTAATGTAAATCATTGAGAATGTCTTGAAATCGATCTCCTTCAGACCATCTCTTGAGAACGTAGAGACACAGGTGACCGCAAAACACTTGATCTGGTGACTGCACTTGTTCCGTGTTGTAACGAACCATCAATTTGTTGAAATAGTTCTTTATTTCTTTTGCCGGCGAGATTCCGTAGCTGTCGAAATAATAATTTTTCTTCTTCCCGTTCTTGATCCACGCCACCCATTGAGTGCCTTCACCCGATGAATCGTCTAGATTTAAAATTCCGCATTCCGATTGTCGAGGTTTTCTCTTTGGCAAGGCATCTCTCGAAAACACGCCTAGAAAATCTTTGATTTTCAAATCCTTTGCCGCATTCAACAGATCGATGTTGGATAGGGGTTTGTTCGGTAAGACGACACCTTCTACAGATATCTTTATTTTCTTATTCATAAATGCGTATATATTTTTTTTATTTATTTTATTATAATTCACTAAAAAATAACGTTATTTTTTTTGTTTTTTTCTCTCTTTTTTTAAACTAACATTCTCGATGTCTCTATCGATTTCCATAATCTTGAATCTGTCTAATTCCTCTTGATTTTCTGGAATCCTATCATCCACAATCATATCTGGAATCTTATCATCCACAATCGTATCTGGAATCCAATCATACACATTCATATCGTCTCTAATTAGATCCACAGTCCAATGTCCGAGTGCCAAAGTGCTTATTTTATCATCTAACACGAATCTCTTATCGTCGTCGGCCATCAGCAAAATCTTGTTGACTATTTCGGTATACAAGTCGTGATTTTCGCTTCGAAACGATTTCATAGTCTTATACACCGGACCACTTCCTAACAGACAATCTTTATACTCTTGGAAAGAGATGTTTTTCTTCACCACGCACGCTTTAACTCCTTTGCACTTCTTGATCTCTTCATCTTCTAGACGATAAGCATACAGTTTGGGTCTCAAGCCCACGAATTCGACGATTTGTTTACCACCGCTCTCGTCCTTAAATTTATCCAACACCTTCTTGTTGTCATTCGATTGAATGTTGGACGGGTGATCGACGGGATAATTGCTCGTGTCGAACCACTCGACCACGTCCTGAGATAAATCTCGGTAGACGTCTTTCGTCTCTATCTCGTAAACTAAACTGTCCGTGTCGGTGAACAGTAGTTTGGCTTTATCACCAAATTTTCGTTTGACGTAATCGTAGTGAAACTCGTACATCAATCGCTTGCTGATATCTAAGATGATCGGTCCGAGATAATATGGTTTGTCGAACTTCAGGTGCGTCTTTTGCATGTGAACGGCCACTAGATTTTCATTGAATATGGTTCAGTGTTTGTAATTGGGTTTCACCACTAATTTTTAGCTCTTTTCTCAGACGTGACGAGTCGAACGTCGGTTCTCTTCCTGATGTTTTCCATCGATTTACTGTACACGCAGTTGTTCATGAGTTTGAAGAAATCTTTTTCGAAATCGTTCTCGACTCGAATTCTGAGATTCGTGTTGAGATCGATGTATTTTTTCATCCAAGGCTCTTCATCGAATCGAATGATGCGATGTTATGTTGACTAATTTCATCCCGTAATCGACGTACTGTTTCAAATTCTCGCTGTAGACAACGTAGTTACGTTTGTTAAATAAACTGGGAATGAGTTTTTCCTCATCTCCTTCATTCGGTTCCATTCGTTCGGGTGCCAGTGGATAATCGTTTTGTAGATCGTGTAATTCTTCCGGATAGTTTAAATCGACTTCTAAAATGCAAGGATAGTCTCTCCATTTTTGCATCTCTTCCGGTTCCGTCACCCATTTGAAATTTCCAATCTGTAAAGGATGACTCATAGCCCAACCGTACAGATTATTAGCGTCCCAATACTGTATGTATTTAGTCGACCGTTTCGAATCGAAACCTTTTTTCATGTAGGGATTGTTAGCCTCAGAATATCTGTGAGAGATCATCGAGACGCCACCTCTCGCAGCCCTTTCAAACATGAGCAACATGTCCACGTCAGATAATAATTCCAATTGGACTTCAGTGGTCTTCAACAGAGCGTCCCATGCCAGACCGGGTGCGGTGAAATACCAAGCGGGATCCAGATCGTAATTTCGACAACAGACGTCTCGAACATTTTCAAACACGTCTGCCAAGAGCAGAACGTCGGTCTTCAGATAGAGATCGTGATAATCTCTCATGGTTTTCATATCGAATGATTTCCACACGTTTTTGGCATGTTCATAATTCTCATCGGAAATGTCGGATTCGTATAATTTTGAATAACAATCTTCTTTCGAAGGTAGTGCGGTGTCTTCGAATCTCTTTAGATCGTTCATGTAATCGTAAGGATAGACTCCTTTCCTCAACATGACGTCTACTCGTTCTCCGAAATGTTCGCTCGTGATTTTAAATTTATCCTTGCTCATGTTATCGACTAATTTTTCCAGAGCGATCGACATGAATTTAAAACTGTCGATGAAACGTATGGCTCTACGAATGAATTTTGTTTTTTCTTTCAACGTCTCTCCGTCGATTACTCTTTTCTTCTCCATGAGCTTCCATTTCGTGAAGGAAATGTATCTTTCTTCGCTGTTCGCGATGCAATTTAATTCTTCGTGTGAGGTGCCGAGATTTTTCACGAACAGATGACTGTCGTAACCTGATAGATTGTGAAACATCACCGGATAGAAAACGGCGTCTCGATATTTAAAATTACACTTGCTGTGAGCCGGACCGCGATACAGACCCGTGTAATGATCGTGGTCTCTGCCCTTCTTATTTTCCTTCAAATTCTCGTTGAACGATTGTTTGCATATGTGACATTCGGTGGCTCTGTTATTTTCGTCCTGCTGCTCTCGCGTGATGATCATTTTTGCCGGAGTTTAAAATTTGTCAAATAACATTTGAATTTTCGATTCTAACTCTTCCACGAACCTTTGAGCCACGTCGTCGTCTTCATACTGTTTCGTGTAGGTGAAGGGACCCATGTCGTGTTGCGAGTCGAAAGCGCATTTCACATAAATGCAATAGCCCGAAGGTATGTGTTTTTGATATCTTTCGACGTAACTTTGAAGAGCGTTGGGTTGACAGTAACTCATTTTCGCGGTGAAACATTCGTAATCGGCGTACATGACGAATGGTACTTTTAACCTTCTATTGTGATTTTCAAACTTCATGATGGTGTTAGGTTTGGGCATTTCGACAGCAACACTTTGATTTTCGTTGCAATATTCCTGATGTTTCGCCAACGAGTCTTCGCTGTGAAACGTGTTCATGCAATTGAAACATAAAGATATCTTTGCTTTATGTTTACTATTTTGTTTCCACAGTAATCGGCTCAGATGTTTTACCCAACAATAATGACGATTGTCACCATTTGAAATCAATAATAAAATAATCGTCTTTTCTCTTCCGCGATACGAAGTCTGTCTGAGAGGATAGATCTTTTGTTTTTCATCGTCGTATCCAAAGACGTTCACCACTACGGTGGGATTTTGAGCCTCGAAACGTTCGATGTGTTTTAACTCTGTTGGAAAAGTCACTCAGGTCCAATCGAGATTTTTAGAAGTTTCCACGTAACGAGAAACTCTATCAGAGTGTATTTCGACAGGGTATAAAGCGGAGGTGACTGCCCATTTAAAACACTGATCATCTTTATTTCTCACGTTGACCACGGCATGTTTCTTAGCCAAGAAATACGGTAATTCCAAGTATGAAGATCCTTTCAACGAATCGTTTTTAGTTATGTGAATTTCGAGTTTCAACACCTCATCAAACATCCAATTACTACCTTCATGTTGATAATTTGCAAGAGACGTCAACATCTTGTCTTTCATCTTTTCGAAAACATCCGATAAATCTGAACCTTGAAATACGGGTTCGACGTTAGATCTGAAATATCCATTTTTCACGATGCTCTCACCGGACTTCACGTCGATTTTATTCATCGCGCAATGGAGTATCTATCATCTTAATTTTTAGTCCCACGTTCATGTATTCGCGAAACAAATCCAACACTTTTTTCTTCACCCGTTCCATGAACAATTTCGGATCGATTTTCTTGAACGCGGGAACCATATCAAAAGTTTTAAAAACGCCTTTGATCGCACTCTCCCGTTCTACGAGTTTCGATTGGAATAGTTCCGCAACGAGTTGTGTTACATATTCTCCTCCTTTCCCTTCGTCGATTGCTCGTTGAATTTCGTTTGATATATCTCGTTTGTCTAGAATCTGAAGTGCATCACTCATTTTCGTTTTAGTTTTTCTTTTCTTTTCTTTGGAAACTTGATGTTCTTCAACGGCTTTTCGTTTAGTCGTCTTCTTATTTTTCACAATCGAAACGTTTTTGGTTTTTTTCGACGTCGGCATTTCGATTCCTTTTACTATCTTCTCATTTTTCACAAGCGATGCATCTTTTGACGTCGTTGCTATCGACATTTCGTTTGCCTTTCTAGCATTTCGCAAATATTCTTGTATGACTTCAATTTTTTTTGATTTAGTTCTATGATTTCTGAAATGTGAAATTTGTAATAGTTGACAAATCTCGTTCAACTGAGGTACGGTTTTCTCATTTAAATTTACCATTCTTTTATCTGTTTGCTTCATTTGTAAGAATATTTTTTTTGAATTTTGTATTAAATAATTTGTTAAAAAAGTTTTGCTTTTTTACTTTTTTTATATATATAAAAAAATTAAATTTTAACATCTTTTTTTTTTCTTTAATACAAAATTTAAAATATACATTATTTACAAGAATTCATAAAAACCAAATAATCGATCATGACAACAACACCTAAAAGATGCGAATTAAAATTGAAACGAGATGAAGCGTATAAGAAATTCGGTTTTAATATCTCTACATTACAACAACACGATCCCATCGAATTGAACGAGGTCGAGATGGAGGAGCTAGAGCGCTACTACAAAAAATATCGGATGTGTTTGAAATTGGACGAAGCCATGCTCGATTTGTTTTACGAGTACCAAAGCGATCTGCTGAATAATATCATCGTCGCTGAAGACAGAGAATTCGACAAGGGCGATTTGTTGTTGTTCTATGGAAGTTACATATATCCAATAATCTCACTCGAACTTGTGGACAAATCAGGTGGTGAGAGCGCATTCACCGATGTAAAAAAACTCAAAAGAGTAAAGATAAACATTCAAAACATTTTCATAAGTGGAAAAATGACGAATGTCAACATGCTAATAACGGACTTGGAAATATAAACAATAGAGAGATTGATTTTTAGCGAAGAAGAAGGAAAAAAAAGTAATGAGATCTAAAGATGATCTCATTACTTTTTACAAAAAATTTTCACATTAAAGATATTAAAATTAAAAAAACAACTTTTTTATATATATATAAAGAGCAAAAAAAAAACTTTTTAAACAAATTATTGAAATACAAAATTTAAAATATACATTATTTGCAAGAATTCGTAAAACAAAAAAAACTAAATAATCGATCATGACGACAACATCCACGACGGAATCTCGACATAAACGTCGACGTTGTTTAGTAAATCGTTATTCTCCAATAAACCAAGAAGAAAAAAATCGTAATTTATATTTACGCGTTTCGAAAGAAAACGATACGATTTGCAATAGAAAATCGAATTGTAATACTATTAGCGAACAAAAATTAATCAACAATGTCATTCGAACTATTAAAAAAGAAGGTTCAAGACAAATAGAACTCTTACGACTTTTACGCGAAGTCTTGCACGAGGTTCAAAACAAATTTCCGCGAAGCAGACGCATGTTATAAAGAGAAAAAAAACTTTTACAAAAAAATTTTTTACATTAAAGAAATTAAAATTAAAAAAACAACTTTTTTTTTTTTTTATATATATAAGGAGCAAAAAAAAAAAAAAAAACTTTTTTTAAACAAATTATTAAAATACAAAATTTAAAATATACATTATTTGCAAGAATTCGTAAAACAAAAAAAACTAAATAATCGATCATGAAGACAGCAACACCTAAAAGATGCGAATTGAAATTGAAACGAGTCGAAACGTATAAGAAATTCGGTCATAAAATCTATAGATTACAACGACACGATCCCATCGAATTGAACGAGGTCAAGACGAAGGGCTTAGAGCACAAATACGACAGATATAAGATGCCTTTGAAATTGGACGAAGCCGCGCTCGATTTGATTTACGAGTACCAAAGCGATCTGCAGAACATCGTCATCGCCGAAGATAGAGAATTCGACAAGGGCGATCTGTCGTTGCCCTATGGAAATTACATATTTCCAAACATCTCACGCGAACTCGTGGAGAAATCGGGTGGTGAGAGCGAGTTGACCAATGTAAAAAAACTCAAAAGAATAAAGATAAACATTCAACACGTTTTCGAAAAAGGAGAAAACACGAGTGTCAAGATGCTAATAACAGACTTGGAAATATAAACAATAGAGAGATTGATTTTAGCGAAGAAAAATGAAAAAAAAAAAGTAATGAGATCATCTTTAGATCTCATTTTTTTTTTGTTTTCCTTCTTCTTCACTATTACCATATATTATAATAACGTTTCCTTTTTTCTCAATTTTCAGTCTCGATTCTTCTTTTTCTTTTTTTCTTTGTTTTTGTGATATGATACGTTTATAACAACATTTTTGTTTATCCGAATCATAATTATGAACGAATGTTGTGCATCTCTTGGTAACATTCGCATCATCACCATTCTCTTCAGAAGGTAGTGGTGACGGTGGAAAGCGTCTCATTCCCAACCGTCTATCCCACGCTTTATCTATCTCTTTCATCAGTTCTTTCCTCATATATCCATCATTAGCGTCTAACCATTTTTCCACTTTTTTTTTTGTTTCTTCACACTCTGTCTCGCGATATTCGTCATTATCGTCTAATTGTTTCTCCACCTTTTTATCCATTTTAAATATGTTATTTTATACTTTCTATGATTTATATTTTATATAATTTTATATTATAATAACATATTCAAAATCGGTACATTCTTAAACGGCGAATTCTCACCGAGCAACAAACCCTTGCCGAGTCGCTCAACGTTCTGTCCACTCTTCAGATAGAGACCATTTCCTCTCAGAGAGTTGCCACCTCTAACGGGTTTTAGATACAATCCTTTACCGCTGTCGTCTACGTGGACGCGACACACGGCTCCTCCCTTCTTCAAGAATAGTCCTCCACTGCCACCCATTAATTTCTCAACTGCCGAACTAGCGAGTCCCGTGAGAGCTCCCACGCCGAGTCTTTCCGAGAAAGGGTAGTGCCTTTGCGGCGAAGGGTAATGCTTTTGCGGCGATTCCTGCCAATAGCGGTAGGAAACCACCTTTCATTCTCAAATTGTATCTCAATTGAGCGGGACTCAATCTCACCGTCAACCCTCTTCCATCGCGAATCGCTTTCTCCTTTTGATTTGACTTCTGGTCCAGGCGATCGAATCCTGACCGCCTCTCGTCAGATCTTCGTGAGTGAATTTGAATCGCACCGCCTCGCCTCGAGTTGTTAACGCTCTCTTAAGTTTCTTCCTCTGTCCTGCGGATATGTTCACGTTTTTAAGCACGTATTCTGTCAGAATTCTGTTTTTTTTTAAATTATTTACTTCAATTGTTTCTTGTTTAATAATTATATTAAAATAATTTTGGAAAATTAATATTGCATTTATTTTATTTTTGTTATCTATATATATACACAATATTTTTTTTTTTGCTTTTATATTTCTCTTATGTGAAATCGTATCGTCACCCTCTCTCCACGAAGATCTAACAGTTCACCATTTTGATCCGTCAACGTGGTTTTGAGACTATACAACGTGTCTAAAATCACTGGTAGATAAACTAAATTTCGAGGTCGCTCCACGATCTTATAATCCGGCGACACGTTTGGAAAGAAGGAATAGATCGTCGGTTGAGCGCTACCATTCACGTAGCTTCCAGCAATCACGTCCACGTTCACCAGAATGCTATTGACTGCGAGAATGTCGACCATATTTTCAGATGCCGCGTGGCCTCGATACATCTTTCGATCGAATCCCAACATCTTGCCTATAGAATCGTCCGTGTTGAAATCCACTCGAAAATTATCTTCCAAATCCAACATCGTCTGTAAGGTATTAGGATTGGGAGCGAGTCTGATCTTGTTGCTTCCCTTTCCATCCGTCTTCATTCGCGTCTGAATGTAATTGTTCAAATCGTCTATGTCGTAACTCCCTTTGGGAATTCGAATCTCCAACCAATCCACTCCGTCGGAATACTTGAACGAGTTATTCTTTTCGGTGACGTTGGGAAAGGAATAATAAGTCTCCAGATTCACCAACGCCATCTCGTATCTTTTCTCTCTATTCAATTCGATGGAAGGTTCGAATTTCGTAGCGAATCGAGTTGAATCGCCACTCACCACGATTTGAATGGATTGTTTTGCAGCCGTATTCTCGGCTATTCGTTCTAACAATTCTCCATGTTCGAACATTATATTTAATTTTATTTTTTTTTATTCAGAACTAATTATTTGAAGATTTATTATTTTCTAAATTTTATTTTCACGCTCTATCTTATTATCATCAAAACATAAAACTTGTCGAATCCCAACCGAGATTTTCCGCGATTAAATTCGCTTGTCAAATCGATCACGACGAAATTGTAAAGTCCACCATCCCAAACCCTCTTGCAGAATCTCCTGAATTCCACCGCGCTCAAGTCGTTTGCGACGTGATCGCCGTAGATGTGATTGAGATTCTTGAGATCTTGGCGAAAGAGACATAGAAAATTAGCGTTCTCCCTTATCGTCTGTCTGGGCAATCGAACATAATTCTGCGACAGGTAGAAACAGTCCACGTTGCTGTGTCGACCCCTAACGTAATACGATTCGCATCGGTTCTGTCTCTCCAAAAGCAGATCGTCGAAAATCATGAGATTCTTATCTTCCGATTTCAGTTCTCTAGGATCTGGAACGTCGCTAGCGTTCTCATAAAATCGACACTCGACGTTCGAAGATGCATTTCTCTTCATCAGTTCCATCGCCGCACCGTCCCAAATGGTCGAAAGTGGAGCTTTGCTCTTGTCGAATTCCTCCCTACTGTCAAAGATTCTGGCTATGACGTCCTTGGGCAATCTACGATCCATGCACTCTCGAAGCAATCTGTATTCAGGTTGAAACAAGCTCTTGCCAAACACGAACAATCTGTCGTAATCCAACAAGTCAGGTCGGGACAACAGATTCATCAACAGATTGGTCTTTCCACAATTCGATTTTCCCACTATCAAACCTCTTATGCTTTTGGGAAAGAACTTGTTATTCGACCTCTTGGTCGCGGCGTCGTTCCAAGACATATCTTTAATGTTCATCTTTTGTTTTATTTTTTGTTTGTTATTTTAGATTCTTTTCAAACGCAAATTTTTTATGTTTTTCAAACTCAGTTTTTAATGTTATTATTTATTTATATCACACCGTCGCGAGTTCTCTTCAATCCAGATCCACTCGTCATTTTGGCTAAATCTTGTATGGGTACCACAGCATCCTTAAAATCTTTCCAACTTTTCGGTGTTCGCTCTAACGCAGCTCGCTTCGCCGGCGGACTGATCAACTTGTCGATCAACGCGTCGGCTGCCCTCTTGCCAGCCACAGAAGCTATCCTACCACTGGCTTCGGAAGCGGCTTTCTTACCAGCATCCAAAGCCGTCTTCTTACCGACCTCAAACGCAGTCGATGCGAGTTTTCTACCCGCATCGCTCGCGAACGCTCGCATTATAGAATCGACGATGCCAGAACCGCCTTGAACGTAAGTTCTGACGTATCCCCTGTTCTTTCTCACCAACATATTTTATTTTTATAATATATTTTTGTTTTTTTCACTGGTAAATCGTTTTGTTGTTTTTAAATACTTTTATTATTCTAGTGTAAAAATTTACTGTTTTATTTTTGTTCGTTTGTTTCTCTCTACTTATTATATACACATCAATCCTTCAATTCGTTCATCAGCCTTTTATAGTGGTTTTTATTCAAAACCTTCTGTCTTAACAATTCGTCAGATATAGTAACTATCTGATTATCTAATCCTGTGTTACCAGCCCGTCTGCTCGCCATCAACAAACTCAATCTCTGAGACAGAGCGTCAGAATCGCTCGGAAGAAAAGTGGTTTTCACCCCTTTGCCAGTCACCGATTCGATGAACTTCTTGTTCATATCCCATATGGGTTTCACCACTTTCGTCCACTTGTAACCTCTGTTGGCTTTGGGTCTCGTCTCTCTGGCATCGTTATTTCTCTTCATGGCGTGGGTCTGAACCAGAATGTCGCCGTAATTGTCGAAATCCTGATCCGTGTAATCGCTAGGCTTGTCGTAAAGGAGCATTCTGCGCAGTCCATCAGTCAATTCGTATCTGTTCGAACCCACGATCAATTCATCATTGCCAATATCTACTTCTGTGTCTCCTACAAAAATTCTTCCCTCCGAATCCTTATAAAATCCATACAACAGATCTCTCTTACCGCCATCATCATCAGACGATGCGACGCTACTAGTGGTGATAGTCGAAGCTGTATCATCAGACTCGCTCTCTGTTTGAATTCCCGTGGGAACGTAATCCGGTGTAGATTGAACGGAATACCGATTTCCAAAACTAAGAGGCAACGAACCCATTCTCAAAGAACTCTCCTTTATGGGTCTCAATTCTTCGACTATCTCCTTCCTGCTTCGCTCTTGACCCTCCGTCACGGGTTTAAATATTTTTGTGGCTTCGCGTTTGAGTTCCATCTCACCAAGACGTCTGCTTCTGTCAGCCAACTGAATGCCCTTTTTAGCACGCTCAAACTCTTCTAAAATTCGATCTCGGTGCCTAGAATCCATCTGTAAAAACATCTTTCGTTTTTAATTGTTAATGTTCCTTTAAGTATGCTAATGCGAGTTATTTTATTATTTTCAAAATTAAATGTATAATTATTTTTATGTTTATGTTTTTTTCTCTCTCCTATATATCGATCACTTTTTTTTTATTTCCTCGGGTATTCCCCCCCGCTCACGTCAGAAATGGAAGCGTTCGACAGTTGTCTGTCAAGTTTTTTTTTGGAAAAAAAAATCTGGGTATTCCCCCCACCCCACGACGAGGGGAGATAACTCTGTATGATCAAGTTTATGAGAATCGAGCAATCTGATTGGTCAATTAGCAGAGAATCAAGCAATCTGATTGGTTGATTAGATGAGTTTGGGAATTCCTATAGTGGGAATTCCCCTAATGATGTCATAAATGGGAAAAACCCACCGCCTCAAAACAATTGGTGATTCTGGACCTGGTCCAGAATCCCCAAACCGTTTTTTGATACTAGCCCAGAATTTTTGCTCGCGTTCACCAACGATGGATCGATGGTCTGATCTGCGATGGGAACGTTGACAAAATTTTTAAACTAAAAAAAAGGTGAAATTGTACAATTTCACCTTTTTTTTTAAAAACGCGTGACATTCAACGTTCACCACGAGTATTTGAACGTTAAAAGTGCGATCTAGGAGTCACAAAAAAACAGGGGATTCAAAGACCACTGAACATTTTTGTGAACAAGCGTGTGATTTAACACTGAATCTCACGTTGGTAAACGCATCGTGTACGTATTTTGTACAAGTACATGTACAAAGTGGTAGTGTATCCCCACTTATCACCTACTGTGAGCCCAAATATGAATTTAGGGAGCTGATTTGAACAAACTTGAATCAGATCCACCCCACAATGTTGCATACCAAATATCAAAAGATTCTGCCTGCTGGATCTGGAGAAGAAGATTTTTTAAGAAATTTGCCTGAAATGCATTAAGTTGGAATTCGGGCTTCTATAGTGAGCCCAAATATTAATCCAGGGGGCGATTTGAACAAACTTGAATCAGATCCACCCTACAATGTTGCATACCAAATATCAAAAGATTCTGCCTGCTGGATCTGAAGAAGAAGATTATTTAATGTTTTTCCCATTACCTACAGTGTTAAAAAGTGCTGACTCAGCACTTTTTCAAAGTCTTGAAAAAAGTACCTTGTGATCAAACCGATAGGGATTTTCTTTAACCATTCTATTCTACTGGATAAAAGTAAGCTTTATACAAAATAAGAATTCTCTGTGCCGTGTAGTTTTGGAGATATGGCAGTTTTAAGTTTTTCCTATTTTTAGCTCCCGAGGTTCCCATGGGGCAGTGAGAAAAATCTCATATCAAATTTGGTTCAAATCGACCTCACGGTTCAGAAAATAGAAATTTTAGGCGTGGCCAAAATTTTTGCCCCTCCCATAACGAAGGCAAATAATGCTCGACAAACTTCTCTTGAACAAACTTGATTCTACATCTCAAAAGGAAGCAGCATACCAAATATCAAGTCTCTGCTACTGCTGGTTCATGAGAAGAAGATTTTCAAAGATTTTGGTGCCCCTTGGGGGCGTGGTCCCACCCAGGAGGAGGGGCAACTTCATTTGAACAAATCTGAATTGACATTAGGTAATAAACATTTACCCAACATTTGAAAAATATTGGGCCAGTGGTTTCTTCTGAGAAGTTGGTTTTGTAAAGTTTACGCCGAACGACGACGGACATCGGACGGACGGAAAGCGATTAGTAAAGCTCACCTTGCGCTTCGCTCAGGTGAGCTAAAAAATGCCGATAAAATCACCGATCCAATGTCGAGTTGTGACAGCACAAAAGTGGGTTTAATCATTATCAACTTATTGTCTGGAAACCAATTGTTTACAATTTTCTATGTGAATGGTCACTGTGACCTTGACCTTTGACCTAGTGATTCCGAAATAAATGGGGCTCTTTCTTGCACCAATGCCAACCTACCTATGAAGTTTCATGAACATAGGTGGAACCATTGTTAAATTATCATCTGGAAACCAATTGTTTACGATTTATTATGTTCAAGGTCACTGTGAACTTGGCCTTTGACCTAGTGAGTCCAAAATAAATAGAGGTCTTCCACTCACCTAGGCCAACCTACCTGTGGGTCAAACCATTATCAAGTTATTGTCCAGAAACCAATTGTTTACGATTTACTATGTTGAAGGTCACTGTGACCTTGACCTTTCACCTAGCAAGTGCAAAATAAATAGGGTTCTTCCTTTCACTGATGCCAACCTACCTATGAAGTTTCATGAATGTGGGTCGAAACATTATCAAGTTATCATCCGGAAACCAACTTTTTATGATTTACTATGTTGAAGGTCACTGTGACCTTGACCTTTCACCTAGCGAGTCCAAAATAAATAAGGTTCTTCCTCTCACTGATGCCAACCTAAATATGAAGTATCATGAACATGAGTGGAACCATTATCAAGTTATCATCTGGAAACCAGTTGAGTCCAAAATGAATAGGGTTCTTCCTCTCACGAAGACCAACCTACATATGAAGCTTCATGAATGTGGGTTGAACTGTAGTCAAGTTATCATCTGGAAACCAATTGTTTACAATTTACTTTGACCAAGCAAGTCCAAAATTAATAGGGTTCTTCCTCACACCGATACCAACCTACCTATGAAGTTTCATGAACATTATCAAGTTATCATATGGAAACCAATTGTTTACGCCCGCCCGCCTGCCATTCATCAAACTATAAGTCGAATTTGACTTCGTCACAACTCGACTGAAAATTGCAACACAAGTCCAAAAGGATGAGGCTCCAGCATTTTTTTGGAATGTATCAATATTAAAGTAGTGTCTTGTGTTAGTATCCAGTCTATTCTAAAACTGAGGTTTCAACCATGTGAACATCATATACCAAACCAGAGGTTACACCCATGTGAAGATCCTACCACTTCATAATGTAACCAACAATGAATCACATGTTGGTCTGTTATGCACAAGAGTAACCCAAAACTCAGATATTTGGTTTTAAGGACTTTCAAGGACTTGAATCATTAGGGAAAGGCAAAAATAATAACATTAGAGCTGAAACGGTTAAGGGGTTTTCTTGATCAATTTATCACGTGGATTAACCTTGGTTAACTGATTAATCACTTGTCCAAATAGATATCTGAATAATTACCATACAGTTGATGATTTACAGCATGAACCCTTTACCAAATGTAACAAACAAAACCAACTAGGCCTATATACAAAAATCTCCATTCAAATTTATTATGTTTTCAATTTTTGTCTCAAAAACATAGATTATGACCCCTCATTGGAACGAACACATTGAGCTCATTCCAATGAGGGGTCATAAGCTATGTTTTTGAGACAAAAATTAAATTTATTTTGCAAGTAACGTCTGCTACTAGCAATGGGTAAAGGGTTAAGAATGACCATTTCCAGCTACTGATACAGTATGATGATCATGCAAGTAAACAATATGTCAGCAAGTAACTTGAATGCTTTACCCTGTCTCATATAACTGATGTGAGTCAGTGTGACAATGTTTGCCTGTTTTGGAGCAAGTTTCTTCCTTTGTTGACCCATATAATACAGTAGTTCAAAAGTAATGGTTAATTGATCAAGATGTTGATCATTGATTAATAGATTAATCGGTTATTGATGGTTAACTGCTTCAGCTCTAAATAACATAGGTTTTCTGAATGCAGTTACATACTGGGGTGGCACTAGAAGTTTCTAAAAGTTTAAATCAGTAGGTAATGTTAAAGCTTTGTGTGCCAATAAAGCATATCATTTTAAGAAAAACTGAATTATTTGAGGGATAAAAATTAGGCATTAAAACATTTAAATACTGGTATGTATTATGTATATGAACATGACAATACAATAGGGCTGCAATGATTAAACGCGATACGCCCAAACCCTGATACATTGCTTACAATTCAATACGTATCGTTGTTCAGTGTATCGCGATACAATACATATAAATAATTACAGGCAAAACAATTTTGTAGATTTTGAAAGCTGGTGCTGTGAAACCCTGTTTGTTTGCATACCAGCACTGAGAGTGCCAAGTAGACCATTACGGCAGGATTTTTCAGTTCACCAAAGGTTGGAGAATTCCCACTAATTTGCTAAATATTTATTTGATTAATCCTTTATATCTTGTTTGACAGGCTCACAGAGCTCTGTCAAACAAGATATAAGGGATTAAATTGCTTGAACATATTTTCTGAAATTCTGAGGGGAAAAACACCGGAAATGGGTCATAAAATCTTAACCTGAAATAAATGAACGCCAATAGTCATCACTTTGAGAAGTTAGATATTGTTTAACCCTTAAAGGCCTATTTACGAATGTTCTGACCTCAGAACACGTGCCCTTAACATGCCATCATGAGGTGGTCTTGCTGACAATAGACTAATTACCTGAGCAGTGGTTTCTAGTCAAGTCTTGCCTGCCTTAACAAGCAGCCAAGACTAAACTAGAAATCACTGCTAAGCCATTAGACATATAGAGACTATGAATGGTGGGACTTCAAGACACTTGTCTAGTCCCTAAAGGGTTAAAGAGTGCATTCAAAGATTTGTAATAAAAGTTACTGGAAATGAATACATGTTGTTCAAAGTATTTGATAGTTGTATTTGATTGGCATGAGAGATCATGTGTATCAGGATACATATCATACTGTGCAGATTGAATCACGATACATATCGTATTGTTAGGGAAGCATATCGTTGCAGCCCTACAATACAACATTCTGGAGATCAGTAACTGAAACAAACTAGAGGTACTGTAAGCAAGCTCACAAAGTGATACCCCCCGTGCCTCAGTTGTTGTGCTTACGAGGACACAACCATATGATGTAGCAATTGAAATGTATAAGTTAGATTATCTCCCCTTGGAAATGTCAGAACGGAATTATATTGCTTCATGCACTTCTTCATATGGAGTTCTTCCATTGTGTAAAGTTTCATGAAAATTCTTCAAACAGTTTAGGAGGAGTTGCGCTTATAAGGATGGACAGACGGACAGATGGACGGACAGACAGGGTGATTCCTATATACCCCGCCAAACTTTGTTTGCGGGGGGTATAAATATGCTTACAATCTGTACACAATCAGTAGAAGCTTGGCTTTGATGAATTTATTTATTTATTGGTGTTTTAAGGTCATATATTTATGCACAATGGCTAATCATGACCGTGAGTTTTACGGATGGAGGAAGCCGGAGTACCCAGAGAGAACCACCGAGCAATGACGAGCAGCTGCCAGCTCCCCAACATCATAACTCTGTACTGCAGCACAAGCAGGGTTAGATTGGTTGAAGGCATGCGTACCATCGACGTGCAGTATGCCTTAGTCATGGCCCCCATGTGGACAATCAGGGTTAAGTGCCTTGCCCAAGGACACAGTGCGGGTGTCCAAATTGATTGCACAGGCAGTCACCCATCCAATGATTAAGCGGGCTCGACTTTGGTGATCTGACAAGAACCGGTTCCCGCAACACCACTGCGTCCCCGGCTTTTATGAATAACAGGATAAATGATGAATCATTGCATAGTGTCTACAGCTAATATTATTACATTTTACACATCTATAAATGTGACCGACTCTTGCAGATAATCTTCAACTACAGTAGGTGGTCAACTTCATATGGAGAGTCATAGTCATCATACAATATTGCATATACTGTATTATCCTCTCCATCTGTTTCATCAAGGAGACTCATCACCTGCTCTGAATACCAGTTGCTTATTCCAAAGGCATCAATCCATTCCTGTGAGGTGGAGAGGTTTAAAAATTTCTGTATGTGTTTCCTCTTCGAGCATGATTGGGCAGACACAGCAGATGTTGATGGGTAGGAGTAAGAGGTTCTTTCCTTACACGAATGTTTCTTTACCACTGGCACTTTTATTAGATTTAGCAACATCTTGTGAAAACTGCAAAGAAATGAAAAGGTACTGAACATAAATGACCACTGTCATAGGGATTTCATACATGTAATTTGAAGGAGAATTGATTGAGAAGGAAAGTGTGACCAAAGTTCAGCTAAATGATGTATATGGATTACCACAACAACACCCTCCTGTTGACTGCCATTCCTACAACATGAAAACAATACAGCATGTGGGTTTCAAAATCTTACATACATGTACCTGAAGCAAGAGTAGCCTTTAAATACAGTTTGTAAGGCCTAAAAAAATAAAAATCTGTTTCTCAGGCCCTCCCGCATGGTCCTTTTGGCTGACGCATGCTCTCTTTTTATAATCAATTTAAACTTAAAAAAAATTAAAATTAAATGGTTTATGTCTGATATTTTACCCAAGTTAAAAAAATTGATGAATTTGTCCCTTGAGTGCAAGAAGGCTTTGCAATGCTTTAGCATTGCAAAGCCTTCTTGCAATAAAGGGATGAAATACACCACCACCCATGCTATTCTGTAGATTATGAGGCCTAAAACTCAAACCAAGAACATGAACTTTTGATGGCAAAGAAGTAATTACTGAAATAAAAAATAAAATAAAAAACCGCTCGCCCGCATCCAATTTCACAAATAATGGCCTGAGAAACAGATCTACTTTGTGTGGCCTAAGTTACATTTCAACCAAAACCTGTGATGAATGGTGAGGTCTGCTGTAGGAAACTTCTGCTTGTACTTTATATTTTAGTTTTGTGGAATGTCTCTTCTGCAATTTCAATAGCGTTAATCCAATTTTCAATTCTAAAAAATGCTATTGCGACCTTTTTTGATCAGTTCTCTTTGTGTTAGGATAGAATAAACATTACTCTTTAAACATATTTATTCTATCCACACACAATAAAGAATTGTTGGAAAAAAGTATAAACAGTATTCTTGAGAGTGAAATGTTCTTGTCGGCTTGGGTATAACTGATTACAACTGAAAGCATTATGGAGTGGTTTTCCACAGAAACAAAACATGAAACCTCATATACTTTGTTTTTAAAAAATGTCATGCCACACAGTAAAATAACATGTAGGTCTTCTAAAAAAAACCCCTGTAAAACATAAGTTAATGTGATGAATTGACGGTAACATGGTTTGAGGTTTGCAGCTCGGAGCGTATGTTCAACCGAGACATGAAGTGTTGAGGTTGAACATACGCTCCCAGCCGCAAACCTCAGACCATGTTACTGTCAACTCATCACAATAAGGTATATGTTGCAATAAGACACTACCCATAGCCCAAAACCTACACCGGGAAACACAAGAGGCTTAATTTACTCAACTTGTGATCGTTAAAAGTTGCCTTGTTCAAGGCAACTTTTAACAATCACAAGTTCAGTAAAGTTTAGTAAATAAACCTCTTGAGTACTCCACGACGACACTAGATAAATAATCAATAAACCAGATAAACTCACTCCATCTTAGTTCAAATTGTATATCGGTTAGTAATCTAAGTTCATGGCTGGTTTGAAAATCTACTCTTAGTGTTTTACTCTTTCTGTATGTACGTGTATAATACTAGCAAATAAAGCAGATTTATGATTTCATAAAAAATAACCAGTGCTGAATTTATATTTAATTATTTATTGGTGTTTAAGGTCACATACTTATGCACAATTGCTAATCGTGACCGTGACAGTTTTACAGGTGGAGGAAGCCGGAGTACCCGGAGAGAACCACCGAGCAACGACGAGCAGCTGTCAGCTTTCCAACATCGTAACCCTGAACTCTGCACCGCAGCACAGGCAGGGTTAGATTGGTTGAAGACATGTGCACCATCGACGTGCAGTACGCCTCAGTACACAGCGTCATCATGCCCCCATGTAGGCAATCGGGGTGAAGTGTCTTGCCCAAGGACACAACGTGGTTGCCGCAGGTGGGATTCGAACCGAGGACCTCTCGGCTTGCAGCCTGCACCTCTACCAACTGAGCCACCGCGCCCCCTAACCAGTTCTGAAGAAATGAAATTTACGAAAGCCAACTGTCCTGCTAAGGATGCAGATTGTTATAATTGTGGATTACGTGGTCATTTTCGTCCATGTGACACGAGTCGCGAAAACAAGCTAGGGAGAATAACACAATTAGCTTCAATAGAAAGAATCAACACAGACAGAGAGATGTTTGTTTGTTGGTGGTTAACGTCACATATTTATGCACAATGGCTAATCGTGACACAACATGGCGATGAAGTCAAGGATAGTCAATCGTTGATCAACATGTTGCCCATTTTAGAGGACTTTCACCCCAAGCATTGGTGACTGGGTCCTATTTTACTAGTAAAGCGGAACTGGTTTACCGCAGTAAACAAGTGCTGCTTACTTAACGGGGTTCCCACGGGGGAGACAGAGAGATACAAGAAATGTGCAAGAAGTCACACAAGAGGTGTATAAGCATTGGGATGACATTTTGGGAATGGCGGGAAGACAGCCACTAGTGGCTATGCCATCTCCCAGTGGTGCAGTCATGTAGTTCTGAAGTATGCCACCTCTATTTATATTTTTGGTATTAACTGTATACATGTTGTACAACTGCATAAAATCAATCAATTCAAAAAAATAGTCTGCAGACGCCTCGAGAAATGGAATTGGTGGCTTGCTTAACCCAATGGGTCTTTAATTATCCTGACGTTCAAACGTCACTGGGAAATCAGTTTCTTCAACTTTTTCAAGATGCGACGTCAATCGTCGGAAAGTACCAATAACAAGATATTTTTCACATTAGTGATTATCTGATTGAGGGCTAGATTATTTTTGGTGGTCCGAATTTGTTATTCAAGACAAGTTTTATTACAAATCATTGGAGAGTGCACACATGCACTCTCCAATAATTTGTAATAAAACAAATTTATATAAACAAAATAGTATTTGTGTTTGACTGAATATGAAATTTAAGCAAGGGAAGTGTTGGCTTTTGCTCTGGTATTCTCATTTTTTTGAAAGCCCTGATAGAGGCTTCCAGCGCTCAACCAATTAAGAAGTCTTGACTGCAGGATTATATTAGTATTTTAAGCTGCGGTAACATTTGGCTCAACAGATGTCACCGAGCACTATTCAGGAGAAAGTTAAAAAATTTATAGTAATTTATATATTTTTTATACTTACCAATGACCCAGACTTAGCTGGTGCTAACTCTAAAATATTTAGGGCCAAACACAAATTTTACCCCCCAATCCCCCAAATTTGCATCCAAAACCGAAAATTACATGTCCTATATGTGCAGTGTCAAGGAGGTCTCGAAATTGGCGCAATTATCATTCTTACAACCAGTGCCTGGTAAGCATTATGTAATCAACGGGGAGGTATGAGTTCCCAACTCATGGGAGGGCCATCCCCGTCTGGGTCATTGGTAAGTATAAATGAAAGTGTCAATGACACTGTAGCTCAACTTGACAAACTTCAACTTGGTAAGTTATAAATGAAAAGGCAAAATTGAAGAACAGAGTAATCCATCAATTTTTAAATGTAAACTGTAAGACTGGTTAAAGGAAGAATGTTGATACACAAATGCAGTATGTTCAGAGGTTATTGTAAATGGTAACTTTTTTCACAGAAATGAATGCTAATCAATAGTTCTTATCGAAAGGTCTTGTCTAATGAGCACACCAAGTTAAACAAGCAAACCAGGTTTCAAAGCAATCCAATCATAAATGTGCCCCATTGGGTGTGCCAAAGGGAAATATTGAGGTCTGACTGAACTAAGTTCTAAGAACGTTACCCGCGGCAACATTTTTTGATGGAAATGGAAGAAAATCGATAGCTCACATTTAGAGATCACCCCAAACAAGCATACCAGGTTTCAAAGCAACCCAATCATAAATGTGCCCTGTAGGGTGTGGCAAAGGGAAATATTGAGGTCTGACTAAACTAAGTTCTAAGAACATTGGCTGCGGCAACATTTTTTGACGGAAATGGAAGAAAATCGATAGCTCCCATTTAGAGGTCACCCCAAAGAAGCATGCCAAGTTTCAAAGCAATCTGACCATAAATGTGTCCTGTAGGGTGTGCCAAAGAGAAATATCGAGATCTTCTGACTGAACTATAAGTTCTAAGAACGTTTGCCGTGGCAACATTTTTGACGGAAATGGAAAAAAATTGATAGCTCCCATCTAGAGGTCACCCCAAACAAGCATACCAGGTTTCAAAGCAATTCAATCATAAATGTGCCCTGTAGGGTGTGCCAAAGGGAAATATTGAGGTCTGACTAAACTGAGTTCTAAGAACATTGGCCGCAGCAACGTTTTTTGACGGAAATTGAAGAAAATCGATAGCTCCCATCTAGAGGTCACCCTAAACAAGCATACCAGGTTTAAAAGCAATCCAATCATAAATGTGCCCTTTAGAGTGTGCCAAAGGGAAATATTGTGGTTTGACTGAACTAAGTTCTAAGAACGTTACCCGCGGCTACATTTTTTGATGGAAATGGAAGAAAATCGATAGCTCCCATCTAGAGGTCACCCCAAACAAGCATACCAAGTTTCAAAGTGATCTGATCAAAAATGCGACCTGTGAGGTGTGCCAAAGGAAATTGGGGACGTACGTACTAACGTACGTACGCCGACGGACGAGAAGTGATGGCAATAGCTCAGCTTGACTTTGTCAAATTGAGCTAAAAATATATAAATTACTATAAATTTTTATACTGTACCAATGACCCAGACTTAGCTGAATAGTAAAAAGGTTGGAGGGCCTAGGACATAAGGAAAATCCAATAGACTCAACTACATATAACAGAATTATCCCCTCAAAGAGAAAGGAGAAATAGGCTTTACATGTATCTTTCTATTTGCATCAAAACGAGAAAGACACAACCACCATTCTGTAAATGAGCACAATAACATCAATGATCTCTATTAACCTCTAGTATAAACCGTTATGCTAATTATTTTTAAAGGAAAGCCAATAAATAAAGGAAGTCCAGAGAAATGAGACTCCTTATACTCATTAAAAGTGTCCAAGGATTGTATATTAATGCCCGTATGACATGACATATACAAATGCTTCACACCGAGCTACACTTTAAAAATATGACATGGATGAGTAAACAATAGCTTTACACTTTAAAATCATCCCGGTACCGACTCGGAATTACTGACTCCAGGGGAGGTATTCCCTTGCTTTCACTATAAAGCAGGTGACCTAAGGGAACACCCTCGCAACCCCCCCCCCCCCCCCCCTTCCCCTTGCCCTGGATCAAATACTCCAGAGCGAAGAGGGCAGCAGGACAGAGTCACTGCCAGAACTGAAAACCTACGTAACTATAGTTGCAACTGTTTAGTGGACGACATTCTGAGCAACAGATAACAGACCTAAACAAGGCAGATCTCCAGAAATGGACTCAATATTTCTAAGATACAAATTCGTGAAAGTGGAAGGCTGAGACCAATATGCAGCCCTCATTAGATCTGTAATAGCAACACTATTAGCATAAGCCCATGATGTAGAAAGAACTCTTACTTCATTAGCTGGAATCTTAAGCACAGACTGCTGAGTTGAAGATATTTATCATAAGCAGTACGGATAGGTAATTGAATCCATCTAGCCATAGAATGGACCGAAATGTGGAGGAAGCTTCCACGGCATGTCCCACAACAGACACCTGAGTACTGAGTAGATTAATCCACAGTCTCTGTGGAGATAGAGATGCTACCAACAGAATTTTGCAATGAGATTATTTTAACTTAAGCAATATCTGCGGAATCAACGGCGCTGGAGGATACGCATATCCTATCATTCCGTCTCCCTAGATCGATAGAGCGTCTACTGCAAACGCTTGAGGATCCGAACAAGGCGACACATACGTCTGCAACTGATTGTTGAGATGCGTCGCAAATAAGTCCATCATTGGCGCTCTCATTGGTAGCAAATCGGATAGAATACTCATTTGTTGAAAGTCCATTCTGATGGCAACAAGCGGCCCCTCCGTGAAAGGGAGTCTGCTAATACGTTCAGACGACCCGGAATATGATGGACCGTTAGGAGAACTTGGTGTTCTAGTACAAACAGAAGGATTCATTCCGTTAACTTGAATAACAGAATGGAATGAGTGCCTCCCTGGTTCCGAAATGGCCCTCGAAAGAACTCTTAAGGAGGTTTGTACATCCTAGAATTCTTTTCCATCGAGACGTAATGATAACGCTCTGGTAAGGTGATCTGCGTACGATAATGAGTCTAAGCTAACCCTGTTAGACGATATTGTCATTTCCAACTTCGTGGTTGGAATTGACATAGACGACGGTATAAACAGTACTAGGTCTTCGGCCTGGTCGTCTAGATGCTGAGGAACTCCCGGAATGCCCTGTCCTGTTGTTTCGAATTTATTCCATGAATTGATGAAAGGCAGATGTAGAGCATTTGCCGATAAGAAACAGGACCTGCCCATTTTGGTAGCAAGTTATATATAGCATCATTCAATAGTTCAAATGTCCGTGAGACATTACTGGACTGTGTCGGAAACTCAGGGACGATGTCCCTAAACCGATTAAGAATTCTGTGTCCAGTGGCGCTATCAGTCTCTTATCCGGCAACACAGCATTTTTGGTCCAGAGGAACAACGTCAGATGATAATGACGGATGCACTCTACGGCAATTATGTTGTTCCGAAAAGGAAAATTACAACTCCTCCGTATCCCTTTCGCCATTCTGTCGGACCACTTATACATCTTGGTCGTCCGTGCCTGAACCTGCAGCGGAACATACCGACCCAGCTTCCTCGTATAATTCCTGATCCGACAGAGTTTCTGTCGGTTTTCTGCGATAATTTGTGCTATCTACGATAGCATGTCCGTAACGAGGCCTCTGGAGCTGCGGTCTTACGGGATTTAGCTGCTGGAAGCTCCTTGGACATTGACACGTGCATACATCTTTTATGCGAATGTCCGAAGTATGAAGGCCTTGTATCCTTAGCTACTGGATGGCGTGACCTGGTCGCCGTAGAATCCCTGGTCAGCGATGTTGGCTACCGGACTGACAGGCTTCCTCTGTACTATCCTCGGATCCGTCATTGCTGGGTGTGCACATCTGATGTTTTATAGTGCTCGCATCACCCAAGCTGCTTCCCTGGACCACGACGGACGAACCCGGTGCTGAGCCATTCTTCCCTGGTGAATGGTCGCGACACTGGGCGGACTAGCGGGCGATCAATGCCTTCGATCGAACTAGCAAACTCTCGGCAATTGTCGTAATACCTTGAGCACTTCCCGCTATTCCTAATATTGCAACGACGGAGACACACTTGTTGAAGACACCACAGAAACATCACTCTGAATTCTGAAAAAGAAACTGATAATATAGAGTGACCCTACGGAGAGAGGACCGTAATGGACCCCTCACCGCTAACAAAATACCGTGACACACGTCTCCAACGTTTTCATATCAATCAACACACACAGAGCAAGAATTAGTGCGACTACATTGACTATAAGAAACACAATGAACCTGTGAATTAGAGGAAGATATCCTCGCATTACAATTGAAGAATATTTTTTCAACATGAAAAAATATACACAGTCATATTACTCCCACTAACCATTGAAATAATTATACATAATATATTATTTAAGGAATAGTGCATGGCTTGGAGCTGACTACGCCCATATAGTGCCCAGTGAGGTGGTGTAGTTCCCACCGCGAAGCGGAGGGAACTACACCACTTCACTGGGCACTATATGGGCGTAGTCAATGACAAGACATGCACTAATCCTTATATTATATCGATCACCCATCAAGAAAAACATCTGTCCGATTTGTTAATCTATTACCAAGGTAGCAGCCCCACCAACCAGCGTTATATAGAAAAAAATACCATGTAGTTTTTAAAAAACATCTTCTTCTTCCAAAACACAGCTTACTTGGATTATTGATATGAGCAGAAGACAGACTTTGAAAAGGTCGGAAAGGGTAAACAAAACATTTCCCCCAAATGGAACTGTGTATTCTAGAATCGCGCAACTCGCGAATGAAAACTAAAATTTTTGAAATTTCACAACGCAGTTTGATAATTTCTACACATTTGTCACACATATACATTACCGAATGGGTCAGCATGGGATACAAAATCTGAAGATTCAATTGAATTCCATTATTTATTCGTTTACTGCCCAAAACATATAATTAAATAGCGAAATAATATGAGCAGCGAAACAAACGATTTTTCATATCTGGACGCATTCTCATGAAAGTTGGACCCAGGTATGGATCATTCTCTTTGAAACGAGATATGGATCATCTTCTCAAGGAATAAAATGAACGCCTCGAAAAATGTGACTTCAACAATGGAAAAGTGATACATTTTTCCACAAAGATTTCTTTCCGGGTCGTTTTGTGGATGTTGTGCCCCTGTGAATCGATATTTAAATTTAGCCTGATTAGTTTTATTCACCCAGTATGAAAAGAAAACTGATATAGTAGTGTGCTAAAAATAGAAAACGTGTAGTGCCTGGGTGTAGTGCCTGGTCAGTTCTGTGGATGCAAACTACACGAAATAGGGGTGCAGCATTCGTCCAATCAGGAGCCCAGAAGGTCACATGAGATATAATATAATCCATTATAACATTTCAAAAGAAAATAATTTCAAAAAAAAAATTTTTGAAAAAATTTTCAGAAGAGCCCAAGTTCCCAATGGGAACAATGAGCCCAAATGGATCCCAAAAATGCCCAAGTGTGGACAAAAATTTTAAAATCATTTCAAAAAATTAATGTAACACTTAGGTACACTATATATATAGGTGTCTTGCTATGAACTGAACTAAGCAGAGGACAAGTAATCACTATAAGAAGTAACCACTGTCAACATAAACAAAAAGTGTAAACAAACCGGAAACATGACTCCAGGCACTGATAAACATGGCCCGAAATCAGTTACCAATTTAAACACTATCTGATGCAAAACAGAGACTTCCAGAGAAGAAACTGCAGAACATCAGATGGTAGATGCAGACCAAAACGCCTAACCACCCAAGGGTGAGGATGTAAACATGGGGAAAACAACAGAAAATAATTCTGTTTCCAAGCCAAAACTCTCAAGAAATTTTAGTAATAAACATTACAAAAAATAAGCCAAAAGCATGGGAGAATAGCTAGGGGGAATAAAGGAAAGGGAGAGGAGAAACACTGATTAAACAATGGAACATTCATAGCAAGAATGACCACAACAAGGTCATGCCTCGAAAATAGGTAACATGAATAATTTCGTAAAATAATTATAAGTTACAGCCCTGAACATTTGTTTCCACTTTTTTTTCCTCTCCTCCTTCTATTTCCTCCTTATATCCACCATTTCTCTCATAATTCTGTGTCTGGCATCCTTAAAACTGAGATTTACAAGCACAAATAACAGTGAAGTGTAACTGTATTGAGGGCCAAACAAAGAATGATAATTGTGCCAATTTCGAGACCTCCTTGACACTGCGCATGTGGAGTGGAGTAAAAGTATGGAGGAACATATAGGACATGTAATTTTCGGTTTTAGATGCAAATTTTGGGGATTGGGGGTAAAATTTGCATTTGGCCCTAGATATTTTAGAGTTAGCACCAGCTAAGTCTGGGTCATTGGTACAGTATAAAAATATCAAAAAATAATAGCAAAATAAAAGACCATAAAGTATCAACTTGCTGTTTGATTTCTTACGTACATGTAATAAGACGTACAAAATTATCAAAGGGCTAAGCAAAAGCAGAGAAATGGCTATCAATTGCTTATTGCTCATGGTCTCTGTCAGTGTCCTCAACTAAACAATGATACGCTCAGTTGGAGAAGGAGGCACTGGCAGTAACATGGACTTTTGAGAGATTTGGAGATTATCTTTTGGGCAGAAAATTTCATATTGAAACAGGTAAGCAAAATGTTACTCTCCTGAAAGCTAAAAATTTGGATGAACTGCCACCACAAATACAAAGGTTCAGAATGAGGCTCATAAGGTTCAATTACAGGATAACACATATACCAGGTAAAGAATTACTTGCAGCAGCTGATGCACTGTTGAGAAGCCCTTTGTATGGAACTGGGTTTCAAGGAGACCCAGAGTTTGAAAAAGAGGTACAAGTCTATGTAGATTACATGTATGTGTTTAATACTTTGCCAGCTTCAGAGGAGAAGCTAATTGAAATTAGAGACAAGCAAAATAATGATGTATGATGTGCCCCTGAAAAGGTTAAGAGATCAGAACCACTGATCTCACACTCACAGGGGTTGCCTAATCTTCCGTGGGAGAAATTAGGTACAGATTTATTCTATTTGAATGGGCAGACATATCTAATAGTCATTGACTATTTTTCAAGGTTTATAGAAGTTTTCAATTTACACACTACAACTTCACAAGCAGTAATTGGTAAATTAAAAACTCTGTTTGACCATCATGGAATAGCAAGGATCAGTGCATCTGACAATGGACCTCAGTACAGTTGTTTTGAATTCAAAAAATTTGCCAATGAATATTATTCAGCCATATTACCTCCAGTCCCTTATTTCTTCAGAGTAATGGAATGGTTGAAAGGGAAGTAGGAACAAAGAGAATGCTAAGAAAATGCCATGACCCTTGTCGAGGTGTTTTAGACTATAATAGCACCCCTTTGCACCATGGTTATAGCCCAGCTGAAATGCTGTTCAACAGAAAATTAAAAACCACATATGCCTTATACACAGGTCCCCAAATCGGAAAGTATAAAGAATTTCAGAAAGAGGGATAGTACCCTTAAAATGATACAAAAATCGAATTTTGATAGAAAGCATGCTGCTAGGAGGTTAAAGGAGCTAAACATGGGAAATAGAGTCTATGTTAAAGACCAGAAGAAATTTGGCAAAATTGTAAGATCACATGTCGCACCGCTCTTATATCAGGTGCAGGCTGGTGATTTCAAAACAAGAGGAAATCGAAATTCCAGAGGAATTAACAGACATTTGTCATCGAACTGGATGTAATAAAACAACACCTACATCCAACAGCACAGAGATCTTCTCAGAACAGGAGACTGGGGTTAGAACCAGATGTGGGACACTTAGTAAACCACCTCATGACTTCACTTCCCTGGGTTCCCATGGGGGATTTGTTAATGGTTGTAATAAACTGGAAGTTTCTCATGAGTCATGGCCGTGTTAGTAAGCCATGTGCATCTTAGAAGTAGTGATGTAATATTACCTTGATAGCATAATTACCCTTTGTTGTGTTTGATCACCTTGGTATTATACTATATCGGGGTAATACCAGATTTTCGGTATACCGAATATTTTATTTACTCACAGTCATGGTAAGGTTTTCAAAACTGAAAATATTTGGTATATTGAAATACTGTGCAACTCTACCACTGGTACATATTAATTTGAGACTGGCAGTTTCGTTTTTCTGAAGTTTGGTTTCGGTTTCAGTTTTTTGTGAGGAAAAAACCTTAGTTTCGGTTTCGGTTTTTTATGTGAAAAGTTTTTACACATGGATATATTATCAAAAGTTTTATTCTTGGAACATTCGTAACTGAATAATGGATACAGGAAATCAAGATATAGCCATCGGCAGAGCCATATTGTCAGAACAAGTTGTCAAACAGTTTGCTTTCTATTATTTAAAAAGTGCTGTCGCAAGGTAACATGGGTAAGGTAAATAAGACATTTGCTGCAGAATGCTGAAAAAACACCATGGAAATAACACATAAGTATTTTCTGAAAAATTAGTGAATAAAACATTGAATCCATTCAATTCACATGTTCTTGTCATTCATACCTAGAATAGGATAATCGGGTGACCAGACACAAAACAGACTATAACATTTCAAAAGCCTGTTTTGAAATTTCTTTGCCAGAAAAATAGTGTTAAGTTGAGAGACGAAGCACTTCAAATAAGAAATTAGCATTTTATTGCGAGGGTAGTCGGAATTGTTAACTGGTATAGGCATCCCACCTCCCCATCACTAGCAGTGTATCCACTTGGTGAAACAAGAGGCCCCACGGGGCCTGAAGCACTCATCTTGTACAGAACACAATTTAAACAGAGTCCAAGATTGAGTCTACATTAAGCAAGCCATCTCCATAGGCTACACTGTCAATCCTGTCAATCCTCGAGTCCATCAGGAGTGACAAAAATAATCTGGGCATCATGCCTTTTCTTCAGTTGATCATAAGTAAAATGTAGAGCTTCCCTATGAAGCCCATTGATACAACCTGTGTGGATTAATCTTAGTACCTCTAGAAGGTACTGAATACAAAATTTTTAATTCTTCAGCAAAATGGCCAATTCCGGCTCCCATAGAAAGCCCAAATATTAACCCAGGCTCTTGATTTGAACACAGTTAAATCTGACTTCTCTAGAGATGTTGTGTACCGAATATGAAAGCATTCTGACTGTTGGATCTGAAGAAGAGAAATTGTAAAGAAATTTCTTCGAATTGCACTAAGTTCAAATTTGGGCTACCATAGCGGGCCCAAATATTGACCTATGGATCCGATTTGAACAAACTTGAATCTGACACCCCTAGAGATGTTGTATACCAAATATGAAAGCATTCTGACAAGTGAATCTGAAGAAGAAGATTTTTATTGAAATTCCCTCATATTGTACTAAGTTAAATTTCATGTTCCCATATGGAGCCCAAATATTAACCTAGGCACTCGAATTGAACAACCTGGAATCTGACCCCCCTAGAGATGTTGTATACCAAATATAAAAGCATTCCGACTGGTGGATCTGAAGAAGAAGATTTTTAAAGAAATTTTCTCATATTGCACTAAGTAAAAATTTGGGCTACCATAGTGAGCCCAAATATATACCTAGGGATCTGATTTGAACAAACTTGAATCTGACCCCCATAGAGATGTTGCATACCTAATATCAAAGCATTCTGACTGATGGATCTGAAGAAGAAGATTTTTTTAAATTACCCTCCATATTGAACAAAGATCAAATTTGGGCTTCCGTAGGAAGCCCAAATATTAACCTAGGGACTTGGTTTGAACAATCTACAATCTGACCCTCATAACAATGATGTATACCAAATATTAAAAGATTCTGACTGGTGGTTCTGAAGAAGAAGATTTTTTAAGAATATTCCCCATATTACCCTATGTTAAAACTTCGGGCTCCCGTGAGAGCCCAAATATGAACCAATGAGCTTTATTTCAACAAACTTTTATCTGACCCCCCTATGAATGCTGTATACCAAATATCAAAATATTCTGATGATTGGTTCTGGAGAAAAGATTTTTTAAAATTTTTGCAAATATGCTGACTCAGCATTTTTTCGATGCCCATCACAGAACACCCTAACATAACCGATGGCAATTTTTTTTTACCATTCAATTCTACTAGTCATAAGGATACTTCATACCAAATAAAAGCTCTCTGTTCCGTGGCGTTTGGGAAATATGGGCGTTTGAAAATATTTCTATTTTTAGCTCCCAGGGTTCCCATGGGGATGCGGGAATATTTTTTTTTGCATGGGTCAAGTACTTATGACCCAATACTACCACAAACCAAATTTGGTTCATACCAGACCATCGGTTCAGAAAATAGAAATTTTGGGCGGGGCCAAAAATCTTACCCCTCCTATTACAAAGCCAAATATTACTTCACGAACTTCGTTTGAACAAACTTGATTCTACACCTCATATGGAAGCTCCATAGCAAATATCAAGTCATTGTACACACTGGTTCTTGAGAAGAAGATTTTAAAAATATTTTGGAGCATTTTCCCCCACTCCCTCCCTATGGGGCTGGGCATGCTGAGTTGAACAAAAATGAAATGCCCCTTTGGGACCATCACTCACACAAACTTTCACTTGAATTGGCCCAGTGGCTTTGGAGGAGAAGACCAAAACATGGTGTTGACGGACGACGGACAGCGGACGGGAAGCGATGAGATTAGCTCAGCTTGACTTTGTCAAGATGAGCTAAAAATGAGGCTGTCATGGGGTGACAAAGGGATGTCGCTATACCATGGGCTACGGCAGAAAAATTTTCAATCCCAGGATCCATAAACACCCATTTCCTTTCAACTGAGCGAATATTTTGATGTTTTCAGAGTGATATTTTTCTAAGATTTCACACAGTACAGTCGCCATGGAATGGCACTTTTCCACGTGCCCATGTTGGATGCCCACGCTCAAACCACAGTATTCTGAGAGCCCAAATATGGACCCAGGGATTTGATTTCAATAAGCATGTAAAACAATCTTCTACAGATGTTATATGTGAAATTTGAAAGCTTTTGGAGGGACACACTAAAAAGTGTAGTCCGTGTCCGTGTCCGTGTCGGAGAAAAAGTGTAGTCAGGAATTAAATTATCATTTTCTCCTTTATTTGTCGGTTGTTTTCTATGAAATTTGGAAAGTATACTCAGGGGACGATACCAAATATATATGCCAAACGAGAAGTTTGTACGATGTTATTTTACGATGTTAGAAGACATTTTCTCTTTCAAACACACTAAAACGTGTAGCTGACTCGGCGCCGTGTTAGCTAATTAATTGGTTTCCACTGTGTTGACACAGCAAGGCGGGCTGATAATCCTGGTTCTTTTTATGATTATGAGGAGATTGGTGGGGTGTGGATGAAAGAAACAACGAATAATTTAATTTTTAGTATTTTATTGGATAAAAACAGGACATGAAGGATATAGCATGGCACAAAGATATAGAGATACAGCACAAACATGAACAAATAACAAACATATTTATAACAAGCAAAAGTAAATTTAGTTGGTATGTTGTTCCGAGTGTTTTGTGGTTGGATTCCCTGCGACAGTGGATAAAGGTGTCGACCGTGTTTTAAAACCAGACGAAATAAGAACAAGATTTTTTTTCACCAAATTATTTATAATTCCAAAATTTGACATCATTTCTTGGGAAGGTCTCAAGCACGGAGACCTACCTTACAAATCATGTCAAGTGTCGCGATTACCAACAAGCACGTGGAGTACGGTGGTAACGTTCGCTTGCATGGTTGCTGCTTAGTTTTGGCATTACCGTGCGGTCTCTCAAGATGAAGTGTTTCATTGCCTATATAGTGAACTAGGGCAAGTTCTGTTGATGTTGAATAATATACTATTCTTTGAAGAAGGTCGTCCCCTTTTTTGTCGCCAACGTAAGTTTTCATCTGTGAAGAGATGAAAAATGAATTTCGTAAATTTAAACAGATGATTTTAGGGGTTATATGGGGGATATACTTCAGTGTAGGCATAGGCGTACGGGCCAAGGGGGGCTGGGGGGGGGGGGGGGGGGGGGGGGGCTGAACTCCCCTTGAGTCGGGCGAGGCATATATTTTGGGCATTCCATGAGAAAATGTTCCAGGGTCTCCAATACTCCACAATTTTACAAATTCCAACACCTGACATAAATAATATCTTTGGAAGCTTTCCACTAGAGCTTCCAAAGAAATAATGTCAAGTGTTGAAATTATCAACAATTGGAAAATATAAGAGAATTCAGTTTTCCAACGTCTGTCCTACAACTCCAGCTGGTATTGTAAAATTCTTATTATTTTAATTTAGTTTGTTTTTGTCTCCGCCCACTTCATTCTTCACTCAATGTGCAGCGTCCTAGACTTTATTTCAATGTATGTTTCTCCGCCCCCATTTTGGTGGAAAGTATTTTAATTATTGATTTAACAAAAAAAAAACCTTTAAGGGGTAATTAATTTTTTTTTCGCCGGAGGTGGGGGGTATTTGAAATTCCAGAAGGATAACCAGATATCACATATATCCCCCCCCCCCCCCCCCCCCCCCCCCCCGTATCCTATCTCCCTGAAGGCTTGATGGATGACTCCCGGATATTCAAAACTATACTGGCGGAGCTTTCTCCACTCCTTTTTTGTAACCGCTATGGTCAATATACCGGGGCCGCTACCAAACCGGCGTTGCTGTTTGGTTTTCTTTTCTCCTCTGTCAGTCCCAGTTTCATTCATTCATTCATCGCAACCGATTTGTGAAACAGAGTGAGACTGAGAGAGCGCATGAGAGAGAGAGAGAGAGAGGGAGAGAGAGAGAGAGAGAGAGAGAGAGAGAGGGGGGGGGACGTGAACGTGTAACGACCCACCACGGACATTTAACATAATCTTATATGAAATAATCTTATTACACTCTTACTCTTGTACTTTACTTCATGTAAATGGAAAAAAAAGTAATGAAAGAAAATCTATCAATCCAATCAACACCCTACTAATCTCCTCATAATCATGTGTCAACACAGCGTAAACCAATTAATTAGCTAACACGGCGCCAAGTCAGCTACACTTTTTAGTGTGTTTGAAAGAGAAAATGTCTTCTAACATCGTAAAATAACATCGTACAAACTTCTCTTTTGGCATATATATTTGGTATCGTCCCCTGAGTATTCTTTCCAAATTTCATAGAAAACAACCAACAAATACAGGAGAAAATGATAATTCAATTCCCGACTACACTTTTTCTCCGACACGGACACGGACACGGACTACACTTTTTAGTGTGTCCCCTTTTGGAGCAGTGATTTGGGAGAAAAGTAGTCTTAAATGTTTTTCCCATTACCCACAGGCCACAGTGTTGAAAAATGCTGACTCAGCACTTTTTCAAAGTCCCCAAAAAGTACCCCATGATAAAACCGATAGCAATTTTTGGACCATTCCATTCTGTTGGTCCTAAGGAAGCTTCACACCAAATAAGAATTCCCAGTGCCGTGTAGTTTTGGAGATATGGGCATTTTATTTTTTTCTATTTTTAGCTCCTGCGGTTCCCATGGGGCAACAGAAAACATTTTTTGGACATAAATTAAGTACTTACAACCCAATAAGCCCTCATAACAAATCTGGTTCAAATCTGGCTCTCGGTTTGGAAAATAGAAATTTTGGGCAGGGCAAAAATTCTTGCCCCTCTCATATCGAAGGCAAATATAGCTGCTCAAACTTCTCTTGAACAAATCTGAGTCTACACCTCAAAAGGAAGCTGCACACCAAACATCAAGTCTGTGCTATTGCTGGTTTATGAGAAGATTTTTTAAGATTTAAGCACACTTTTTGGGCGTGGATCTACCAAGGGGCGAGGCAACTTGATTTGAACAAAATCAAAATGCGATGTCATAAACCATTATCTCAAATATCAATTAAATTGGTTCAGCGGTTTGGGAGGAGAAGATGCCATCACCATGTTCACGGGCGGCAGACGACGGACGGTGAGTGATCACTATAGTCCCCTGACTGGCCCTCCGACACAGGAAAATTTTAAGAAATCTTGGGCACTGGGTGTCTCGGGTAAAATTTGCTCCCAACTGGAGGTAACAAACTGTGAACATTAATTACCCAAACCAAACACTGTAGAAAAGTTTTACCTCAGTTTGGGTGTAACATGCGATAGATGAATGAAAGTAGTTGAAATAAGGTTTGAATTGGTGGGAGAGGTGCTTGCTCCTGTAGCTCCGCCACTTACTGAATGTGATTTCCATTTAATTATTTATTTATTGGTCTTTAAGGTCACATACTTACCGGTATGCACAATGGCTAATCATGACCGTAACAGTTTTATGGGTGGAGAAAGCCGGAGTACCCAGAGAGAACCACCAAGCAACGATGAGCAGCTGCCAGCTCCCCAACATCGTAACTCCGCCCCGCAGCACAGGCAGGGTTAAATTGGTTGAAGACATACGCACCATCGGTGCGCAGTACGCCTTAGTACACAGCGTTATCAAGGCCCCCATGTGGACAACTGGGGTTAAGTGCCTTGCCCAAGGACACAATGCGGGAGTCCGAATCGATCGATCAGATGGTAAGCCATCCGAGGACTAACCAGACTCGACTTTGCTGAACTTCAGTGATCTGACGAGAACCGCTTACCGCAATGCCACCGCACCCCATGTGATTTCCAATTCACCACATGCCATCTAATTTGAAGAATATTCTTTTGAGAGATTTCTTGTCCACTTTTGAGCAAACCTCTGACAAAAACAAACATGTAGGTGTGCATATTGGATGAAATATTGTGCAGGGGGAGCCATAGAAGTCAACTTACTCCAGATTTTCTTTTTTTTTTGTAAATATTATTGGGATGAATTCAAGGGTGGATGGGTGATTTCCCTCAATAAACAACGCACATCTTCACGTACATGTAGTGGCCAAGGCACTTTTTTAAAATCCTGATTGCCCACATGGGGGTATGGTGGTGCCGTGTACTATGTACTAAGGCATTCTGCACGTTAATGCCTGATGGTGCATTTGTCTTCAACCAATGCTAACTATGCTTGTGTGGAGTTGGTATGTAGGGGAGTCATGACAGTACTTTGCCATTGCTTGGTGGTTCCCTTCGGATATTCAGGCTTTCCCCACCCCTAAAACTGTCCGACATGAGGTGACCATGGCTGTCAAGAGTGTTGTTAACCCTCAGTAAATAAATAATGGAAATCAAGGGAATTAATGTTTGGTCATGCCTTTGCCATCTTGTTTGAGGACGAAATGCCCAGACTCGAAATGTCCCATTCATCAAGCCTATGGGAAAATACTTGCGAACAGCATTCATTTTTTTGCATTACTGTTCCAATGTTACAGGGCCATCTCTTTTTTTTCAGTGGAGTGAAAACTTTCCGAACCTCAGTGAATTTTGCACAACAAACTATTGTCAGAATCTGGAAGTGTTTTGTTGTTGAAAAAGCAGGTCGCGAAAATAAAATAAGTATGCGTTGGGGGGAAGGGAGGGGGTTGGGGGAGGGGGTGGGGGGGGGGGGGGTTAGGGGTGAAAGGCTTACCATGACTCACATATCAATTGCTTTAAATTGTCTTTATCTGGCATTTTCTGCGTGAGTATATTGCAGGGATGAATGCAATTTAGAGCTGATAAACCTATACACAATGGCAACTTTAGTTTAAATGTTTTCATTGAAACCTTCGTCGCATTCAGTTTAATTTTACGTTTATTTTTCGGCACAAAACATTACTTGAAATAATCGATACACAAATCAGTAATCTATCGGCGTGGCTTTTAATCCCCAACACGGAAATGTCCCTGGAACATGTTAACATGGCGGGGGCAGTTGTTAAAGGTGCCCACGCCGTATATTTTTTTCTGTCCGCGGTCACTTACTGTGGACAAATTTTGATGTCTTTTCACACGCTTCTTCACGCCCACCGCGGGCACGTGGAAAAGCGCCATTACACGGCAACTGTACTGTAGAGCACGGGTATCTTTTTTTGTAAACATGCAGTCTTAATGTTTATTATTTGATTTAAAATCACAAGATATGGACAAATAATTAAGTACCATGACCTTTTCTTCGAAAACAATATCCCACAATTCGGCACTGCAGGCCTTAGTTTCATTTGTTCATGAATATTATAAATTCATAGTACATGTAATTTGTATGTTTTCATACTTACCAATGGCCCAGACTTAGCTGGCGGTAACTCAAAAATATCGAGGGCCAAACACAAATTTTGCCCCCACCCCCCTCCAATCCCCAAAATTTGCATGCAAAACCAATGAAAGTGTCAATGACACTGTAGATCAACTTGACAAACTTGAACTTGGTAAGTTCTAAATGAAATGGTAAAATTGAAGATCATTGGTACCAATGTTATTTGATGAAATTTCAACATAACAGCATTGTGTGTGCACAACGTCAAAGTAATCCATGTATTTTTAAATGTAAACTGTAAGACTGGCTAAAAGAAGAATGTTGAAACACAAATGCAGTGTGTTCAGAGGTTATTGTAAATGGCAATGTTTTTCACAGAAATGAATGCTAATCAATAGCTCTCTTCTAAAGGTCTTGCCAATGAGCACACCAAGTTCAAAAACAATCCTATGATAATGTGGCCTGTAGGCCATGTCAAAGAATGTTGATGCAATAAATTCAAAGATTGTTGCTAACAGCAACTGCTTTTGATGGAAATGAAAAGAAATTCAATAGCTCCTATCTTTGTCACCCTGCATAAGCATACAAAGTTTCATAACAACCTGATAATGAATGTGCCCTTTTCTATGGAAATGAAAAAAAAGCAATAGCTCACATCTAGAGGTCACCCTGAACACATTTACCAAGTTTCAAAGTGATCCGATCATAAATGTGCCCTGAAGGGTGTGTTAAAGGGAAATGTTGAGGTCTAACTAAACTAAGTTCAAAGGTCAGTGGCCACATTTTTTTACCGAAATGGAAGAAAATCGATAGCTCCCATATAGGTGTCACCCCACACAAGCACACCAAGTTTACAAGCGATCCAATCATAAATGTGCCCTGCAGGGTGTGTCAAAGGGAAATATTGATGCTTAACTGCACTAAGTTTTTACTAAGTTCATCAAAGGTCACAGTTTTTGACGAAAATCAAAGAAAATAGACAGCTCCCATCTAGAGGTAACCCCAAACAAGCATACAAAGTTTCAAACCGATCTGATCATAAATGTGTCCTGTAGGGCATGTCAAAGGAATATACTGATGCCTGTCTAAACTAAGTTCAAAGATTGTTGCCAGCGGCAACATCTTTAGACGGACGGAAATGGAAGAAAATCGATAGCTCCCTTCTAGAGGTCACCCCAAACAAACACGCCAGGTTTCAAAGCAATCCGATCATAAATATGCCCTGTAGGGTGTGTCAAAGGGAAATATTGAGGTCTGACTAATCTAAGTTCTAAGAACGTTGACCACTGCAACATTTTTTGAAGGAAATGGAAGAAAATCGATAGTTCAAGAGTGGGTCTGACTGAACCCCAAAATATTTGTTCTCATAGCACAGTGATAACAAAGGCACCCCAAAACACACTCATTCCTGTCCCAAGGTGAAAACAAAGGTACCCAAGAAGTTTCGTGAAGATCAGTTCATAAATACGAGCTGTATAGAAGTTGTGACAAAAAACTGATTGGACCGAATTTCGGTACAAAATGGCCACTGGCAGCCATCTTGAATTTTGGACCGCATTCAGAAACACTCGTTTTCGTCCCAAGGTGATAACAAAGGTACCCAAGAAGTTTCATGAAGATCGGTTGATAAATACAGCCTCTAGCCCGAGCCGTATTGACATGTGCACTTACAGTGTATAAGTAGCACTAAATAAATCAAAATTCATCTAATTTGCATAATTTCTGCACTAGAAAAAAACCCGTACTGTATGTGATGTATTCCATTTTACTAAACATTCATACAAAAATTTATTCAAATCAGAACTTTCATACAGAAGTTCTATACAAAAGACTGATTGCACTAATTTTGGTACAAAATGGCTGTGGTGGCCATCTTGAATTTTGGACCACACCCAAAAAAACACTCATTCTCATCCCACGGTGATAACAAAGGTACCCAAGAAGTTTCGTAAAGATCGGTTCATAAATACGGCCTCTAGCATGAGCCGTATAGAAGTTGTGTACAAAAAACTGATTAGACCTAATTTCGGTTCAAAATGGCCACTGGCAGCCATCTTGAATTTTGGACCGCACTCAGAAACACTCGTTCTAGTCCCAAGGTGATAACAGAGGTACCCAAGAAGTTTCGTGAAGATCGGTTGATAAATACAGCCTCTAGCCCGAGCCGTATTGACATGTGTACTTACTGAGTGTAAGTAGCACTGAAAAAATCAAAGTTCATCTAATTTGCATAATTTCTGCACGAGAAAACAACCCGTATTCTGCGCAAAAACCTGACTGTCCCCTAATTTTGAACAAAATGGCTGCCAGCAGCCATCTTGAATTTCGGACCGGACCCAAAAACACTCGTTCTCGTCCCACGGTGATAACAAAGGTACCCAAGAAGTTTCGTAAAGATCGGTTCATAAATGCGGCCTCTAGCCCGAGCCGTATTGGCATTTGCACTGACAGTGCCGAAAGTAACACTAAATAAATCAAAGTTAGTCTAATTTGCATAATTTAAGCACGAGAAAAAAACCTGTATGATATGTAATGTATCTCATGGTACTAAACATTCATACAAAACATTATTCAAATCAGAGCTTTCATATGGAAGTTCTGTACAAAAAACAGATTTCTGCATCGTCGGTACAAAATGGCAGCTGGCAGCCATCTTGAATTTTGGACCGCACCCAAAAACACTCGTTCTCGTCCCACAGTCATAACAAAGGTACCCCAGAAGTTTCGTAAAGATCGGTTCATAAATACGGCCTCTAGCCCGAGCCGTATCCAATTGTTGACGTACGGACAGACGGACAATGGGCCATGACAAAAGCTCAAATTTGGCTTCACCAAAGTTGAGCTAATAATTAGGAATTACATGCATGTCTCTCTAAACAGTAATAGAGGAGACATATCCTAAATAAGGAACCCAATTTAAGTAATTCCTTATTCTAAGCATGAAGACAATGCTAATTGGGATGTAACAAGTTCCTAATTTTTAAGGCTAGTCCAGACAAAGCCCCAAAAATTAGGATGGCGTATCTGAGAATGAGAGAAAATCCCCCCACAAACATACGCCATATAATAACACTTCAGCTGTATGCAGGATATAATTACGGATAAAACAGCTTCCTTCATAGTTACATATCCATTAAGCCAGAGAAGAGGTACAAATCACTCCCCAGCCCCAATCCTACCCTTTCTTTTGAAGGAATCTTCAAAAGAAAGAGGGGAGAGCTCTGGAATCAGCAAGAGCGGTACCAAAAAACAATATAAATAATCGTTGAACAGGCACTCAGATATTAATTCATGATTAATAAATCATGCTTAATGCCACTTCAGAAGTTAAGGCTATAGCAACAATCCTGGTAATTAATATTGCCTGCTATATAACATACACCGCAGACAGCGTACACAGATATGTCAAAATTTGGTGATATAAAACATAACATACACATGTCCAATCGAGTCACACTGAACGATCCCTGGAGAGAAAACACACTTCCGTGGTAATCCACAGGCAGCCTCTGACAATAAATTCCAGTAACAACACTCTCCAACGTGTACTATCAGATATCTATGACCATAAACACGTGAGAATATGCGATTTGAGTACTGACATATTAGAAACCTGCATCTAGACCTGGAAGTAGGTATAATTAACAGGCTCCGACACGGACTGCCCCCAAAATAGATTATAATTTCAAGGTCCACAATCACAATAAAGCCTTAGCCTAATAATATAATGCGTGTGAGCATTAAAATCCAGCATGTAATCATCTGAATACCAGTTAACTGGTTATGCCTTCTCCGGGGTACTCAAAGAGTAGCAATTTAATTCTGATGATTTTAATAAGTGCTCGTATATAACAAATCAACAAATAACCACAGGCAAATAATCCAACTAAAAAGCGGATGAGCCCATGAGGTCACCATAGAACACGACCCAAATCCATAGTATGTATGTATTAAATTATACGAGGCTTGCGGGAAGAAAACTACGTCTTGCTCGGTAATTGCCTCTAAACACATAGGCAGTGTGTGTGTGTGGTGTGTGGGGGAGGGGGGGGGGGGGGAATTCGAAGTCACATCGAAATCTCCTCACCCGCATTACTTAATCGTTCCTGTGCCAGTCATCAAATAATATAGGAACCGTGATGGTTCCCTCATGTCAAACCGACTCCATTTTGCCACTAAGGGCAGAGAAGGACGTGAAGAACAAAACTTCCCCTGAAAAATAAGGCCCTCTCTTGGAGGAAGCTTCTGGGGAGCGTTCCATAACAGACACTGAATACTGATCCAAGGTTTCTGTGACGACAGAGGTACTACTAGTAGGATTCACAACGAGACTGTTTAATCTTAAACGTAATCTACTGAATCAAAAGAATTGGAGGATACGTGTATCCTATCATTCATCCCCACAAATTCTGCAGAGCATCAACTGCATGCGCTCAATGGTCTGGGTATGGCGACACAAATGACAGTAACTAATTGTTCCGGTGCATCGCAAACTGAACTATCATGGGGGTGATCCCACTGGTAGCAAAACTGTCCAAATACTCGCTTGTTGAGTGTCCAATCCAAATGCAACAGGCGACCTTTCCGAGGAGCGAGTCTGCTAGTACGTTCAGACGACTCGGTATTTGACGGATAGAGAGCTGAACATGATGATACATGATGAAATAGAATGAAAGTGTGATGACACTGTAGCTCAACTTGTCAAGACAAAGATATGTACATGTATAGTATGTGACACAGCAATGACAAAAATCTAGGTAATGACCTGATAACAAAGGTACATATAAAGTATTGTAACGGTCTGTACATAAATACTGACCATAGCCTGTAACAAATGTATAGGTAAAGTATTGTAAAGGCGGGTGACAGTCAGATGTTAGACTAGAAAAGAAATCTTGGAGTCCCAGAGTGAGTCTGACTGAACCCCAAAATATTTGTTCTCATAGCACAGTGATAACACAGGCACCCCAAAACACACTCGTTCCTGTCCCAAGGTGAAAACAAAGGTACCCAAGAAGTTTTGTGAAGATCAGTTCATAAATATGAGCTGTATAGAACTTGTGACAAAAAACTGATTGGACCTAATTTCGGTACAAAATGGCCACTGGCAGCCATCTTGAATTTGGACCACACCCAGAAACACTCATTCTCGTCCCAAGGTGATAACAAAGGTACCCAAGAAGTTTTGTGAAGATCGGTTCATAAATACAGCCTCTACTCTGAGCCGTATTGACATGTGTGCTTACATTGTGTTAGTAGCACTGAATAAATCAAAGTTCATCTAATTTGCATAATTTCTGCACGAAAAAAAACCCCTTACAATATGTGATGTAGTCCATGTTACTAAACATTCATACAAAAATTTTATTCAAATCAGAACTTTCATACAGAAGTTCTGTACAAAAGACTGATTGCACTAATTTTGGTACAAAATGGCTGCTGGTGGCCATCTTGAATTTCGGACCACACCCAAAAACACTCGCTCTCATCGCACGGTGATAACAAAGGTACCCAAGAAGTTTCGTAAAGATTGGTTCATAAATATGGCCTCTAGTCTGAGCCGTATAGAAGTTGTGTACAAAAAACTGATTAGACCTAATTTCGGTACAAAATGGCGACTAGCAGCCATCTTGAATTTTAGACCGCACCCAGAAACACTCGTTCTCGTCCCAAGGTGATAACAAAGGTACCCAAGACATTTCGTGAAGATCAGTTCATAAATACAGACTCTAGCCCGAGCCGTATTGACATGTGTACTTACTGTGTGTAAGTCGCACTGAAAAAATCAAAGTTCATCTAATTTGCATAATTTCTGCACATGAAAAAAACCCGTATTATATGTGATGTATCCCATGGTACTAAACATTCACACAAAAAATTATTCAAATCAGCGCTTTCATATGGAAGTTCTGTGCAAAAATCTGATTGCACCAAATTTTGTACAAAATGGCTGCCATCGGCCATCTTGAATTTCGGAACGGACCCCAAGACACTCGTTCTCGTCCCACGGTGATACCAAAGGTACCCAAGAAGTTTCATAAAGATCGGTTCATAAATAAGGCCTCTAGCCCGAGCCATATTGGCATTTGCACTTACAGTGCTGAAAGTAACTCCAAAAAACATCAAAATTAGTCTAATTTGCACCATTTATGCACGAGAAAAAAACCCGTATTATATGTGATGTATCCCATGGTACTAAACATTCATACAAAACATTATTCAAATCAGAGCTTTCATATGGAAGTTCTGTACAAAAAACAGATTTCTGCATCGTCGGTACAAAATGGCGGCTGGCAGCCATCTTGAATTTTGGACCGCACCCAAAAACACTCGTTCTCGTCCCACGGTCATAACAAAGGTACCCAAGAAGTTTCGTAAAGATTGGTTCATAAATACAGCCTCTAGCCCGAGCCGTATCCAATTGTGGACAGACATCAAAGTTGAGCTAAAAATCTTCTCCGTTAGTTGGCATAACGGAAATGAATGGGTGCCGTCCTGGTTCCTGATGAACGCTACCACTATCGAGTTGTCCGACAATATATGAACATGCATGTCCGCTATAATGTGAATCCATTGATGTAGCACTAACAATATTGACATCATTCTTGATGTTAATGTGTTTCTCCAGGAACTGAGGGTCCCAAGACCCCTGCATTTTGAGTCTCTCGGACTCAGGGTCATGCCTCAAATTACTGACTCACATCCGTCATAATCATGAAAGCCGGATCTGGCAGTTGCAACGGAACTCTTTGAGTTAACCACTGAATATCTGTCCAAATCTGGACCTTTTGTCTACTAGATCCGTTAAAACAATATTGGTCTTGAGCGAATGCGTCTTCACACTCCAGTTCTGGGTAAAGAATAACTGGAGGGGACGTGTGCGTAAGCGACCCATCGGAATAAGATTCGTAGCCGCTCCGCACAACCCCATCAGTCGCATAAAATTCCTCGCTGTTAATGCGTCTGCGAGTAGACAAAAGCGAGCATAACAACTGACTAATTTCGCTCTGGGTAACGGCAGACGAACCAGATTGCTGTGAGACTTACCGAGTTCATTATTTGAGTGAAAGCCCATGGCGCTAGATTCAGACCGAAGCACATCACTCTGAACTGAAATACAATCCCCTGGACGACGAACCATAGGTACTTTCTGAATGCCGGATATACCAGGATATGAAAGAACGGATCCTTAGATCTGTGCTTGCCACATAGTCGATCACTCGAACACTCACTTTTACCGACTAAATGATTACCACAAATAAACTTTTAGAGCCATGATAAACTTGTTATCCAGCTTAAGTCTATTATCGGTCGGAACGAGCTCTCTGGCTTCGGTATGACTAACAGTTACAGGTGATGTAGAATCCTAGAGAATCTTGATTCTCGACGACCTCTATTACTTTCATTGTCAAGAGAACCTTTACGTCTGATTGGAGAGACTCTTATGCAAGGATTTGACGGAAGCATTCTCCATCATGGACATTAAGTTAGTGGTGGTTTCTCTCGGAAAGATAGACGCAGGCTGTCCGAGACCACACTTCTCGCCTACTGGTCTTCCATAATAGTTATCCAGTTTGATGCGAATCTTGATAACCATCCGCCAACTGCTAAGCAATAGAGGTCCTAACCCTCACTTGTGATACCTTCGAGGCCTACAGAAAGAGAAACGTCTCCTTCACGAAGAGCCTCGAACCACCCGCTTATGGGCGTCTGACCGGTAGTCTCGATCAGCCCTACTCCCCCTATCCGAGTTGCTGTATGATGGTCCCTAGAGTAATTATAGGAGGGTTACCTATACCCTCGCACGGAGTCCTTTTTAGACGATTTTCTGTCAAGGACGTCCTCCCTTACTCTTTTCTGCTATTGCAGGTCGATTAGACGCCAAGAAAAGGAGCAGGGTATTGATGCTTTCTTTGTAGCTTGGTCATAACCCAATGAAAGCTTATTGTCAAAAACTTAGTGTCCAGATACCGGAGCGACCCGTAGAGAGTTTTTCACCTTGTCATCTATTAAGGATAACGACGCAAGGGCTCCATCACATCTGATTAACTCCAAATTAGCCACTGTTAAGACAGAGTTATACATGATAAATATAATAGCCCTGGAAAGGATTCTAAAAGAGGTATGAACATCTTCAAATTCCTTTCCGTAGAGATGTTGCGTCACAGTTTTTAAAGGTGATCTGCATAAGACAGTGAGTCTAAATTCACTCTGAATGAAGAAATTGCCTTCTCAATTGTGTGTGAGCAGATAGTGAATGACGAAGGTAAGGCCATAACTAGGTCCTTAGCCTGCTCATTCAATGCAGAGGAACTCTCTCTATACATCTTCCCCGTCCATTATAAATGAACGTAGTTCAACAATCGGTAAAATAATGGAAGATGATGACAAGAAAACGCCTTACTTCTTCCCACTGGAAAGTTGAATATGGGGCCGTCTAAATGGCCTAAGGCCTGCGACACCTGTCTAGACTTAACCGGAAAAGACATGATCTCCTCTTTTTCCGGATGAAGTCAGCGTCCAACAACGCTAGCGGTTTCTTGCAAGTAGACGTAGCATTCTGATTTGCTGGAACAAATTCAGGGTAGTGTTAATAGATTAAATCCATCGCAACCATGTGTTGTTCCGAAAGAGAAGGGTAATCCTCCTCCGTATCCCTTTCATCATTTGGCTGAATCAGTTGAAAGTTAAAAAATTTATAGTAATTTATATATTTTTTATACTTACCAATGACCCAGACATAGCTGGAGCAAACTCTTAAAAATCTAGGGCCAAACACAAATTTTGCCCCCCAATCCCCAAAATTTGCATCTAAAACCAAAAGAAATCATGTCCTAAAGGACCTCCATACTTTGCCCCTACTGCGCATGCGCAGTGTCAAGGACGTTCCGAAAATGGCGCCAATCATCATTCTTACTGGCAGTGCCTGGTCAGCGCTATATGTACTCAGCGGGGAGGTATGAGTTCCCAACTCCTGGGAGGGCGATCCCCGTCTGGGTCATTGGTAAGTATAAAAAATATATAAATTACTATAAATTTTTTAACATTTTTATACTGTACCAATGACCCAGACATAGCTGAATAGTAAAAAGGCTGGAGGGCCTAGGACATAGAGGAAAATCCAATAAGCTCAACTATATAATATAGAGTCAACCCCTCAAGGAGAAAAGGAGTATTAGGCTTTACATGTATCTTTCTTATTTTATGATAAATTAGAAAGATACAATACCCTTCATAATTGAGCACAATAACATTCATGTTCTCTATTAACATCCAGTATAACCCATTATACTAATTATTTTTAAAGTAAGCCAATAAATAAAGTTAGTCCAGAGAATTGAGACTCTTTATATTCTTTAAAAGTGTCCGAGGATTGTATATTAATGCCCGTTTGACACTTGACATATACAAATTACAAATGCTTCACACCAAGCTACACTTTAAAAATATGACATGAATGAATTTTTAACATTAATATTACACTTTAAAACCATCCCGGAAACGACTCAGAATTACTGACTCCGGAGGAGGAATTCCCTTGCTTTTCACTATAAAGCAGGTGACCTAAGGGAACACCCTCCCCCCCCCCTTCCCCTTGCCCTGGGTCAAATAGCCCAGAGCGAAGAGGGCAGCAGGACGGAGTCACTGCCGGAACAGAAAGCCTGCATAACTAGAGTTGCAACTGTTTAGTGGACGACATTCTGAGCAACAGATAACGGACCTAAACAATGCAGGTCTCCAGAAATGGACTCAATATTTCTGAGATAAAAATTCGTGAATGTGGATGGCTGAGACCAATAAGCAGCCTTCATTAAATCTGTAATAGCCACACTATTTGCGTAAGCCCAAGATGTAGAAAGAGCTCTTACTTCATGAGCCGAAATCTTAAGCACAGACTGCTGGGAAGAAGATAAATTTTCATAAGCAGTACGGATAGTTAATTGAATCCATCTAGCAATAGAATGGACCGAAATGTCCTTTCTATTAGGCATCAGAGACTGAAAGAAACGTTTTCGTCCCTTTCCAATAAACTGAGATCTCTGTTTATAAATGCGTAAAGCTCTAACAGGACAGAGTAAAGGCCTACGCCCATCTGAAGACGGAAGAGCCTTAATAACAATAGGTTCCGGATATTTATTAGGAGCCTGATTCTTAGCTAAAAATCCAACATTAGTAGTGAAGGTGATAGTGTTCCCGACACTACGATAGTGAGAATCGTCCACCGATAGTGCATGAAGCTCACTGACTCTTCTAGCAGAAGAGAAAGCTAAGAGAAAAGCTGTCTTATAAGACAAGAATTTGAAATCTACTGTCCCAAGAGGCTCAAATGGCTTATCCTTTAGTTTAAGAAGAACCCAAGCTAAATTCCACTTAGGAATTAATCTAAGAGTTCTGGGTCTATTTATCGAGAAGTTTCTAACTAACTTAGATAAAGAGACATTAGATCCAATTTGTAAACTATCGTGGTGTGCATAGGTATCAGATAACATAGACCTATAAACCTTAATAGTAACAGGCTGCAGTTTGATTTCGTCAAACAAGTATACTAGAAAGTTTGCAATGTCTGGTATGGAGGGATCAAAAATATCAACAGAATGATCCCTACACCAACGACGAAAAACCTTCCACTTAGCTGCATAGTTTAGCGAAGAGGAGGTCCTCCTATAGTTAGAAATCGTGTCCACTGCTCGTCCTGTAAAGTGCTTGCCATGCACGAAGGACCGCACAGTGGAAAAACATGAAGGTTGAGACCTTGCGGGTTGTGATGAAGTTGACGCGGTTTCCCCTGCGAAAGAAGATCCTCCCGTGGAGGAAGCTTTCGCGGTAGGTCCCACAACAGACACCTGAGTAGATTTATCCACGGTCTCTGTGGAGACAGAGATGCTACCAACAGAATCTTGCATTGAGATTGTTTTATCTTTAGAAATACTTGCTGAATCAACGGCGCTGGAGGATACGCATATCCTATCATTCCGTCCCATGAGATCGATAGAGCGTCTACTGCAAATGCTCTTGGATCCGGGCACGGTGACACATACGTCTGCAACTGATTGTTGAGATGCGTCGCAAATAAGTCTATCATTGGCCGTTCCCACTGGTAGCAAATCTGATTGAATACTTGTTTGTTGAGAGTCCACTCCGACGGCAACAAGCGACCCTTCCGTGAAAGGGAGTCTGCTATTACATTCAGACGACCCGGTATATGACGGACCGAAAGTAGAACTTGATGTTCTAGAGCAAACAGAAGGATTCTCTCTGTTAGATTGAATAACGGAACGGAATGAGTGCCTCCCTGGTTCCGTATATACGCCACTACTGTCGTATTGTCGGACAGGATTTGGACATGAGCCTTGTGAATAATGTCCATCCAATGACGTAACACAAGCCAGATTGACATCATTTCCTTGATGTTTATGTGCTTGCTTAGGAACTGTGGATCCCAAAGACCCTGGCATCTCGAATCCGTTGGGATCAATGATGCACCCCAACCTGTTTGACTGGCATCCGTCATAATGGTAAAACTCGGATCCGGCAACTGCAGCGGAACTCCCTGAGTTAACCACTGAATGTTTGCCCAAGTCTGAATCTCTTGTTTCACTTGATATGACAAGAGAACGTCTATGTCGAGCGAATGAATCTTCACACTCCAATTCTGAGTTAAGAAAATTTGGAGAGGACGAGTGTGTAACCGCCCCATCGGAATGAGATCCGCGGTGGCTCCGCACAGACCTATCAGTCTCATGAACTCCCTCGCTGTGACTTTGTCTGCATGAAGACAATAGCAAGCGTAACAACTGACTAATTTCGCTCTGGTTAACGGCAGACAAGCGAGATTGTTGTGTGTCTCGAAGCTCATTCCCAGATGAGTGAATGACTTGGACGGCACCAGATCCGACTTCTCCTCGTTTATAACAAAACCGAGACGTCGGACCAATTGAAGCAGATTCTGCACATCGTTCTGAAGCGTTAACTCGTTGCCGTACCTCTGAAGAATGTCGTCCAAGTAGGCCGACGTTACCGCAGACGAATGAGCTCGGAAATACATCATTACCGAGTTCATTACCCGAGTGAAAGCCCAGGGTGCTAGGTTCAATCCGAAGCACATCGCCCGGAATTGATACACCACTCCTAGGACTGCGAAGCGTAGATACTTTCTGAATGTCGGATGTACCATGACATGAAAGTACGCATCTTTGAGATCTATGCTTGTAGCATAATCATTCACCCGAATACTCGCTCTGACCGACCGAATCGTCTACATATAGAATTTCGGAGCAACGATCAGCTTGTTTATCCAGCTCAAATCTATGATGGGACGGAACGAGCCGTCTGGTTTCGGAACCAGAAAGAGATGGCTGTAGAATCCCGGTGTTTCCTGGTCTTCTACGACCTCTACCACGTTCTTCATTAAAAGAGACTGCACCTCCGATAACAGAGCGTCTCTTTTCTGCGAATTTGACGGAAGTTGAGTCCATTTTGGACTTCGAGTTAAAGGAGGCTTTCGTTTGAAGGATATTCTTAGACCTTCCGAAATCATCCCTCTCACCCAAGGGTCGTCCGTAATCTTCTGAAAAACTCGACAACCTTCCGCCAACCGGAACACGATAGAGGTTGAAGCCATCACCTCCTGGACCTGCGAGGCCTGCGGGAGGAGAAACCACGTCCTCCACGACCCGCACCTCGTCCCGTCGACCTCGGGGAGTCCGACCGATTGTCCCGGCCCGAAGGACGTCCCGCACGTGAGTCGCTGCCTTGACGGTCTCTTGAATAAGACCAAGAGGACGCACCGGAACCTCTATAGGAACCTCTCTTGGGCGCATTAGTCCCAGAAGTGCCTGTCTTACTCTTATCTGCCATATCCGACTTTTTGGAAGCGGATTTAAACAGCAGAGAATCCGAAGCTTTCTTAGTAATTTTATCGTACATTGCAGAAAGCTTGCTGTCGAATAGAAGTTCTCCGGAGACCGAAGCGACTCTGAGAGAGTTCTTCCCCTTACTATCCACGCGTGTGGATGTAGCTAGGGCTGCGTCACGTCTAACCAACTCCAGGTTTGCCACTGAGAGGGCGGAGTTATACGTGGAATAAGCCACTGCCCTTGAAAGAAGTCTTAAAGAGGATAGTATATCCTGGAATTCTTTCCCTTGAAGACGCAGTGATAACGCCTTTGTAAGGTGGTCTGCGTAAGATAAAGCATCTAAACTGGCCCTGTTAGACGTGATTGTCGTATCCAACACTGCAGTTGGAACGGACATAGACGACGGTAATGACAATTCTAAGTCTTCCGCCTCGTCGTCAAGACGCAGAGGAACTCTCGGAATACCCTGTCCTGCCGTATCGAATTTATTCCTTGCATTAATGAAAGGCAGGTTAAGAGCATTGGAGGACAAGAAACCAGCTTTGCCTGTTTTGGAAGCAAGCTAGAATATAGCGTCGTTCAATAAATCAAATGTTCTTGTGACATTATTGGACTGAGACGGAAACTCAGGGACGATGTCTCTGAACCGCTCGAAAAATTCAGTGTCCAATGACGCTACCAGTCTCTTGTCCGGTACCGCAGCACTCTGGCCCGACGGAACAACCTGAGGAAGGAAGTGCCAGATGAAATCCACGGCAGCTTCATGTTGTTCCGAAAGGGATAGCTCCAAGTCATCGGTATCCCTTTCACCATCCGGTCGGACCTCATGATGCTCCCGGTCGTCCGCACCCGATGCTTCGGAGGAGCGTACCGACCCAGCACAGTCGGATAATTGCCGATCCGACACCGATTCTGTCGATTGCTGGGATGCTGCGATAATTTGTGCTATCTGAGCAAGCACGCCCGTCATCGAGGCCTGCGGAGAAGCGGTCTTTCGCTGCTTAGCCGCGGGAAGCTCCGCATCAACTGACTCCCGCATACTCTTCCTATGCGAACGTCTGGAGTCTACCGGCCTCGTGTCCCTGGCTACCGGATGGTGTGACCTGGTCGCCGAATAATCCCTTATCGGCGAAGCTGGTAGAATATCCGCGGTCACGTAGCCAAGGTGCGGTCGTGTGCGCTGGTGAGAGGATGAGGAAGCCTGAGCAGTCTCCGCGGACTGCCTATACAACGGAGCGTCCCGAGCGACGGACGTGCGCTCCGCTCACTTGCGACACATTTTGTACCACAACATCAGGTCCCTGATGTTGTTGTACGAGAGAGGGGCCTCTCTCGCTCGTGGCCCGGCTGGACCTGGACGAGCTAGGAACCGGACTAGAAGGCTTCCTCCGATCTCTCCTATCATCTGCCGTCACTGGGTGTGCACCTTGTATGTTTATAGTGCTCGCATCACCCAACATTTCCTCCTGGACCGCAACGGACGAACCCGGCTGCCGAACCATTCGGCGAATGGACGCTACACCGGGCGAGCTAGCGGACGACAGCGCCGTCGATCCTACTCAGGACCTCTTAGGCAACTGTCGTATCTCCATGAGCACTTTTGCCGCTAGCTCTGCATTCAATTGTGACGACGAAAGCGCACTCTTGGAAGATAACATGGAAACATCACCCTGTTCTTGTTTCTCTGAAATAGAAACTGATAGACTAGAGTGACCCTGAGGAGAAAGGACCGGCATAGCCCTTTCTCCACTAACAACATACCGTGACACACGTTTCCAATGTTTGTCATCCCAATATTGACATATTGAACAGGAGTTAGTGCGAGTACACTGACTACAATTAATACAATGATCATGAAAGTCAGAGGAAGATTTCTTCCTATTACAATTTGAACAATGTCCTTTCATAGTGAAAAGACAACAACAAGTCCTAGTACTCGCACAAACCCCTAAACACAAAGATACATAATAACATGATCCATTAACATTGAAAAAAGCAATTGAAATTCAAAATAATTTTTGAAAAATATTTTTTCAGCGAAGCCCAAGTTTCTGAAAAGTAACGTTGAGCCCCAATGGATCCCAAGGGTAAGGGTGGTCAAAAATTTTAAAATTATTTTAAATAATTAATGCAACACTTACGGATAATAATAATGTATCTAGTAATGAGTAAACTACTCCAAAGGCAAAAAGCCCCCCTTCAAAAGAGACTGTTGCCAATGTAAACAAGAAGTGTATAAACACCAGAAAACATGACTCCAGGCACTGACAATACTGGCCCGAAATCAGTTATCAACAATACACACTATCTGATGCAAAACAGAGACTTCCAGAGAAGAATCTGCAGAACATCAGATGGTAGATGCAGACCACAATGTCTAAACACCCATGGGTGAGAACGTAAACATGGGGAAAATAACAGAATTCATTCTGTAACCAAGCTGATTCTCCCAAGAAATTTTAGTAGTAATCTTACTCAAAAATATGCCAAAAGCATGGGAGAATAGCAAGGGGGGACTTACAGGATAAGGAGAGAGGAAACACTGAATAAGCAGTGCAACTTCAAAGCAAGAATGACAACAACAGGCCCATGCCTCGAAAATAGGCAACTTAACATAATTTCATTACAAAATTTTAAGTTACAGCCCTGAATATTTTCTGTCACTCCTTTTTCCTCTCCTCCTTCTCTATCCTCCTTAGAATCACCATTTCTCCAATATTTATGTGTCTGGCATCATTTAAACTGAGATTTACAAGCACAAAGATCAGTGAGATGTTAACTGATGAAGGGCCAAACAAAGAAAGATGATTGGCGCCAATTTCGGAACGTCCTTGACAATGCGCATGCGCAGTAGGGGCAAAGTATGGAGGTCCTTTAGGACATGATTTCTTTTGGTTTTAGATGCAAATTTTGGGGATTGGGGGCAAAATTTGTGTTTGGCCCTAGATTTTTAAGAGTTAGCACCAGCTATGTCTGGGTCATTGGTACAGTATAAAAATATCACAGTCAGTGGCATCTGAACTTGCAGATGACTGGACCGACCCAGCGCCATCCGACAGCTCAGGTTCTGAGACTGCCATCGGCTGCTTCTGCACTTGCTGGGATACTGCGATGAGCTGAGCAATCTGCGACAGCAAGTCCGTTACGGAGGCCTGAGAAGCAGCGGTCTTCTATTGCTTGGCCGCTGACTGCTCCTGGGACAGTGTGTCCGAGATGGCTCTTTTCTGTGGATGTCCTGATGAATGAGGCCTCGTCTCCTTGGCTACTGGATGGTGTGACTTCTTTGACGAAAAGTGGACCTTTCTCGGCGATGCAGGCTGGATATCAGAAGTCATGTACCCAAGGTGTGGTCATGTGTGCTTGGTAGACGCTGAAGAAGAAGCCGTAACAGTAGCCGACCCTGGCTGTGAACTGAACGGAGCATCCCAGACGGGAGGCATGGACGTATGCTCAGACTGATGCAAGTTCTGAACCACAACATCTGGCCCCACAAGTTGTTATGAAAGAGAGGGGGCTCTCTCGCTCGCGGTCCTTCAGACCTCGCCGAGCTTCCCGCTGAACTTGCCAGCTTCTTCCTCTCCGTCGTCGCAGGATGAGTCTGTTTTTTATTCTACCCTTTCTACTCTCCTCGACCGCAACAGACACACCCGGCGTCATGGTACCCACGGATGGAGTAACCGCATCACCGATCAAGCTAGCTGGCGACAGGGAGCTGAAACCACACTGTGGTTTATTGCCCTGTCTAATATTCATGAGCACTTTAGCCGCTAGCTCTGATTGACTATCTAAATGCGACGATGGAAGCACACTCTCTGATGGCGTCATGTAAACAACACCATGTTCTTGTTCCTCTGTAAATAGAAACTTTTTGGCAAAAGGACCGGCAGTGGCCTCTCGCTGTGAGAGGACCAGCAGTGGCCTCTCGTCTTTAACTACGTACTGTGACACCCGTCTCCAATGTTTGTCATCCCATGCGACACATGTTGAGCAAGAATTAGTGGGAGTACATCGACTACATCGATTCACATATGCTTTCATAATGAAGTAAAATAAAGTCGATCGTTCTCCCACCAATTCCATATTAAATAGTAAAAAAAAATACATAACAAATAACATTCAAAATATAAGTTGAAAAATAATTTACACAAAAATTTTTTTGGCAAAAATCTTGACAAGAGCCCAAGTTCTCAAAGGGAACAATGTGCCCAAATGTATCCTGGTAGAGCCCAAATGTGGACAAAAATTATTTTACTATCCGAAAAATTAATTGCTTCACTACCGGAATATTTAATTATCTTACAACAGTCCTACCATAATAATAAATAGGAAACTACATATATAAATAGAGCGTTGCCAATGTTAACGTCAGAATGAAAACCGGAAACAAGACCTCAGGCAACATGGCCCGAAGGCAGTAACAGATTTTGAACTATCCGATGTAAAGCAAGATCTTCATCAGAAGAAAAAAATGATACATCGGATGTATGACGCATGACCAAAACACCCCAAGGGTGAGGACATAACCATGGGGATATACAGAATAAACATTCTGTGTAACACGTTAAACTCCCAAAACAAGCCAAAATGCTTGGGAGTTTAACTGGGGGGTTTCAAGGAAGGATAGGGAAGGAACACTTAAACAGTGGAAAAATCATTAGCAATAATGACGATGTCAGGCCCTTCTCCCGAAATTGAGGAACATGAAATAATTTTTATAAATATTATGAAGTTACAGCCCTGAACGTTTCAAACCACCGCTTCTTCCTTCCTTCATCCAGTTGTGTCCTTGGATCCACCAAATTAACCATTGATTTGTGTCTGGCATCATTAAAAACTGAGATTTAAAAGCACAGATGTCAGTTTGTTGTAATCCGACTGAGGGCCAAACAAAGGATGATGTTGGCATCAATTCCGGTCACTTCCTGGCGTCTGCGCATGCGCGAAGAGTAAATGTATGGAGGGCCAGATAGGACTTCTAATGTTCGGTTTTGCATGCAAATTTTGGGGATGGGGGTAAAATTTGTGTTTGGCCCTCGATATTTTTCAGTTAGCACCAGCCAAGTCTCGGCCACTGGGTTATAATGGAAAAATATTAATTAATGTAGCTGTTATGTCTGATGGGTGTGGGCATGTCGTACCCCATGTTTTGATCTCCATCATGTGTTTCTTCTTATACATGAGCTTTTGTATTTTCAGTGTTAATAGATATGCCCAGTGACATGTTTTTGTTAGTTATTAATGTTCACGTAAGTGGTGTTATAGTCCCCCATATTATACCAAGATTGATATGTCCTTTTTTGATAATTCTACACAATTGATGTATTTCATAAGGCCGCAGTTTTTTGAAAGTCTGTTTGGTGTAAAACGCCGCGTTTTGATTTTTGTCTCCAATAATAGCGTTACCATATTTCATCTAAATATTCGGACACCATAATTTTGTGGGAAAATTATATTTTTAACCTTCTATCTTTGGGACACCCAGGAAACCTGTCGGACACAGAACGTCTTTTCGACCCAAGAGGAGTTTGGCGGTGTATCAGTGTTTTAAAAAAAAATAAACACTACATACTTATACTAATTTGTGTAGTTTTTCATTACAATTGCCTCACATTATCACGATTAAAATCCATGTAGTAAAGAACCAGAAAATAAACATTTTAATGAAAATGCCCATCTGAAGATTGATGTAACGTACCAGTACATGCACTGCATATGTATATTTCTATACAACGTTGCAGCTGAAAACAAATCCCATAATTTCCCGTTGAAAACTTCCGATCCCATCATGTGAAAAATCAATGCTGAGATGCTGATTTGAACGGACCTGGTAAGTATTAGTAATGAACCGATAATCGGAATCGGCAATAGGGCTGTAACAATTCATCGCAATTTCAATGCATCACGATACATTTGTTCATGATACATGTATCGTTATCGTTTCATGTGTATCGCGATACAAAATGATACACTTCCAGGTTGGCATGATGTAGTAAGAAGTTGCATTTTCAGGTCCAACAAGTCTATTTTGTGCTTTTCCAACTTATAATTCCACTTGTTCAATTGTATTTCAGTAAAATATCAACTCTGTAAATTAAAAGCATAGTTTGAGGCAACAGACCTCTCACCTCTGAACCCAGACTCCCAGAGGTCCATTGGCTGAAACTCATTTGTCTTTCTCAAGCACTATAAAGGAAATTAGATGTTACTGGTCAAATGAAAGTTGGACTCTGTGCAGTTTGTGGGCCTTTTATTACTTATAATTCACTCTCAATGTACTGCATGTAACGTATCGTGAAAAAAAATTGCAATACATATCGTATACTGCATGAGGCGTATCGTTGCAGCCCTAATCGGCAATTGGAACCAGCCGGTTATGGGGCATCGGCAGATTATGACAACCGGCAGTTAAAAACTGACAGTTTCCGGTTATTCTATATTTAACACTGACTATTAAAAATTCCTTTGATATCTGGTCATTTCAATAAAGTTTCCCCATTAAAAAGTACTGTATTGTATCCTTACACGAAGCCGTATTAACACTATTTTCCGGAATAAAATACAATCGTCACGAGAACAATATCGTGTGATTGTATCGTTAATAATGATCTTTTCCCCACACTCCAACCAAAATGCAAATATTATTTTGACTAATATTGTCCAGCACTAAATATGCATACTCTGAGAACTTATGTGATGATTTATCAACAAAATTCTGTAGCGTAACAGGCACCAACGGATTTTCTTCAGTGACCTACTTCAACCATCAGAATCAGCATAATAAGCAGAGAAATAACAGGTAATCAGTTGATAGCAAGTTTCGATAATCGGTTCATCACTAGTAAGTATTGAGAAAACAGGAGTCAATTAATCAGCAGGAATAATAAAAGTGGAGTGGGGCATATTCTGTTTTGTTTTTTTTCATTTTAAACTCCTGGCTAAGGTGAAATAAAATGATACCAACACTGGTCAGGTAGACAAGTGACACTGACAATGAGAAGCCGACAGACGGTGAACATGGCTGAAAAAATAAATAATTGCATCGAAAAGGGAGAGATCAGCTGCCTTGTATTGACACAATTCCGCTGGAAATTTTAAAAATAAAGAACAGTGTAAATATAAGGCTGGATTCAGGGGGGTGGGGGGGCACCTACCCCTACCCCCACCCCCACTCAAGGATTTGGCTGGCAATTTTTTTTTTATTTTATCCAATGTGGACTTTTCTTTTCTTCAAATGAGGCCATCTTTGATGGTATCTTACAGTATCATGCATACACAAACTACATTGGTCTACTTTGCTGTAGAAACTATGTGACCAATATCTGATTTTAAACTTTGCATGAACCTTCGTAAATGTGGTGCTCCATCCTCCAACAAAAAATCCTGGAGCCACCCCTGTAAATGTACAGTGCTTTTATTTCAAGTGTCAGAAATCATTTTTACAAGAACACATTAACAGTGTAATATCAGATAAATAACAGACAGCTTACTGAAACTGGAAAAAAACATGTCATGACTCTCAGAATAATAAATAATAACCGCATTTCGCATTTACATCTCAATTTCTTGTTTTACGCTAAACAGACTTTCAAATAACTGTGGCCTAAGTAAGTAGATTTTGGCTGGTCTGACAAATTTGCACTAAGTGACCTTTAAGTGTATCAACATGTTTACATTTAATGTTACACAGAATCTATTTTTAGAACACTGTACATATAGCTCAGGATTGTTTAATTGTTAATTAAGACAATCACCTGGAAACTGATAGAAAACAGAACTTTGGAGAAACTTCTAAGACATTCTATCTAAGAACTATTTAAACTCTTGTCAACAGAATTCAAAAACTCTTTTCAGATAAGCTCATTTCAGATAGGCATTCTATTCATAACAGAGCAGTTGTTTACATTGAGGATTATTGTTGTTGAAGACAGTGATTTATTACAGAAGCAGTGCGTCTTTGTGAATTTGGAAAAGTGATTCCAAAAGGAAATTTTGAAGAGAATTTATTTGTCTTGTAATAAATGATTTTATACAAGCTGTTAAACAGAATATATTTTTGTGAAAAGCCAGGATTCTACTGGATTATTTTGAAATTACCTGTGGTGCACTATACTTATTGGATTTTAACTCCAATTGAATGTTGCTGAGCATTTTATTATACTTTATTGGAGTCTGCTGAAATTTCTAAGTGAACATTTTATTACAAATCTAAGGGATACTGATTCTTGAGACACATTCTTGGACTTAATACTACTAGCTGGAAACTTTTTTCACAAGATTCTTCACCACTGGATTACTGGATTCTGTCGAACTGTATTTTGGACTAATTCAATAATTGATAAGTATCCCTGTTTTTATTTTCTGCAAACCAATTAGTGTAAAAGATCTTTGTATCATTTTTTTTAATATTTTTCTTAAATTTCAGAATAGTTAAATTCCTAGTTATTGTTGCTGATTCTCAGATTTCTTTCTGTTACCAATATTATTAATGTTTCCACACTGTAACAGTGGTCATTATTAATATCTTAATAGATAATTGTTGTGAGGGCTTCTCTTTATCTTTGTTTCTGTTTATCATGTGTATGCACAGGGACCAGGACAACTCGGACCAAAGACAACTCTGCCGATGACCAGTCTGACCTGTTCTGAAGACAACTCAAACTTACATCAAACACAAGTTGGACCAACGTTAAGACAACTCAGACCAGTTTTTTTAGACAACTCTGACCAAAATTGTTAGAGAATGATTCATGGCAGACTGTAACATTAACTGGCACAAGGATGGGGGGGGGAGGGGGAGGGTTGGATGGGGGATGGGGGATGGGGGGAGCCAGGTTTTGAGGAGTGCCTTGATAGCACATTTGGGGGGGAGGGGGATCACTGTTGAGGTTACGGTCACTGGAGCTTTGGAGAAAAACTTGGACAGTGAATGAAAATGGTTACCAAATGTATAATTTAGGCATACTGGATACCCTGGAACACTTTCTATTAGAATTTAGAGTGTCCAAAATACCGGTCTTAACAGAAAAAGATTCCCCTGGAGTATGGTGGGGAAGTGGGATGGGGGAATGATGGACATGTGTAGGTGACACAATGGAGAGGGTTAGTATGCTAATCGGAGAGATTGGGAAGAAAGGGGCATGGGATGTCATCATCTCATCAAGTAGTTTGTCTCCCGAGTTTTGAGAGGTGGAGAGATGTGTGGAGATAAGGAGGCATTTCGGAACACAGGGCTAATCAAGGCCTTCTCACCTGAGAATCACAACAACTCAGCAGCCGCCCAGTGTTATTATTTTTAGATGTGTCTTTTTGTCCAAACAAGACCCAAGCTGTTTTCAAAAGCATCCCGAAATAACCAAATAAATTCATACTGTAATCTCTTTGACTTCTAAAATTAGCATGAGTAGCTTTGAAAAGTGGCACGACCTGCCTTTGATGTTGGTCCGAGTTGTCCTCAAAATAGGTCTGTGTTGTCTTAAACATTGGTCTGAGTTGTTTTCAAAACTGGTCCGAGCTGTCTTCAAAACAGCTACAACAGCTCTTGAGCCCAGTTGTCTTTGGTCTGAGTAGTCTGTAATTTGTATGCACATACCCTATAACTGCACCTCCTGTGATGTGTGGATAAACCATCTTAGAGGGTTATGAACTTAAGATGTAAATATTTATTGTATTTGAATTCATTCTTAGTTTCTTTCGGGGATTATAAGTGTAAAAAAAAATATTTGAAGAGATGAAAAAAAAATTCAGTTTGAGATCGCTACTTGTAATTTTTTTAAAACTGGTACTAAAAGTGGCAGGGTCATTTTACCCACTTCATCATTGCCATTGAACAGTCATTAATATTCATAAGTTCAAAGGTCACAATGGCGAGTGTTCATGGAAATGTTGATCAAGGTGTTTTCCCGGTTTTATCTCTTTCTTGGATGGATAAAATCAACACAAACACCACATGGTCTTTTTTATTTCCTACACACATTGCCTGTGAAGTTGGAGAAAAAAGGCTTTATTTGGAATTGAGTCTGCGACCCGAACATTTAAGTTAACCTTATTGAATTTTTGGTGTTAAGATTATATTTTTTATTTGGTGGTGGGGGGGGGGGGGGCACGAGGTGGGCGGGCATCACTCAGTCGGCCTTGCGAGTACCCTGACTGCCACCTAACCCTATAATGAATCACTAATCGTCAAGAATATTAATCAATTAATTAATATAAAGACATCCAGACGTGCAACGTCATTCCGTACGAGCCAAAATGTTTGTCGTTCGATCGGTGTATTATGGGCCATTGCTGTAGTGGACAAAAATTCACAGAAAACCATGAGGAAGGTTTTCCAGGAAAATCTCTGTTCAGTTTTTTGGTTTCCAGAAAAAAAAATGGAACCGAAGCCAAAAAACTTAAACCGGCCAGTCTCTAATATTAATCAGTAGTGTTCAACCGATGATGACAATTGGCAACCACAATCGACCGATTGTGGGCAAGCAGATGACAACAGCAATGGCTCCTGGAACATCGTTCAACCGATTGTTGACAAGCATTTTGTGATGATTAATTAACCGCATTTTATTATCTTCTGAATTGTTCAATGGTTAATGTAAAATGATGTCAATGATACCATTCATTAAAGTTCAGGAACAACCACAATGCGTATTCTTAATCTCTCTGGACACCCTTTTACAGGATGTACAAATTAAACGGCATGTAAAGCTTACAATTGAGCAATCACTAGTACATACCAGAGAAGTGAAGGTTGCATTCCATCGACTCAGGTCGCAGTAAAATGACCAGCCACATGCACTTGGGCAGTAAGTATGACTCAGAGAGCCACATTTACAACCCAAGTGTGCGCGACTGGTAATTTTACTACGATCCGTCGATCCCAGTCAACGAAGTTTAACCCTTTACCCAAAGAATCGCCCGCATCCGCCCACGTAATATGCAAATTCAGCAGTTGAAAAAATATTATTTTTCAAAAAATTTCAACAAAACCATATCATGTGACCCCTCGTTGGAACGAGCTCGTCGAGCTCGTTCCAACGAGGGGTCACATGATATGGTTTTGTTGAAATTTTTGGAAAAATTTTAAAAAATATTTAAAATAATAAATTTTGATATCGTCTGTGTTGGGTAAAGGGTTAACAGTGTGAAAAATGTTTAGTTCAATGTTGTTCTTTCATGCATCTACTTCTCTAGTAGTGCACGATATTACAATCGGAATCGCAGGCCTTGACAATTCCATATTTGGTAAACCTATAAATAGGTTACCCATTTAGTTGTTCATTAACCTATTCTGATGGTTAAGTAAATTTGTTTCATTAACCTGTAGGTTAACCAAAAATCCAAATTTGATATGCCACAGGCATATCTCGAAGGCCATAGGCCTGAGCTGGGGGAGGGTTGGGGGGGGTTAGAAATGTACAGTTATGCCTCTTCTGTTGGCACCATGCGATGACTTCTGACAATAAAAATATCAGCGAAGCACAAATATGCAATCACTAGAAATATAGAGTTGTGCATCTTCTATTGGCAGTTTATAAGAACCTGCCGAGATGAATAGGTTCAGAATTGATTCGGCAGCAGGCTACGAAATTTCACGCGAACGATCGTTCGCGGGATGGTTACGCAAATCCAAAAACCCGCGAACGATGTTTCGTTCACGCAAAAAATATGACGTGAACAAAATTTTATAGACCGAATTTTTTGTTGTTCATTGATGTGTCAGTGTGCCATGGTACCCTGATTGCCAGATAAGAAATACAACGAATGAGTATGAAGTAGAAGTGGTAGTTTGTCCTGTTGCTTGAACTTATATAGTACTGTATTTTACACGTGCGATTCTAAACACAACATTTCAACATTTATTTTCACGGACATTATGTAAGAATAGTAACTGACACCACGAAAGCACGCAACATATCAACCATTGTGGGTTTTTCCTTGGTTGTGTTCTGTTTGATATTGATGTAGATTCAGCGTGCTTTCCCCCTCATTATTGTTGCATGCGAATTCGCCCCAGTTTTTTTTTTCTTCATATCTTATGGATCAAACAAAGGGATGTAGAGGTTGAGATTGAAGACACTAATTTTAGAATTTGGACTTAAATAGTATTTGCAGTGGCGTTGATATGGAAATGCAGAAAAATATTCAAGGAAATTGACTTGATCTAACGTTAAACATTTATGTGGGCCGAAATGGCAAGGGCCTGGAACACCTATGCTTGTTCACTAACAGACTTCAATTTTTTGGTAAACACGCATGCACTGGTGTTTGTTTTATTTTTTTATGAATGGCGCGGTGATCTGTCAATATTTTCTCAGCCCCAGTCGGTCTTGCATCCATTGATGTTTATCAGTGAAAGAATCTTATACTGACTCGAGCCTTCCTTTGCGGACATTGACAACACCAGCCACTGGTATTGTCTATGTCAGCAAAGGAAGGCTCGAGTCACATGTAATATTCACTGATTGCGGAATGGCTTCTACGTCACTATTCATTATTGCTCTAATTTATTACAATGAATACTAATCCCTTTAAATACTTTGTTTCTTAATGGTTTTGCCATATTGGTATAAGCGTAAACCTGTACAACTTATGTCAACCACTGAATATTTCATCTCATATCTTGTTTTAATCACGTAACCTTTTGCGTAACCAATTGGTTGGGCAAAAATAATTAACGTGAACGAAATAATGGGTTATGCAAGCCCAAAACACGCGAACGAAAAATGGGTTCCGTAAATTTTTGAAATTTCATGGCCTGTGGCAGTGGCCCCATCATACATCTGGCTACAGTGCATTTCAGTTTCCATAAACTGTGGCATGTTTCTAACTAGAGGTACTGTGAGCAAGCTCACAAAGTGATACCCCCCCCACGCCTTTAGTTGTAGCCTTTTTGGTGTAAAGTTTCACAAAGACACAACCATATGATGTAGCAATTAAAATGTATAAGTTACATTATCTCCCCTTGGAAATGTCAGAACGGAATTATATTGCTTCATGCACATCTTCATAATGGAGTTCTTCCATAGTGTAAAGTTTCATGAAAATTCATCAAATGGTTTAGGAGGAGTTGCGCTTATAAGGATGGACAGATGGACAGGCGGATGGACAGGGTGATTCCTATATACCCCCCCAAACTTTGTTTGCGGGAGGTATAATTATGCTTACAGCTGAATAACAAGCACAAATTTAATATTTCGATGTGTACTATGTCCACAGGCATCTAATATAACGATCATAAAACATTTGGTTAACCGATGGATCCTTTTGGTTAACTGATTATTTGTTCGCCTACATTTTTGTTTGCGGAAGCTCCAGGCGAACTGAACGATCGTTCGTCTGAATTGTCGAGGCCTGGAATCGGGATCAGCATCGGCCGAATGTGAACTCAAATGACCGATAATCGGTCAGCGACAATTTTTGATAATTGGTTGAACACTATTAATCAGACTGCTTACCGCACTCAAAGTTGTATATATAAATCTTATTACGACTTCTTATGAAAAGGCATGTCAGTGACTGTAATGTGACAGTGGACTAAACAACAATTCCCAATACGCAAACTGAGTTTATTCCAAACCACTTTGTCTTCTTACAAAAAGAAAAATCATTTTATTCAGTATGTATGCAGTGATGGTAATGATGAAGGTGAAGGTATATCTGTAAAAAGTAAAGTTAATAAATAATGATAAAAGTGTGCTTAATCTTAACCCTTTACCCAACGTAGAGAATGTCAAAATTTATTATTTTATTTACTATTTTTAAAAAAAATTCAACAAAACCATATTGTGTGACCCCCTTGTTGGAACGAGATCGACGTGCTTGTTCCAATGAGGGGTCACATGATATAGTTTTGTTGAAATATTTTGAAAAATTAATTTTTTTCAGCTGCTCAATTTACAAATTACGTGGGCGGATGAGGGCGATTCGTTAGGTAAAGGGTTAACTGGCCAAGTTTAACTCCATGTAGTCACTGTAGTGTTAAGAATGTTGAAAACAGCTCACACAACAGGCCAGGTGACCTTGAACTTAGTTGGCCAAGTTTACTTCCATGTAGTGTTCAGAATGTTGAAAACAGCTTACACAATAGGTCAGGTGACCTTGAACTTAGTTGGCCAAGTTTACCTTTAGTGTTCAGAATTTTGAAAAGTGCTCACACAATAAGCCAGATGACCTTGATCTTAATTGACCAAGTTTATCCCCATGTAGTGTTCAGAATGTTGATAGGGGCTCAGACAATTGGCCAGGTGACCTTGATCTTAATTCAGTTATCAGTTTCAATTAAAAATAGTTGGATGAAGTGGCCATCAGTAACAACTCTCTTTGGCTGTCAGGGTATGAGAAGCAACCGAATCCGGAAATAGTTTCTTTCTGAAAAAAAAACCCAACTAATTTGAAGAACGAATGTTATAAACGTTCGTTTTGCGATAAATAAAGATTGTTTTGACTTCAAAAATGCTTTTACATGCAACAGTTTTAGTTATATCAGGTCGCCTTTCGTGGCCATTGGCAATTTTGTCTTCAATTTGAAAACACCATATTTATTCTGAATGAAAGCGACACCAAAGGCCACTGGTAATCTCATTAAAATAAGGGAAATATTGTCAATATCAGCTTAAGTAAAATAAATAGATTTAGACCACAGTAATTCATACACCGGAAGATGGAATTAACTGCAGTTTCATATGAAACAGTATGAATTAGGTGGCCATCGTTGACTATGGCCTTCGGCTTCGGGAGGATTTGAAAAGTTTTTTTTCTGAAAAAACACAACTAATTTGAAGAACGAGTGTTAAAGGCATTTGCTCTACAATAATTAAAGATTGTTTGTCTTCAAAAATGCTTTTAAATGCAAAAGTTTTAGTTATATTGGGTGGCCTTCGATATTTACCCTTATAAAAAAAGTACCATGGTAAATCCCAAAATACCCTGGTGCCATGGTATTACCAGGGTATTTTGGGACATGGTACCATGGTATTACCAGGGTATTTTGGGATTTACCATGGTTTACCATGGTACTTTTTTATAAGGGTCGTCAGAACCTTTTTGTCAGGAAAGCATGAACGTCTGCCCAACTTGGTATTTCGTAGTTTCTTGCTCAACCTATGCCAGACGAAACCCATGATCGAGCGATTATTTTTTGTGGGGGGGGGGGGGGGGGGGGGGGGGGGGACCCCTCAGAAGTTACGCCACTATGTGTCGTTTCTTAATATTACTGGTATTAGTAGTAATTTACATATTTATTGGGTACCCATTTTAATAATTACCCAAAACTGCTAGTGAAATGTTTTGTACATTTCACTATCAAAACTTTTCATGTCTGTGGCGTCAACTCAACAAAACTGCAACAGTAGCCTATAAAAAAAAAACCGCGAGAAAAGAACCACATTGGCTAGGCCTATCCAGTTCTGTCAAAATCAAAAATATACCAAGTGACATAAAAATATTATTTTAAACATGAAGTTGGTCACGTTTAATTACCTACAAATATGTGTATGTGGCCAGAGTACGCCACCATTTTGGGAATAAAGCAGAATATTGATTTCTAAGTCTTCTTTGGTCGTGATTAACTTGAACACGCCATTCTTGTTTATAAGTCTTTCGTACGAGTTATCAGCCTTGGCGGTAAAAGGACAAGGTGGTCACCAAAAAGTGTTGGACGATGAGGACTTGGAAACTATGGAGCCCGGGAGGTGACATGGTCAATTTTTTTGTAATCCGTACGCATGGATTACTAATCCGTGAGAACGGATTACTAATCCGTACGAACGGTTTAATAATAGTCCATGCGAACGGATTACTAATCCGAGCGAACGGATTACCAATTCGTGTGAACGGTCTAGTAATCCGAGCGAACGGATTAATATAACGGTATGTAGGCCTACAATGATTTTTCATCCTTGGCACCTCTCGGGCACCAGTCATTACATGCGCCGGCAAGGGACATGTTCATTTATTTTATGGTTCCAACACTAATCAAGGAGCATGGCTGTAGAGGAATGGTTCAATGTATTTATATTTATTTATTTATTTATTGGGATTTAACGACACTTTCAACAGCTAGGGAACCTCGTGTCGGACAGTTTTACGGGTAGTCGAAGCCAGAGTACCCGGAGAAAACCACCGAGCAACGGCGAGTTGCTGCCAAACTCCCCAACGTACTAACTTCACACAATCAGGGTTAGCATTGGTTGAAGACAAGTGCACCATCGACGTGCAGTACGCCCCACGCGGGAAATCGTGACGAAGTGCCTTGCTGAAGGACACAACGCAGAACTTTACCCCTGGCGGGAATCGAATCGTTGACATTTCGGTTTGAAGTTCAATGCCGTAACCACTGAGCCACCGCGCTCCCGAATGGCTCAAATAATGAGGGTCAATAAGAATCTGATAATTTTTCTACGACACCTCCCCCCTCCCTCCTAGGTGAATAGGAACGTGTCGGTGTGCCCTTTTTAACATTTATCCTGCATTTCCAAGAATTGGAAAAGGATTGATTGATAATTATGTACAGGCCTCAGGAACTGAATATATTGTTTTTCGTTTGGTGTAGTAGTTGTATAAATTGGCATACTATTTGCAATGGTTTGTTTAGTCGTTGGTTCAGTTGATGTAGTTGTTGGCATAGTAGTTGTACATAATGGTTGTTCTTGTGGTTGTTGGTGTCATTGTTGCAGGATTTGATGTTGTATCTGTCGGTGTTGAAGTTGTTGATGTTGTAGTATTTGGTATTGTAAATGCAGTGGACGGTGTACTATTTGTAGAGTTTCTTGTAGAGGCTGGTGTAGTAGATGTAGAGTTTGATAGTGTGATTGTGGCTGTTGCTGAAGGATTAGTGTCACAGTTGTTTTGTTTGCTGTAGCAGTTATAGATGTAAGTATTGCACTGGTTGATGTAATAATTGAAGTGGTTTGTATTTTAGTGATTAGCGTTGTAGCTGTGAAAGTTAGTGCCATAGATCTTTGTGTAGTAGTTGTAATGGTAGGTGATGTAGCGGGTTTAGTAGGTGCAGTTTGTGATTGAAGTAGTAGTTGTAGTGGTTTATTTTTGTTGTGGTAGTTGGTGACGTAAAGGTTGGCATAGTAGTTGTTGCTTTTGATAAAGTAGTTGTAGTGCTGGTGCTGTGGTTGTGGTTAATGATATAATAAGAGTGGGTGGTTAGCGCTGTTGTTGTGGTTGGTAAAGTAGTTGGTGTTGTTGTTGTAGTCGTTTGATTTGTAGGTGTGGTGACAGTTGGCGTTGTTGTGGTTCTTGAAGTAGTACTTGTAGTGGTTGATGTTGTAGTGTTGGGTGTTGCAGGTGTATTGGTTGTTTTCGTAGTAGTTGTGTTTGTTTGATATAGGGGCGCAGTGGGTCAGTGGGGAGAGGTGCAGGCTGCAAGCCGAGAGGTCCCGGTTCGAATCCCACCTACGGCAACCGTGTTTTGTCCTTGGGCGAGACACTTAACTCCCATTGTCCTCGTGGGGACACGATTACCCTGTGTACTAAAGCGCACTGCACGTTGATGTGCAAATGCCTTCAACGAATGCTAACAATACATGTGTGGGGTTAGTATGTTGGGGAGCCTGACAGTTGCTCGTCGTTGCCCGGTGGTTCCCTTCGGGTACTCCGGCTTCCTCCAACCGTAAAATTGTCCGACACGAGGTGACCCTGACAAAAGTGTCGTTAAACACCAATAAATAAATAATAAATAAATTTCTTTGATATAACAGTTGAAGCGGTTGGCAAAGTAATCGTCGTGGTTGGTGGATATTTGAGGTTGGTGATGTTGTTGCAGTAATGGTGTGGTGGTGTAGTGGTTGGTGTTTTAGTAGTTATGGTGATCGGACATGAGAAGACCCCGTTGAAGGTGTGGTTAAACCCCAATAAATAAATAAATAAATAAATAAATAAATAAATAAATAAATAAATAAATAAATAAATAAATTACACCAACAACTACAACAAACTCTATACCAACAACCACTATCTTCCGTTCCCTAAAGTCCCAAGTACTCACCCAAAGTCCCTAACCACCACTATTTTCAGTCCTTAAAAGTCCCCAATTGTCCCCGAACCAGTGTCGTGAGTTCACAGAGGCCCACATAAGTCCACAAAGTCCTACAGCAATCCACAAAAATCCCAATGTGTCTACAGAGGCCCATAGTAGTCAACATCAGTCTACAAAAAAGCCCCCCCCCCCCATCCCAGTTTAATCCACAGAGACCCACATTAGACCACATAAGACTATAGTCCACATTCGTCCAAAAGGGTCCCTATCACTGCCCACACTACTGAAGTGTGAGTTTCGTAGCTCCTAGCTTCGGCATGTGTCACCACGACAATGATGTCGCAGCCTGACCGCTCACGTGAGTTACGATGCTAATCAACATATTCTTCATGCACCGCGACATTACATCACACGAGAGCCTGGTAAAATGCCGTTACACCAAACTATGCCCCCAAGAAAGTAATAAAGGCATTAAAACCACAAGCTACACTGGTGAAAGACATTTAAAGCACATACTATGCTACTAGTGGTTGGTGTTGTAGTTGTTGGTTTAACTGGTAGAGTGCTAAATTACTTTTGGTCATCCAAATTTGTCCATGTCTCTTTTCCTTGTTACAATTTATGGGAGAGTGCCTAGTGGCACTCTCCCATAAATTGTAACAAGGCAACCCCCCATAGACTAAATAATTTCAATTAAAAAATAATATGAAGCACATCCACAGAATATGAAGCCATTAATTTGCGGCACCTGCACTTAAGAATAAAGACCAAATATGGGCTTCCAGCACTCTACCAGTTAATAACTGTAGCGGTTGGTGTGTATTGATTAGTGATATAGTTATAGTTATTTGCGAGTAATTGTTGGTGTAGTTGTTTCAGTATTTGATATTCTAGTTGTTACTGTTGTAGGTGTTTTCACCAATTGTTGGTGTTTTCAAGTTGGTGTTGTATTGGTTGATGTAGTAAGTGTGGGGCAGTAGTTGTTGATATAGTAGTGGTTGGTATGGTAGTTGGTGTTTTAGCACTTTGGTGGTTGGTGTAGTAGAGGTAGTAGTAGTTATTGGTGTTGCAGTGGTTTAGTTTTGTAGTAGTTGGTAATATACCCACTGGCTCAATAATTTTGGTTGATGATGTAGTAATGTTGGTGTTGTAGTTGTGGGTTTGATTGCTATAGTTGTGGTTGTGGATGTCGTAGATATAGTGGTTGTTGTAGATGAGATTGATCGTATTGTGGTTGTTGGGGGTGATGTTGTTGAGGTTTGTGTTGTGGTAGATGGCGGTTGTTGGTTCGTATTGTAGTTGTAGTTTTTGATACCTTGTGACTGTGTAGGTCGATGTTAAAATAGTAGATCTAGTAGTTGTAGTGGTTGATACTGTTGTGTTAGGGGAAATAATGGTCGGTTTTATAGATGTCGTGGTTGGTCTTTCAGTGATTGCTGTGATTGTGTAGTGGTTGGTGTAATAGTAGTAGTGGTTAGAGCAGTAGCGGGTGGTACAGTGGTGGTTTGTACAGGAGGAAAGGTCGTCACTCTTCTGAGGTGGTCCACACCACCTTGTCTGGCAAACTGCACCCTCGTTTGTGTGTTTGTTGGGGGTACATCCTAGTACCAGTGTTGAGGAGCACAAGCCCCTTGCCAGGGAAATTCTGGTGCCACCACTGAATAATACTTATATCGCTAATTTTTTTGAGATAATTTATAGTTGAATAAAGGGCACTAGAAAATAAAACCTTTTCGGTAGAAAATCAAGGCCATGTCACTAAATAATACTGCATACTGATTTTGCATCAATTTGACAAACGGTTCTTAAAAAGGAAACTTGGGTCACGGTCATAATTTTGCCGCCCCTCCTAGGATGAGCCCAAATGTTGCCCAGTGAACTTTCTTTGAACAAAATTGAATCACAATTAACAGAGGTTGCATTCCAAATATCAAATCTTTGCAGCTAGTAGGAGTTAATGAGGAGAAACTTGTTCAGTGTTTTCCTCATTACCAACAGTGTTAAATGGGGTCACTGGTAGCAACTCCTGGTGTATCATCCATGGGGGTGCAGGAGAAAACTTTATGTATAAATTAAGTATATGTATCAAATTAATACTGCGTACCAATTTTGGTTCAACTCAGCTGACCGGTTCCCAAAACGTTTGGATGAAGGGGGGGGGGGGGGGGGGAGGTGACGGGGCATAAATATTGCACCTCACAGGACACGCTGAAATATTCCATAGAAACTTTATTTTACACAAACATGACTACGCCATTAAAAGAGGGCACATGCTAAATATCAACCCATTGCAGCTCTTAGTTCATGAGAAGAAGACTGTTCCGTGTTCTCACCCATTACCATAAGTGTTAAATGGGGGTCAGGGTTATCATTGGTAACTCCTTGAAAAAAAACACAATAGCATTTTTTCCAGCCCAACTAATTCTACTACTCCCCAAAACGCTTAATATCAAATACCATAAGTTTTTCTCATGTGGTTGTCAAACAATGGACATTTGAATTTTTTTATTTTCTCACAGGGACATGAAAAAAAAATTGTTTTTGCATAAATCAAATACGCGGAGCATGTTACCACTAATACTGCTTACCAAATCTGATTCAAATTAGTCAACTAGTTTTGAAAATAGAAATTTAGTGCAGAGGTGTAAATGTTGTTCTTCCTGACGTGAGTCTGAATATTGCCGGAGTCTTGAACATGGAAAATATGAATGACATGCCTTTCTAAATACTGGTTTAAGCAACTACAAAAAATATTACCTAGAGTGTTGGGTGGGTGGGGGTGGGGAAAGATAACCTGGTCACTACCAGAAAGTTTTCCTCTCTTTACAAGTTATGCATTGAGATCAGGAAAACGGGGCGGGGTAGATAACCTGATTAGGGAATGCACTGAAAATATATGGGAAGGGAGATAGAGTACACTGGTATGTATCAAACAAATAATGAATTTTTGTATAGTGTGACAGAATATTCACAAGAGGGTGAATGCAATGTTGTATTGACAGTAAAAACCTCAAGTCTCAATGATCTTAACTGGCCAAATGATCGCAATAGAAAACCCAATACATATTATTGAGCTGACAAGTGAATGGAATGATACAAAGTGATCCACTATAAATTAACTCATAATATGCTGGCTTTTTTCATCAAAAGGCAAGTATTGCTGCTTCATAATTTGATGAAAAATGCCATTCTGGTGTTCAAAAGTGATAGATAAGAGACCCACTCCTAACTATTGGGGTTTATGTTGTTACAAAAAAGACCCCAGGGTGATACCTTCCTAGTAACAAGAGTGAATTTGTACAGGAGATCGGCCTTCAGCGGGCAGAGTTAAGAATCCCCATTAAGGTCCGATTACAATCATCAAAAGGACTTAAAGTTAAGCCTGTATGGTCTTGAGGATATGGGTCCAATGTAGTTCTTTATCACATCTGATCCTTGTGTTTACATTGTCACGTTCACGCTGGAGGATGTCAAAAAGAGCAACGCGAAGCGGGGCATATGCCCCCGACGGTGTCATAACGGCATGGCGAAAAAAGCTGAAGGAGAGAAAAGTGGTCATAGCTCTGGGAAAACTTATTGGACGAAACCCGTGCCTTGTGCATATCCGTTCCTTCATACGGGTCTATCAGCATACCAGTAGTATGTCTCGGGCTTTTCACCCCAATTCTGCCGGACCCCGGTGCCGAACCCCGGGAGTGACGTCATGTAACCCGCCTGAGCGGCCATCTTGTGACGTCATCCCCATATTGATACGTGGTTAGTGCGCATGCGCTTCGCGTGTTGTTAGGATGATGTATATTGGAGGCCGCCATCTTGGTTCCTATGGTAGCACGTGGTTGCTATGTTACCAAAAGCCTACAACAAGACAGGGGTATGTGTTCGATTGAACAAGAGTAATTTCCCGATTCGTAGAATTACCACAAACAACCCGATAATCCATCCAAATCACCAAATCGATTTTATTTGATACGGATTTCCTCCAGCATCCACTTTAGGACCACCATTCCGTAGATTTCAATAAGCCCATTGCCGATTCGCCATGTTTGACGATAATGATATGCAAGGTCAGAGGTCGCTTCGGGTAAACATTTCGATCTGTCAAGACTGTCGAACATGCGATAGAAACAAACAAAATGTTTCGTTTGAAACGAGAAAATGTGCGTTTCGATGTAATACTAATAAAGATAGAAATAATAACATACTTTCAACACATCATGTAGCCGACAGACCGAAATAATATTGAGTTTTTCGTCAAATGAAACTGCAATGAACTCCTTCCCAAAAGCGAAGGCAGACTCGCCATCGTGTTTTTTTTTTTTTTTTTTTTTTGTTGGCGAGTGTCAAAATAGCAGATAGTTCACTCAAAGGACACAAACATCACTGCGTGAGTGAAAATTCAAACCCTGGGCACTCAAACAACAAATCAATACAAATATTTTCAAGCATAGCACGCAGATGTTCTAGATGGAAGAGGTTGGGGAGGGGGTGTGGTCCCTAAAAGGTGAAAATCGTCTGCTGGTAGAAGTGTCACTCGTCTAAATAAAAATAATATTTTGTCCATATACAGTAATGAGTTGAAGAATAATCTCTACCGATATAAATTATAGATGTAATGTTTCCTATACTAATAACACAAGAATGGGACATAAAAATATATAAATTCTTCTTCTGACCATGTTTTTCTTCAACTCAAACTTACATGCCACACATCGGAAGATGCCTTATTACAAAAAACACCCACAAAGTGGAAGATCCACACGGGGCCATGGAAAGGAAATTCTGGCCTCGGTGTTAATTCAGTGATCCCCCCCCCCCCCCCCTTAAAAATATCGGGATATTACACAGATGAGATAGGCATCTGCAGCGGCGAGTTCAGCGATCTGAACGCAGTGGCTACCCCTCTAGAGTAGAAGGGTAGTCACTACGTTCAGATCGCTGAACTACTGCAGCGGCTGGCGAGTGCCGAAGGCGCTATCGACCATAGGGTGGTTAAGAGAGGGGTGGGGTGGGGGAAGGTCTCCCCCAAGAAAATTTTGTTTGAAATCAGTTATTAAATGGAGTCTTGTGGCGACCTTAGGGATAAAAAACAAGAAAATTATGTTTGAAATCAGTTATTAAATGGAGTCTTGTGGCGACTTTAGGGATAAAAAAATCACGTTATTTTTGGGTCGTCAAAATGATGTTTTCAGCAGCATGTTTCATCAGTGAATATCCAATGACGTAGAGCTAAAGCTATTGAGTGCACGATTCTTGAAGTGATCATTATTACGTTAAGTTGATTTACAGCCGTTGGTCAAGTGCATAGTTTCATTTACGATACAGTCCTCTTAACTACTGGCACAGGAATCAGAACCTTGGGGGAGGGGTCTAGGCCAAACATGGCTTGAAAGCCCGTATTTTAATTTTGTTGGCCCTTTGAAACTACCCCCCCCCCCCCTGTACTTAACCCCCCAAAATCGAAATACAGTCTTTCGGGCCATGTTTGGATTAGGGGTTGTCGATGGGCAGGTGCAGCCAGGAATCCTTGACTCCTGGGCCAAACCTACCTCTGCCCCCCTCCTCCTCAAAGTTCCGGGCTCCGGAATTACTACCCCGGGCCCCACCCTCTCCCCTGCCCTGTATCCATGACCAAAATGTGTTCACATGGATATTGTATTACAGTACAACAGGGTGATTTTGTACTTGTCCTCTAAGTAGGTGGATATACATATATTTCCAACATATTCTTGCCAAACTTGTAGAAAGTTGAGGACTCAACAAGCGCATCTGCGATTTATGTACCAGTGCCACCAGATAACTAACTAATCAGTGGTCCTCAAAAGGCAGGTTCGCTTGATGAGTCACAAGTTGTTACTGGCTGCCAGGTATGGTCAGTGGCTGATGCTCATGTGCGTTGTGTTGCATAAGCAAAATTCCAGCCAGCGGACCTCCGAGTGGGTTTCAGAAATCACTTGACTTACAGTACGAGTCGAAATAGGTTGTAGAATAACCACTATAAACTATGCATCTCCAACTACACCAATAACACAAGAATCTGACACCATTTCCGGAAAGCTCTCATAGAGAGCTTTCTGGAAAATAATGTCGGGTTCTTGTGTTATTGCTGTATTGGTGTAATGGCAGTGGGCTACTTTGTTTATTGCGGTTTTGCTAAACTTATTTTGATTCATACAGTAGTTGTAGACTTGAACATATGCTTTTACCTTGTACCATGCATTTATACTCAAATGAAGTCTTTTTCCAGACATTTCATACTTAGCTATTAAATAAATAATTGTTCATTTACAGATTAGTTCTATTAAAAATTATTGGACCGTAGCCATAGGCACATTTCAATATTTCGTGATTATAAAACAAATTTAAAATAACAAATTTTGACTTGCTGAAATAATCTATAATTGCAGTACTCTGATCACAAAAAGGCAGAACAGTATATTTTTTACTTTACTTTTTAAACTTTTACCCACAGATAACATAAAAATTGGAAATTAACTCTCTTAAGTGTTGTGTGTAAACCCAAAACATGTAAAAAAGGGCACATAATACATGTACATTACCACTCAAAAAAGGTTGTAACATAACTACAATAAATTAAGAATCCTGCTGCTCCTGCTTCGATACTGCTGATACAAGGATCTTACATCATTTTCTGAGAAGCTCCCTGTCAACCCTTTACCTAACGTAGCAGCAAGAACCGACCAGGGCTCTTCTAAAAAATCGCCAATTAATTTTCATTATTTTTTCATTTTTTTGTCTCTAAAACATAGGTTATGACCCCTCATTGGAACGAGCTCATCGAGCTCGTTCCAATGAGGGGTCATAACCTATGTTTTTGAGACAAAAAATGAAAATAATAGTTATTCAAGAATGTTTTTTGCAAGTGTCGTCTGCTTTTCATGTTAGGTAAAGGGTTAAAGATTCACAAAAAAGGATATCCAATTCTTGTGTTATTAGTATAGGAAATATTACATCTATAGTTTATAGAGTTTCAGTTCATTTTGACATGTACTGTATATGGACCAAATATTATTTAGACACGCGGCACAGCTACTAGCAGACGAGTTTCACCTTTTAGGGATCACGCCCCCTCCCCAACCTCTTCCAGCTAGAACATCTGTGTGTTATGCTTGAAAATATTTGTATTAATTTGTTGTTTGAATACCCTGGGTTTAAATTTTCTCTCACGCAGTGATGTTTGTGTACTTTGAGTGAACTATCTGCTATTTTGACACTCGCCAACAAAAAAAAAACCGAAAAACAAAACACGATGCCGAGTCTGCCTTCGCTTATGGGAAGGGGTTCATTGCGGTATTCATTTGACGAAAAAATCAATATTATTTCGGTCTGTCGATTAAATGGTGTGTTGAAAGCGTGTTATTTTTTCTATCTTTCTTAGTATTAAATCGAAAACGCATATTTTCTCGTTTCAAACGAAACATTTTGTTTGTTTCTCTCGCATGTTCGACAGTCTTCACAGAGGCTGATCGAAATGTTTACCCGAAGCGACCTCTGACCTTGCATATCATTAACGTCAAACATGGCGAATCGGCAATGGGCTTATAGTAGCACGTAGTGCAAAAGTACAGAGGGGGGTACCGGGGGTAAGTTCGCTTAAATTAGAGTAGTTTTTGTGGTTCGGATTCCCCACAGAATCCCTTTTTTAGAATATACCGTAACATTTTTATCCCAATAAAAGACACGTTCCTTTGGTCATTACCCAGAATCCCTTGTTTCCACTTGGAACTATATTTTTATAAATTCCTACGCTCTATTTTTAGTAACATCCTTAACTGACCCCCAACTAATTGTTAGGGTCTATATTTAGCAATTTCTTTAAATGACCCCTAACTACATGATTTTAAATAATAAATTTAATGAGGATCAAGATATTTCTACACTAACCAATCAGTGCGAAGTTAATCCACCAATCAGATTAGTATATTCTCATTGTGTTTCTTTCCCATAGACTTCTATACTAATTTGCTAACTTTCCCAACTTTAACCTATAATCCTATAGGAAACAAACACAAACGCACACCAAGAATGAAAATCTCGTGAAAAAACATTGCGACGCGTGACGTTTTCAAAAACGTTCGTCACATAAATTCCGGAGAAGAGTAACGTCACGTCATTCTGTTTCGATCCTTCGAACTGAACACATCGCTCGAGAGTTTCTGTAGCAATTTTGCCTTCGTAAAAGTTTTATGAAGATGGTGTCTGATGCTGCTACTGCCGTTACCAGGACTGATGTTTATGCCTGTGAAGAGTGTGGGAAGACCTTTACGGACCGTCTGAACCGGAACCGCCATGTGCGCACCCAGCACGGTGAAGAGAAGAAGACTCACGACTGCACCAATTGTAACAAGACCTTTACCAGGAAAGAAGATTTGGTTAACCACCAGAAGAAATGTTTGGAGACCTATACGTGCATGGAATGCGGCCAGGAGTTTAACCAACTATTCCATTTTAACCGGCACCAGAGCGTCGCCCACCGACCAGTTCCTGTACCAGCTAAAAGGAAGACTGATGAACCGAAGAGAGTATCAACCAAACAACCACGGACCACGCCGACCACCCGGTATGATGTGGACCCGATTGATTTTGACCAGAATATGATGTCCGAAGAAGAGACCGATGGGATGTTGTCCATATACGAAGATAACTGGAGTTCTATTGGAACTCGCCATATGATGAACAGTAGAGTCCAGGACCAGTATAACTACCGGATCAATGATGTGAACCTGAAGATGATGAATGATGAATTGACGACTACCGTATTTCTGCCACAACAGCTAAGATTTAACCCTTTACCCAACGTAACGGCCAAAACCGGCCAGCGCTATTCTCAAAAATCGCCAGTTAATTTTCATTATTTTTTTCATTTTTTGTCTCAAAAACATAGGTTATGACCCCTCATTGGAGCGAGCTCGTCGAGCTCGTTCCAATGAGGGGTCATAACCTATGTTTTTGAGACAAAAAATTAAAAAAATAAGTTATTCAAGAATTTTTTTTTCAAGTGTCGTCTGCTTTTCATGTTAGGTAAAGGGTTAAAATTAATCTTAGTTTTGGTTTTATCCTGAGACACAATGAAACGAATGAAAAGAAGTATTACCATCCATCACAAAACAACGCTCGGGTACTTGATGTTCCACAACTCGTATGCTGCCAAGAAGACTTTGAAGAATTCCTAGATGATGTCATGGAAGAAGATATCCTGGAATGGGCCAAGTTAAAACGACCAAACACCAAATGACTTGTGGAGAGAGTTACTAATGTCACATTTTATGTGAATAAGCTGAAAGACCACCCAATTGGAATGGTAGAAGATCTTCCAGATTACATTCTCCAGAATAAAGCAGTAAATCCTTTGGTGAAAGATGAAGCTCGCCAATTTTATTATGATGACAGCCTGTGTATCTTCCGATGTTTAGCTCTGTGGAGTGGTTCAACAGCACACAGTTTGAATAATACAACAGATTCCATATACAACAAATGTACAACGAAACCAAAGAATGAATTGCGTGGAGTTGCTTTTGCCGAATTACCCGACTAAGAGAAATGTTTTGAAGTAAACATCCAAGTGTATGAACTTGTCAAGAATGATGATGACCAAATTGTTGCCAAACTAGTCCAGAGATCTCATTGAAATTTTGAGAATACCATGTATGTGAACGTCTACAAGAAACACTTTAGCTACATCATCGATATTGAACAATACTGTAAATCGTTTGAATGCCGCATATGCGGCAAATTATGGAAAAAAGTTTACATACTTGATCGTCACGAGAAGACATGCACAGATGAAGTGAATTACCAGTATGTTGGCGATGTATACCATCCATCCCAGTCCGTATTTGATCTGTTAGAAGATGAAGGTATAGAAGTGCCCGAAGAGAAGAAGTGTTATCGATACCGTGCTACATTTGATTTTGAAAGTTTCCCAGAATACCGCTCAATAATATGAAGCACCTGGTGGATCAGTAGTACCAAGGGTCAGCAAGAAACCTACAGGGATATGTACAGCCTATGCTATACTACCGTTCTAAACTACCAAGCATTACCCCCACCCCCACAAAATCACTAGGTCTACCATAACGTACTACATATACCAGCCATATAATAAAACAAAGCAATCGGTTGGTTAATAGTACCAAGCACTAACAGGGGGTCTATAAGTGTATATACCGCCCATACTATAGTACCGTTCTAAACTACCAGGCAGTACCCCTACCCACAATACCCCTATGCCTAGCATTGCTTACTACCTATGCCAGTCATAGGATAACATGAAGCATCAGGTGGATTAATAGTACTAAGGGATAACATGGGACCTGCAGGGGCCCATAGAGGTATATATCGTCCATACTATTCTGCTGTTCTATACTGCCAGGCATTACTCCCACCCCACTCCAAAATTCCACTTGACCTGCTACAACGTACTACCTATACCAATCATAGAATAATACAAAGCAATCGGTTGGTTAATAACACCGAGGACTACCAGGGGACCTACAGCGGTATATACAATGCATCCTATACCCCATTTCTAAACAAACGATTATAGTACTGCCTGGCCTAGCATTACGAACTACCAATACCAGCCATTGGATAATACAAAGGATTCGGTGGGTTAATAGTACTAAGGGGGTAATAGGCCAACAGACCATTCATCCTATACTGTCCAAGTTAAACCACCGAGGACTATCTCGCAATACCGCACTGGCCGACCATGCATTACCCCCCCCCCCCCCCCCCCCCACAATACTGCTTGACATAGCATAACATGAAGACCCAAGGGTTAATACTATACCAACATGGATATATACAACCACTACCAGATCACCCCCCCCCCCCCCACTCCACCTTACGTTAAGTCCGACACGCCCTGACCCGAATAACGTTATGTCAGAATGTATACTGGACAATAACAGAGATCAGCATCTCTATGACGTCGCGTGCGTATCATGACGTCACGACGTCAATAGCAACGTCAACCGTTTCGCGGGAAAAACTTTCAAGAAAACCCAATTTTCCCATCATCTTTCCACCACTTACCCATAATATATACCTATAGGCCCATGCGTACATATATCACTATACATACCATGGCATACTATATATGGTAATCAGGCACGATCGGGTACATACACTACTACTACCGATGCCACACTCAAAGCCTTCCTGAAATAGAACTCTTCAGACAAAATAGATGGTGCTATGACAGAAGGAGAGGTATTTAAGAAAGTGAAGTCCGGTGAACTGTTTGGTTTGATTGAATGTAATATACATGTTCCAGGTCACCTGAAAGAGTACTTTGAAGAGATGACACCTGTCTTCAAGAATACAGATAACTCCATAGATGATATTGGTGAACACATGAAGTCCTTTGCTGGGAAGAATGGAATGATGAAGAATCCCCGTAGAAGTTTGATCGGAAGCCATGTACATAGCAGAAAAATGTTGTTTGCAACCCCTTTGCTGCAGTGGTACCTCCGGCATGGTATTGAAGGTGACCACATCTACAAGGTTATCCAATATAAACCAAGAAGATGTTTTGAGAAATTTGGAGATGAAGTATCCGAAGCTAGAAGACAAGGAGATGTTGACCCTGACAAGTCGATCGTTGCCGACACCATGAAGCTGTCGGGAAATTCTGGATATGGCAAAACCGTTACCAACAAAGAGAAGCATCGACGTGTGTGCTGTTGCAATAATGAAGAAGTCACCAAAGCTGTAAATGACATGTCCTTCAGAGCCTTAAATCTATTAGATGAAACTTTATATGAAGTCGAACTCAACAAGAAGACCATCAAGTTGAATCTGCCACTTCACACCGGATTCTTTGTATAAGAGTACGCGAAACTCCGGATGCTTCAGTTCTATTGTGATGTCATCGATACTTTTATCAACCGCCAGGATTTCGAATATGCTAAAATGGACACAGATTCTGCATATCTATGCACCTCGTCACCATCCAAAGATAAATTAGTGAAAGCAGAGAAGAGAGTACAGTTTTACGAAGAGAATCACAAGTGGTTTCCATCTGAGTGTTGTGATTTCCACAGGGATGATTATGTGAAAATCAAATTGGAAGGCAAAGAATGGCTGTCATCCTCAGGTTGCCAAGAAAGAAAGCGTTTTGACAGGAGAACTCCAGGCTTGCTCAAGGTAGAGTGACAAGGAACCGGCATTGTTGGACTGTGTAAAAAGACGTATTATTGTTTCGGTGCCACCAATTTATATATTTATTTAATGGTGTTTAAGGTCACATACTTATGCACAATGGCTAATCATGACCGTGACAGTTTTTTGGGTGGAGGAAGCCGAAGTACCCGGAGAGAACCACGAGCAGCTGCCAGCTCCCCAACATCGTAACTCCGCACTGCAGCACAGGCAGGGTTAGATTGGTTGAAGACATGCGTACCATCGACGTGCAGTACGCCTTAGTACACAGCGTCATCGTGCCCCCATGTGGGCAATCGGGGTTAAGTGCCTTGCCCAAGGACACAACGCGGCAGCGCGAATCAGTCGCTGAAATGGTCACCCATCCAACTACTAACCGCGCTCGACGTTGCTTAACTTCGGTGATCTGACGAGAACCGGTTACTGCGACGCCACCGCGGCCCCGGTGCCACCAATAAATTTAGTTGTAAAGGAATCAGCAAACGCCACAACGATTTGACGAAAGAGAAATATTTGCAAGTTTTGAAGACTCAAAAAAGTGGATCCGGCATCAACCGAGGATTTGTTATGACAACACCATGTATACTTACCAACAAAGCAGAGATGAACTATCGTATTTCTACCCAAAACGAAGAGTTTTAGAAGATGGAATTAGCACCATACCACTAGAGATTTAACCTTCAAGAAGAAGAAACTATTCAGTGAGTGTCATATTTTCTACAACTAGAAAAATTCTAGCTTTTGCCTACAAAAAGTCCTGTTTAGTTGACCTAAAATTCCTAAAAGCCGTAATGGATTTTAGGTAGTCAACTCAATCATGTTTGGTTCACCAAAAAAATGTCCTCATAAAGTCCTTTATGGCAAGTCATAATAAAAAGTCCTATATGACATTCTCTAAAGTCCTTTATGGCAGTTTCTTTCTCTAATTAAAAAGTCCTATAAGGCAGTATTTCTCTCTAATAAAAAAGTCCTTTGTGGCGATTCCCCATAAAGTCCTACATGGCAGTCTCTTTCTCTTATTAAAAAGTCCTCATAAAGTCCAAAATGACAAGTCTTACATGGCAATACAGAGCCTTACAAGGCAATACACAGATGTGGATTGAAAGTTTGTTTCTCAATTTTTTTATTTATTCTAATACAGAGAGTTTTTATCATCATCATGTTGTAATTTACTAGTATACTTCAGGTGAACCCTATTGGAAGTGGAGGAGACTTCTTTATTTTCATTCTAAACTTTTTAGTTTCATTTCATTTATTTTAAAAAAATGTTGATTCATGTTATCTTTTAGGTTACCCTTATTGGAACTGGATGATACACAGTTTGTTTTTGTAACAAACATTTGAGTTTCATTCAAAACTTTTTAGTTTCATTTAAAAAAAGTTGATTTCTGGTGTCTTTCAGGCCACCCCTATTGTATAACCAAAGGAATAAATCATCATCATCATTACTAAGACATTCTATGTTGTGATTGAGGCTCAAGGACCCAAATATAAAACCCAGGGACTTAATTTGTATAAACTTGAATTTAACCCCAATAAGGATGCTGTATATCAAATATCAATAGATTTTGAATGGTAGAATTTAAGAAGATTTTTAAGGAACATTCCGCCGACTGAACTAAGTAAATTTTGGATTCTCAAAGGAAGTCCAAATATGAACCCAGGAACATGGTTGGAAAAAGTTTGAATCTACCCCCACCCCTCCTCCTAATAAAGCTGAATACCAAATATGAAAAGATTCTGCCAGGTGGATCTGAAAAAGATGATTTTAAAATAATTTTTTTCACGTTGCATTAAGTTAAAGTTTGGGTTCCCAGAACGAACCAAAATATGAACCCAAAGATTTGATTTCAGCATATTTGAATACGGCTCCTATAAGGATGACGGAAGGATGAAGGAACCACCGCGCTCCCAATGAACTTGTTCCAGTGATGATGTGTCATGAGCTATATTTTGAGAGGAAAAGGAGGAAAGAATTGATAAAGTTTGAGTGGTGATTTTAAGAAGAGCACTGGCTAGATATAGCCGTTACGTACGGTTAAAGGGTATTACCCAATCACCAACAACTTGTCACTTGCCTCTTATTGTGAAAATAAGCCAGTTTATAATTCACCAGTGGCGTGGCTACGGGGGGGGGGGGGGGGGGCTGGGGAGGCGCCCCCTAAAATTTTCGCTGCCTCTCCCCCCAAAAATATTGGCCCAATGCAAGTTTCACACGACATAGAGCCTCATAATGGTCGCCAATATAGGGGCTACACACGCTACGAATGCCTCAGATTCGTTCTTAGAGCACTAATTTTGCAAAAGTTGTCTCAAGATGCGAGGTATGTGTGTGTGTATGGGGGGGGGGGGGGGGGCTAGTCCTAAGTACGGAAGTGGGAGGAGGGGTAACGACCAGGGGATCCTACTCCGCATAACGGCCTTTCAAATATCATCTTTTGGTGTGGGGGGGGGGGGGGGGGGGGGAGGGGCCCCCTAAAATTTTCGCTGCCTCTCTCCCAAAAAACATTGGCCCAATGCAAGTTTCACACGACATAGAGCCCCATAATGGTCGCCAATATAGGGGCTACACACGCTACGAATGCCTCAGATTCGTTCTTAGAGCACTAATTTTGCAAAAGTTGTCTCAAGATGCAAGGTATATGTGTGTTTGTGTGTGTGTGGGGGGGGGGGGGGGGGGGGCTAGTCCTAGGTAAGGAAGTGGAAGGAGGGATAACGACCGGGGGATCCTACTCCGCATAACGGCCTTTCAAATATCATCTCCCCCCCCCCCCCCCCAACTGGCTAGTGCACCCCCTATTATAGAATTCTGGCTACGCGCCTGTTAAACTCACCATTCGTTTTTTCTGTTTCGGTTTTTTTCCTCAAATGGACAACTAACCCAAGGAAAGGAACGGCCGGAAGTTGTAATATGTTAATAAGAGAGTTTTACGAAGATGCCTGGGAATAAGTTATTGCAGACAGTTCGCAGAGAACGAGGGCGGATTCGATTTTTGAATATGATGGGATACCGAGGACCAGAAGTACGACGATCAGAAATCAACGATCCAGCCTGGAGATTTTAAAGTTTGTCGAACGCCGTCGGCATGAGTGAAAGATAGGAAAAATTCCATCTAGGGTCGTTGATCTCTATTCCCCGACCTCTACCTGAGTTTTCTTCTGTATTTATACCATGATTGAACTTGAGTTAGGTGAACAAAGCGGACGTTTTTGAAGAAAAACATCACCTTCGGTAGTCTGTTCACTTTCTTGCTTGATACTGTTTTTGTCGAAGCATTTCATTCACGTCATAACGGCAATAAGTGGCGTAACGACCAATAAGATGCGTTCTTACATGACGTTCTTTCATGTAGGTCATTTCCACGCGTGGTCTATCTAGCACATTTCTCAATGTCTGTGTTATATCGGGAAACGTTGAATACACACAGCAATCGTGTGATAAAACTGAAAATAGCTTTATGGTGACGTCATATTCTTCCCACAACAATCGTGTTTTAAACTGAAAATAGCTTTATAGTGACGTCATATTCTTCCAATTTCATTCTTCGTTGTCGAAGACTGAACAGACT